>VYXC01010965.1:1111455-1132640 GCA_013397175.1 Platysteira castanea
TTTTTTTTTTTTTTTTTTTTCCCTTTCTCCTTTGTAAGATACGGAAGGTGAATAATGAAATCCCTTCGCTAATAGTTTATGAGCCATGAGATTGGAAATGTGTGCGGATGGACCAGCGCGCCGGGCTGCGCGTCACTCGGGAGCTGCGGGAGCCGGGCACGGGGAGGAGAGGGATGCCGGGGTCGCCGCTCCGGCAGCGGGAGCCGCCACCGGGGCCGGAGGGGCCGGGGCTGCCCGTGCGGCCTCTGCGTGTCCGCGCCCGGGCACTTCCCCAGCGGGGCCGCGGGAGGGAGAGCGGCTCAGAGCGAGAGGGCTCGGGGGGCCCCGCCGCACTCCCCGTGCGCTGCCTGACACGGGCTCCTGCGCGGCCCCGCGGGCCGCACAAAGGCAGCGTGAGCCCTGGGGCTCGGCCGCGACCGCCTCCGCCGAGGGGCGTGGGGGCGAGCGGCGAGCGACCTTTAGAACCAGAGTGGAGGGAACTGGGGGCGCGGCTCTGGCACGGGTGCCAAAAGCTCCTTCCCTCGGCGATTCTGCGGCAGGTCATGTACGCGGGGACGGGGCAGGAGAGGGCGGGAGTGATGCCGCTGCCACCCTGCTCTCCCGGTACGCGTCTCGGTGGCAACCGCGCCTGTACAGGAGCGGCATTTCCCATCAAGCCGGTGCCACGGGATGTCCGAGGGCATCGCTACCTCCCTGCCATAAAAACAAACCACTCATCAGCTCCGCTCGGTGTGTGCCATCGAGAGAAGTCGCCGCGGTGCGAACTGGCACCATCTGTCCTGCCATTCCGGGAGACGCAGATATATTTCTTTAGACAGGTCAGCAGTTCTTCCCGGCCAGCCCTGTCAGGCACCTGTCAGGGGAGAAAACCTCTTCATAGCTGCCGCGGTGGGATCCTTATCACCGGCAGCCCCTCTGCTGACAGGGCCCAGCCTTAAGCTTCCCGCAAATCAATGTCCTCGGGGGACAGGGGGCTGTCTTAACGGGGGGATGCCGAACGTGCCGGTACCGCTCAGACCTCCGACAAAACACGGGAGGGAGGACGGCGGGGGGAGCCGGCCCCGAGGAGCCCGTAGGCTGCCCAAAGAAGGCCGGGGTGGGCTCTGGAGCAAGGTGTTGCCCCGGGGCCCCAGCCGTCGGGCCGGCCCCGCTGCCCACCCGCGAAGGGCCGCAAGGACGAGGTTGTGGCGGCGCCCACGCGTGCCCGGGGCTCCGCTGCGCCGGGCGGGAAAGCGGCGTGGGGGACCGCACCGCGGAACCGCCGAAGCCACGTGTTTCGAGGCGCTTTCGCTCGAGTGGGGCCATCGCTCCGTGGCCGACCCAAAGCCCCAGTCACACACTTCGTCCCTACCAAAGTACCGCCTTCTTCCCTCCTCCCCCCCGCAAAATAATTCCGACCTGTTTTCTTTCTATTCCTCACTTGCTTTCAAAATGAGAGCACGTTCAGGGAAGCCTGCCCGCCCGCCTCCCGCACTTCCACACGGTATCGCGTGGATATCTTCCCCCTCCCTCCGCAAAAAAAAAAAAAAGCAAACCAACAACAGGCGCGATCACCAAAAGAAAAACCTCAAATGCGCCCTGTGTGTCCAACTTGGAGTTAAAGTCGGTGCTAATACGGGTCAGTTCCTGCCCCTAGCTGGGAAGGCAGGGAGGAGGATGTAACGTATAGGTAACGTATAGGTTGGTGGGGGGTGGCGGTGGGGGGAGGAACAAAAACAACCCCCAAAATAAACAAACAAATCTCGCGGACGATCACAATAAACTGAAATTCCTTTCTACACACCCACAACTTTAGCTCTGTCTGCTGCCTGGGGGGTTTTAATCTTGCAAAGAGAAAGGGGGGCTCACTGCGCAAAATTACGCCTTCTCCTCTCATTTGTTAGCTGATTCCATCAAAAAGTTCGCTATTTATAGGTTACACACACGAACCTGGAGTAATACAAACCCTCCCGTGTTGTTGCCCTCGCAAAGTGGCCGGTCCTGAAGCATCTGATAGGGTTTGTGTGTGTGCGCGCGAGTGCGAGCGAGCCACGCAGTGAGCGCTGCCGTCCAAAAGGGGAGAGAAGAGCTCAAGCTGAGAGACTTATTAATTGCTAAGAGCTGCTCTGCCACCAGCCATGTGAGTACTTAACAATGATCACCTTTTGTGCAGATGGTCAGCGATCAGGCACAGACACTTTCTGTCCTTTTCCTCCTCCCTCCCCTTTCTTATTTTTTATTCTCCTCCTGCATCCTTCCCACCCACCTTTCCTTTTTTTTTCCCCCCCTATTTTTTTCTTTTTAGTTTGAGTTTTCACGGTTTATTCCTCACGAAGAGGAGTAATGAAACGTGGGCGAGCGCGGGGGAGAAAATGTGCCGGCGAAGAGGAAGGAAGGAAGGAGTGGTGAAGGGAGAGGAGGAGGAGGGTTTGTTAAGCGATCGCCTTGTCCCCCGAGTCCGAGCCGGCTGGGAATTAGTAACAGTGAGATAGCGGAGGTTGTATCCCTCCCTCTTCCTCCGCTTTTCTTCTCCTGGAGCGCTCAGACCCCCTGACAATTATTACCCTGGTATCAACGCGGACAACGAGCTGTATTCATCAAACCTCATTTGGGGGGATTGAAAGTGATTTAAAAATAAAAAAATAAAGAGAGAGAAAGAGCTTGAGATCACGCGGGGATAAGGGGGTTTGATCGCTACGCGTACAGCGATGACTGTCAGCTCCCAGCCCTCCGCGCAGGCAGGTAGAAAGCGCCCGAAGAGCAGCCCAGTCCCGCGGACTAAGCGTGCGATTTTGGGGAGGGAGAGCAAGCTCCGGCCCCTCGCCCCCGCCGCCCCTTTCCCGGCGAGGGGGCAGCGAGGGGCACGGGGTGGGGACAGGCAGCGCCTTTCTTCCCCTACGTGAGGTCTCAGTGCTTGGCAGGCAGTGCCAGACCTCGGCGTGGCACAGTGCGTGAAACCAAGCCCCATGCAGCAGGCAGGGCACGGCACGGCACTGCACGTGTGTTTGGGGAACTGCACAGTAATTTCGAGAGTGGGCAAAAAATGCAATCTGTGGTAGGGAAGGTGGCTCTCGGAAAGGTAGGTGTCCTGGTTTGTGCAGGAATGCAGGGCTGGGAGACTCCGCGTGGAAGCGGGGTGGGTGTGGAGAGAGAAAGGGAATTTGTTTCCAGCGTGGAGAGGCGCTTTTCTAACCCAGCACTCGAGCTCCAATCACACACTCTGAGGTTAGCGTAGCATTAAATTAACAGGGTTGGGGTTATCCAGGGCATTATACCGCGTGCCCGGGATGTAACCTCTGCTCATTTATACACAAAGAAGAGGGAGAGACGGAGTTACATCTGGAAAGCCAAAGAGCACGGTGAGTATCGGTATTCGCTCCTCTCCCTCCCATGCCTGTGAACAAAGTTCAAAGGCGGCCGGTGCGGGACTGGGGCTGGCTCCGCCGAAGCCCCTCGCTCCCTTTGGAGGCGGCAGCGCAGCCGCCTTTGGAGCCAGGACCCCCCAGCGCAGCCCCTCCAGGGCGAGCCCTCACTGAACAGCAAGGAGAACTTGCGGTATCTTGGTTAGAACTTTGCTACTCTATGTAGAGAGGGGGGAAAAAATAATAAAAAAAAATTGACTTGGATGCAGCGCTATTTATAGGTGGCGGTAAAGGCTCCTTTTCAATAAGCAGCCATGGAAAAGAAACGTCAGAAAACTGGCCGCTTTATTGATCTGAGATGCTGGACGGTCACAGCCACGCCAGCCAGGCTGCATCTACCAAGTCGCGTCTTCTCTCGGGTTAGGCAGCGAGAAGGGGAATAGGATGCGGGTTTTGCTGACCACCAGCTTGGACACGACTCAATTCCCAAGCACAGGTACAGGGCAAAAGAGTGTGAGATGGAAGACTTTTCCCTTTTCTTTCAGGCACGCACACAATGCAGGGCACCCGCAGGGCTGAAAGTGGGCCAGGGCTACACGGTAGGTATCAGATCACACGAAGCAGAGGAAAGAAATCCAGTTAAAAATACATTAGTTGAAATCAGAGGACGAGCTTGATTAATTTTTTTTCTTTTAAACAAAGGTGCACGTTAGAACAAGCTGGAAGCACTCTTTGTGCCTGATGGTATCCCCCACGCCCATTGGAAATAAAGCAAGAGGCTTGGTCTTTCTTTGCATCTTTTAAACCTTGTTTTAATTAGAATTGCCAAAGTAGGACACCCTGGTGGAAGACGTTTTCAAGTATCCACCTACCTCTCTGCTGTAAGCAGAATTGCAGTCTGCTAAATTGCTTGAAACGCAAAATTCTGCCCCACCCCCAGTTTGGTTTGGCACCTACTTACTTTCCCCCCCCGAAATTGCAATCGTTTATGAAAAGTTACTCCATTGGGAGGAAAAGAGAAACCCCAAACACCCAGCAGTAATGAGATGAGTGGACTCCGAGAGCCTCGCTTTGCTCTGTACAACAGGAAAGGCTTTGGACAGAGAGTGTCCCAAAAAACTCATGCCCTTTTTTTTTTTTTTTTTTTTTGAAGTCCCAAATTGGGCGTATCCTTACCCTTCTCCTTTAATTTATTTGATTAAATCATAACCAAAACAGACTCATCAGCTTCTCGTATTTCTTCAGCTGTAACCATACGCGAAACCTTTTATATGGAGACAAGTTAATTGGCTTTAGTTAACTCAGGGCACAGGCTGCGCTCAAGTTTTCCTCCGGTTCCCAGAGCAGCGTTTCACGCAAAACGCATGTTCCAGCTCTGCCTCACGCTCCTCAGTCGCCAGCCTCAGGTTTTTAAACTGTGTATGCCGTTCCCCACCATTCTCTGATTTCGCTAATGAGGGATGCTCATGGCAGAGGCTTGCGGGACGAGGGGGCTCTTCCCCTTCGGGATTTGGGAGTGGCGGGACTGGTTCAGGGAGAGTCTAGCTCGGTTTGAACTCGGAACTGCTCCTGGACCGCGTCCCGTGGCCACACGCATCCCACCTTGGTACCGGGCTCGCGGCTTGTTTCCGCTCCCGATTAAGGACTAGATTAATTTCACCTTCAGGAAAGCGAGCTTATTTAAGATATAAGCTCACTTATATCTTAAATAAAAAAGAAGGGGGGGGGGGGCAGGTAAAGAACAACCTCTTAAAGTTCCTCCGGTAAAGCTCGGCTTTCCTTTGGTTATTACCCAAATGAAGAACCGCGTCAATTAAGTCCAAATTGGAAATGCCTGCCCGAGAAGTGTAATGATAATTCCCTGCCGTTCTCTAAGAGGTAGTTGCAGGATGGCACTTAGTGCGTGTGGTCCCTAATGACAGGATTGCTGCCCTGCCCGGTGTTTGGCTCTCCCTGCCCCGCTGGCATCGCTCTGAGGTCGGGCAGCGACGCCGGGCACGGCTGTCCTGCCCAAACCTTCCCCCTTTGTCTTGTTCCCTGCCCGCAGCCACACGGGGTTTACACCTCCCACAGCCAGCACAGTGTGACCACACCATGAAAACAGATTTAATTACCCCCATCCCTCGATAAGAGGGCAGGGGCCTCACTGCAACAGGTAACGAGGGCACCTACAGCTCTTCAAGGTTGTTTAACTGGTAACAGAGGAAGCAGGAGGCTTGCCGGAGGGTCGCTTTCGGTAAGACGGGGTGTCAGGGAGGAGGACCATCAAAAAAGGGCTGCACAGTGAGACTTTGGCAAAAGTTTAACGTTGCTGCAAGGGGAGCGGGACTCCCGCAGCGAAACGGGACGACTGCTTCGCCTCGGTTTCTTGCTCGCCGTTTTCAAGCTGTCCCCAAAAGCCCCTCAAGCCGCCCCGCGGAGCGGACCCGGCTCTGGGACCGCGGCTGTGGGGTCGACACGTGTTGCTGTCCCGGGGAACGGGTGGCCCCCGGCCGCCTGCGGGGGATGCTGCCGAGGATGCTCGGTGCGGGCCCTGGCTGGGACACGGCCGTGCGGCCGGGAAGGCACGGCCGTGTGCGGGGCAGCGGGGCAGCCGCCCCCCGCTTATCTCATCGCTGAGGGCACGGCGGGAGCGGGCGCTGCGAGGTCGGGCACAAACCAGACCCCGAGCAAGCCCTGGCAGGGGCTCCGGGGCTCCGTGGCGGGCGAACAGGGCTGACCCTGGGGCGGCCGGAGGGGAGGGTCTCCGGCCTGACCCGAAAAGGGGGGGCTCCCCCTTCCCTCCCCTCCCTTTCCTACCCCTCCCCGGCTCTTTGTTCTTTGCCCCTTTGTTCTTCCTCTCGAAGTTTCCAGGGGGGTTGCTGGTGCGGAGCAAAGTTGCCGAAAGCTGAGGAATTACAATAAGTGGATGTCTGAGCAAGGAAAGAGGGTGGGGGTCCCTTCTCAGGGCCAAGAGCTATTCCCCAAATCCCGCCGCGCTGTCTGCTTGCGCAAGGGGTCGGTGTGGGGTGCTGGAGCCGGGCCGTGCTTGCAGTGATGCTGAGGCAGAAGAGGCTCCCGCGGCCACAGCACCAGGGGGACCGGGCAGCCCCTTTCGCCATTTAAACACGTTCTGGGGAACAAGCGTCCTTTCCGCCCTTTCTGGTGGGAAAGGGAAAAAAATAATAATAATAATAATTGGTGAACATGTTGTAATGAGATGAAGCAGTAGGTGACAGAGATAAAGGATTTCTGAATGCTAGATTTTAGTGCACATGGTTTGGGATGCACAACCTCAGAATGTCTTTGTCTCCATCACTTTCTTTTTGCTGTTTTCCGTGCTTGCTTGATAGGGCTATGGTAGTGTTGTCAGGAGTTAAACAAGTTGGGGCTTAATTTCAAAGTAGATAGAATATCTTCATAGAGCAACATCACAGCTTAAAAGACGGGTTTACTGTTGTTAATGGGAGATCACAGCGTGGTTTGGTAGTGACAATAGTACCAAAACTTCCTTGGAAAAGGAAAACATCTTTATTTGGTACAGTATGCAGTAGCCTTATCCTCTCTTTACTAATCATTATTAAATGTTAGAGAACTACAAGCTTATTTTGCCTTGCACTAAGAAATCCCAAATAACTTCACAAATACCTGTTATTGCAGGATTCTTACCTCTGCTCCTGATACACGAAAGTAGGGAAAGACTTTATTTGGGTGAGTTAGGTATTAGGAAAGCTGATGTGAGAAAGGATCTTTTGATATGGTGGATTGGAGTAGGTCACAGCAGGTTACAGGCAGAGCCAGGTCAGAGTCCTGAACTCCAGCACACTTCCCTAACAGTGCTGCTATGCTCCCACCTTTATAATGGATATCATGGATGAATGTAGCACTTTGGTGTTTGCTGAAAAGCTGCATGAATGTAATTCTTTTAATCATGAGAATGTCTCCAAATATTTGCTGTTTTCACATAGGTAGAGATCCTATAAAATTACTTAAGAAAATATTTTATTTGCAGTAATTTTGTATTACATAAAATGCCACAAATGTTTAGTAATATGTGCTAAATTTCCAGAATTTGTATACCTTTTTTTTTGTATTCAACAAAGCTGAGAAATGAGGTGAGATAAGATTGGGCTTGACTAAACAGATGTTCCAGACTGGGATTTTTTTAATGTGAATACACTAATAGGGATCAGCTCATCCTTCTGGCAGAGGTTAAACCCATTTTTCCATTGAAATGGGGTTTGATTTGAGGTGATGTGGGGCCTGTTCTGGCTTTGTTTTTCTTGATGTTGAGGGCATGCAATCCGAGTGAGAATACAGGAACCTTGCAACTGTAAAACCCAGCTTTGGATATTTCAAGGTGGCAACTCAAACATAGATGTCCATGAAAACTTTGACCTTTATTATTTAGGACCGTGGTTCAGAGTTGGATGTAATAATTGGTCAGTAGCAAGTTAGAGAAAGATAAAGGCATTGCATCAGGCACTTTTGTGATAGCTTGATTTTTCCAGCTGTGTCTCCACACAAGTCTACTGGGTAATTGTTTAAATCCAGAGGCCAGCAGCACTGCTTACTGTTCTGTTTATATCCCAGTGCTCATAATGTGGTGTTGCAATATCCAGGTAAAAATGTTCAATGCCATTTAGAACAAGGAATCTGCCTTAAGCAATGCTATAATCAGTAATAGCCAACGTTACTGAGAGCAACAGCTTCTGCAAATGCCTTACTGCCACAAGTTAACCCAAGTACAGCTGTAATTGTGCTCGAAATGAAATAAAAACAGACGGATGAGAAGAAGAATAAAAACTTAATTGGAAATATGGATTTTAGAGAATGCTGTGAGTGATCAGCAAAGGCTGTTTCTATCTCAGTAATGATGATGATTAGAGGGACAAGCGATGTTAGTGGGTGCTCGTTCAAATACAGGGTTTCTGCAGCATGAGAAAAATTATTTTCTGATTCAAAAGAATTCACTAAAGAAAGGGTGGTTGCATTTTTTCACGTTAATTAGTCTTTTCTTTTTACCTGTGCTTTTTGCTGTTGCAGGTAGATTTCCTTTCAGCAGATGAGAAATGTATATATATTTTAAAAAATCAAAGCAAAACATACAACTCCCTACTATTTCCCTTGGAAATTCTGCCATCAAATACAAGTTACTAAATATTGCACAGGATTTTAGAAGGCAAATCTAAACATAAATACAGTTTGGGATTTTGTCATCTTGGTTTTTGGAGCAGGGGACAAAACTTCTGTTTTGTAGTAGTTTGTTAAACTACTGAGTTGTTTAATTGAGATGTCAGGCAAGACCTTTTACCTCTGCATTTTTATCACCTTTGTCTGTCAATAAATACTTGCAGAGAATGAGGGCAAAATCCCCATTGTTTTTGGTTTTTCTTCCCTTGCATTTGTTACTGTATCTAGAGCAATTCCAAACAGCATCGGTGCAGAGGAATAAGGCATAAAATCAGACTAAGGAGGACATTTAAAATGAACACTCTGCTTTGTAATAGATACTTCTAGGCATAGGTGTGAATGAATACTGACTCATTTATACAGTTCTTCAATGGAAAAGCCTCAAGTTTACAACAAAGGTAAGCAGCATGTCGTGCTGCATTTAGCAGCCGTTGGCTTGCTAACTTTGGGAGAACGGAGAGAATGGTCCCCTTGACATCCCTGCAGAGAATTACATGTCGCTAGAAAGGAAAGGAGAGCACATAACTATAAGAATTATGTTGAGAATGGAGCATTAACAGCTTTAATATTGTGTATTTACTTTCTTTTATTCATTTATCTCAGCCTTAACAAAGTTATTTTTTTTCTGTCAATGCCCGCATTTAGTTCTGTTGGTATATACCTAACAAAATTAAAAGAGCCTATAGGAAGATGCAAATCTCAGGTTTTCAAATGTTATAAGTGCCTTATGTGCTTATTATATGTGTAAAATTACCATTAACCATAGTAAATAGTAGTACGTTTTTGGCTAAGGTTCAGTTGCTGAATAAATAGCATTTAGATTTTTTTCCTTTTCCTTTTTCTTACTGTTCTATAATGCATGGAGAGAGCTGGAGCTCATTTCATCATCTAGGATAGAAGTACAATTAGGATGCTGGCTGAACATTTGCAGAAAAAACTGGAGATAGTGGTGTGTTTCCATCTAAGTATTTCAACTGTTTCAAAATTTGCCATTCTTAATAAATAGAGTAGTAACAATAAACTTAGAAACTACTTCTCCATGTTTATATTCTGTCACAAAAGACTTCTTATTCAAAGCACAAAAATAGGTATTTCTCTGTATTTTCTTAGTGACTCATGACCCTGAAGTACAGCACTGGCATAATACAGGCAATCTCCTTCCCTCAGAATATTTGCAAGAATTGCATGTTATTGCCCATGTGTGGGATTTTGAAAATATGTCAGTAATGTGTAAGTGGCTTTGGCTCTGAACATGGAGGGAGAAAAGATGATAAATCAGTATCAGTTCATTCTAAGTAACTGATTAAGAGAAAGGCTCCGTTCTGTTTTCATTGCTGTTTTCACTGAAACTCTCGTGACTTTGAATAGCTTCCTCTTATTGTTTGGGTTGTGGAAATGCTCAGAAATCCCAACCAGCACTTCAGTTTTCTTATGCAGAAATACACAGAACTGACATCATCTTCTTTGTATAAAGCTGTAGTTTCAGGCCTTAATTTCTTCAAAGATTTCTACTGAGTATTTTTATATTTCTCATCATGCAGTAGGAAGTTTGACCTTCTCCTTCTCCCCTGAAATAGTTATCATGTCCATGAGTGGTATCATGGTGTTTTGCGCTTAACTATTTCAAACCTTCATTCAAATACAGGATAACGATGATTTTACTTTTTTTTTTCATTCATATCAAATACAAGTCCATTGATGCCAGTCTTGGGAAGCTGCCAATGAACTGTTGCTGCTAAGTTTAACATCCTTTTATGACAGCTGTTAAAATGGGTGAGGAACTTGCATGTTTTCTTCCAGTTAGGAAAATGTTCAAGTAGAACTGAACTAGGTAATTCCATGCAGATGCTTATCACTCAATGCTTTCTGAACAAATTAAATCACTATTTAACATCTTGTTTTACCTTATTCTATCATATTTTTGTATTCACCCAAGAAGAGCAAGACATGCAAAATAGGCTTGCAATTTATAATTTAAAACCGTTCTTCAAATGAGGAATTAAAATAGCACAGATCTCTGAACTATAAATAGGAAAATATATTTTTCTCTTTCTAACTTGAATATTCTCTGAATAATTTTCTTCCCTTCTCCCTCTACATTCATCTTATCTACTTGAAAAATGTTGGAAGTATTGAGCATTTTAGTAGGGTATAGTAGTGACTCCCCTATGTTCAAAAGATACTTGGAGTTCTTCACATAATGTCTTTGTAGAAAGTGTTTAATACTTTTAGGCTGCTTGAATCTTTTACATATGTCAAAAAAATACTGTAATCCAGTGATGGTTTCCACTGATACCTGGATATCAGAAGATTTTGCAGCTGCACACATACATGAACTGCTACTGACATCAGGTACTTCTGGGGCAGATGGTGTATTCAGGTGAAAAGAAATAAATGGAGTTTATACCTCTAAATTTGGTGATACCAACTTCTCTTCAACACTGAGTAGAGAACTTTGCACTTTTTTCCTTTTTCGAATCTATAATAGCATCTAGCCAGTGGACTAAGTGTGATAGATAAATATAGATATCTATGACCGATACAAATGTGTGTGCATCTATCTATCTATCTATCTATCTATCTATCTATCTATCTATCTATCTATCTATCTATCTATCTATCTTATCTAGCTATATCTATATACATCTCACATTACAGCCAAGGAAAAATTTACTCAAGGGGAAAAACTTGCTTTAAAGGAAGTGTTACATAAAAGAGGAACTTTATGCATCCAACATTATCTGTCTTGGTAGAATAAAGAAATTACTGAAAATGTAGCATCCAACCTTCCTGAAGCATTTATATAAGGAAGGATCACCAGTGGTAGACCCATGTAAGTGAGAGTGATTACAATGACTGAATCATATCTCAGTTCCTTTACTGATTACCTGGCAAATAAATTTTCATCAATATTTCAAAATAAAAATTCTTTAAGCGGGACAACATAGTATAAATTCAACCATAGAATGCTGACAGTCCGAAGTTTTTTTGATTGTTTGTTATGCAGGAAGCAGTGTTCATAGGAAAATATTCAAAGTGGGGGGGAACAATAGCTGAGGGACTGTGACGGGACTGGCATAGCTCTTTCCTGAACTAACAGAAGATGCAGAACAGATTATTTGTCATTGCAGCATTAGGATCTTTCAAATCACTTTGAAGCTAATCTTATCTCTAAGGCTGGCATCACATCAATTGAAATCACTGAGATTCATGTTCCAGAGTCTGGGACTTCTGCAATCTACTAATTTTTGAGTAGATTATTTTGATATTAATAATTTTAAATGGTTGGGTAGAACAGATGTGGTAAACCTGTGATTGATTGTAATACTTGACATTTAACAGCTGAACTTGTTCTGTTCATCCAAGGGGCACCAAAGACATTATTCTGACTTTTATATGAGGGAACTGAGGCACAGAGAGAGAGAACTGACTCTCAGAAGCCCAGGTTTCCAGTGATATGTTGGTGATCAATTTTGCAATACAGAGCAGCTTGCATATACCTGCTACACACACGTTGTAGCCTCATAAAGTGCGTTCATTTTCACGGTGCCTTCACAAACTCCTAAAACGTTTTTTCAACTATTTCCTCCAGAGCTTTGTGACATTTTTTTATTTAGCAGCAACCCTTCAATCATCAAATGTCTATAAAGTTTGTACCTTGTGGTCACCTGTATAAGGATTGGTAGACCTGTTAATCTTTCCAGTACCCAAGTAACATCTTGGATGTTAACTCCTGTACTTCTAAGTGCAAGAGCAGAATTATGTGAAATCAGATGGAATTACTCTTGCATAGCATTTCTTGGACTGAGGGCATGGAGAGGAAAACTAGGATCCCATTTTGTACACGCTAGCAGCAGCATAAAGCTGAGGCAGAAAACCTGAGCTGAACGGAAAATAGTGAAGGGCCATTTCTATTCGATTTGCACCCAAAGAATTGCCCCAAGAAGCAGCAAGTGCTGCTGGAATAGAAGAAACTGCTTTTGGATGTTAACTCTGAGTGGTCTTGATAACTTAGACAGAAATCTGACCTATCTGCACGGGTAGAAATGTAAAGCAACAGTCTCCTAACAAGTGGAAATTACGACACCAATCTCTCAAAAATCATTACTCATACAAAAGAGTTAAAAAGAAAAAAAAAGGTTCATGCAAAACCGTGTCTCCTACCAAGCACCTGGCTGTAGTAAGTAAGGTTAGGAATATGTTTTTACATTAACAGCCGTTAAAATGATTGGCTCTTGATTGTGGCCATGTTTTTCCTTTTTCTGCAGTCTTAACTGAGCACCCACGTCCCAAGGGCTCAGAGCAGGGGCTGAGACTCAGCTGTGTGTGCAAGCCCGATAAGGAGAACACTGATGTTCTTGGGAAAGCTCCACAAGGACTAGGATGCGGTGTTTGTGAGCTAGTGCCTCTACTTCTCAGCAGAAATCTAGTGGCAAAACATTATGGTGGAGTTTCTAAACTAGTGAAATTGTTCTACATCAAGGAACTGTACCATAGTACCCAGTAGCACAGTGCAAAAATTTGCTCTAAGTAAAATCACCCTTGGTGAAATAACTGAGTAGAAGGAAATAATGGACACAAAACTCTGGGTAGTGTATATAAAAAACAGCGTTAGTTAGGAAAAAATGGTTTGATATCAGTCAGTAATGTGAGTTTCCCTGAAGTTTCTTTTAATTCTCCTATAACTGAAATGAGAACTGGCTGCAGCGTAAGGGAATTTCAAGAACATGTTAAGCAATGATGTTTTATGTACACCTTGTAGTGGGCTGGCAGACACAGTAACATACTCAATACCAGGCTGAAAATTTTCTGCCAAGTAAGAGGCATGTTTGGCCATCTCATGGGAGAGGGTAAATGGGGACGCAGAGATCTTTGCAAGGGAAGCAGTTCCCCAATGTTACCTTCTCCGTGTCCTCCCCTGCAGAATCCCATTCAGAGGATGAGCTCCAGCTTGGCAGCCTGGCTTGTCAGTCCTGCCACACCTGGCTGCACACCCGGTCCCTCCTCCCCTGCCCGCTTTTTGCCGTGCAAAAAGGCAGTGCCAGGTGGCTACGGCTGTCCTCTTTTCTTCTCTCCTTTTGGCTGGAGCTGCCATCTGACCAGAGGGGTAACATGGGGAAGGCTGATCCCTTTTCTGACCTGTTTGGGGCTATGATTGCATAGCCCAAAATTGAAGACAGTCCTCTGCAGTGGGTCTCCTGCTTTTGGTGCTTGACATTCTTGACATTCTGCTTGACATTCTGCCATCCAACTACAGAGCAGATGAAATGACTGGCACTATTTTGAAGCACCTTTTATTTTCTACTTCATTATCTACAAGCAGATATATACAGATTTTGGGGCTATCCTTTATATTTCTTTCTGAATCTTCTACAAGGACAAAAACAAGACCAAAATTATCTCTTCTTTATTAAGTCATTAAAAACGCCACTGTGACAACCACAACCTCAAAATCTATTGGATCACGTATTTTTACAGAAATTGATCAATTGGTACATACTGTCTTAGATATGACAAAGTTCCTAAAGCTTTTTAAACTTGATGTTTGTAAGCTATTAACAAACCATGATTCAGTAATGCAGTGGAAATAGCATAGCTAAAAAGGAAATAACTTGCCTCCTTGGCAGAATTATCATTACCCTGCGTGTAGGAAAAGCCTTCATAGCTGGCTGCCTTTGCTACAATCACTGGTGTACTTTTTTTCCCAGGATATCCCGTTGTTTGCCACTCTCCTTCCGCAATCATTTTTGTAGTGCTTTTGGATGCAGGAACTTTTTCCGGTTAAATGATTTGTGCAGCACCTAACAAATTTACCATCCCACCCTGGATAATGCTACTGTGCTGCAAATGCCTAATGAGAACACATCTCTGGCAGTGTAAACCTCGTGCAGTTGCCCTGTGTTTTGTAGCCATTGCTCTGCACTGACACTTGGTTGGGTCTGACAGCAGCAGGTCTCTTGCTCTGCCTTTTGTGGCAAGAGAGAAGGACCTACTATTTTGGGAATTATTTCTGCCAAAAGCTGAGACCTGTAATCCTGCTAACTCAGAAGGAGAGGAGAACATGCAGCTCTTGGCAGCAGCAAGCCCCACTAATTTCTGCACTGCCCAGAAATTAACTTCAAGAGTCTCAAAATTGTCATTAAAATTCAATTGTTTCCCTTCACATTTAGACATCCGCCCATGGAAAAACACCCATTGTGTAACTTCTCCCCCTCTCCCTGGAGGATGGGAAGGTTGCAGCCCTAATGGTGGCTGAAAAGACGGAGGCATGAAAATGAGCTTACCTTGCTGCCTTAAAGTTGAGCAGTAATCCACATGGCACCAACACTGAAATACCTAATAATTTGGATGTAGAATTAATTGCTAAATATTTTGCATTGGTTCTGCTCTGTCTTGGTTATATCAGTGTCTATAATTTTATTTTTTACTTTCTGGCTTCTTTTTTTTTTCCTGTATAATATGACCAAAATACCATGGAAAAATGCAACTTCTCAATTTTTAATTCAAAATTGAAGATTGGCTTCTCAGCTGGTATAATCTGGTATGACTCCCCTGGGCTTTCACTGGCTGCATATCTGGTTTCTGGTCTGTGGCTCTGACCAGGTAATTACCAAATAAGACTTCACCATATCGTAACATTCATATATAGTAATGGAATTCAGGGTTCTGACTGAGGTTAGGCAGTTAAATGTAAGTAAATGCCTTGGTCTCTGGAATAAGATCTTTTCACTTTTCTCGTAATTTTCCATTGCGAACAACTGGATTAAAACTGGTGTTCTCTCCTTCCCATTGGCCTCTTGGCCATCTGCTGAGGCCTGCTGGTGTAAGAGGAAGAATGAGTTCAGTATCACATTTCACTTAGGGGTCTAGAAATGAGCATCTTTAATGCACACCAAATGAGCTAAATTACAGGGGAGTGTTTCCAGCAGGCATTCCAGGGCTGTGAATACAGCCTGGGAACCCATGGGCCGGCATGCTTTGTCACCCTGGCTGATGCTTAGAGAGGCCTCCCTACACGCTTCTGTACACCATTTTCTACCCGTATCTATCCCATCTTTGCAAGCACAGCTTTTTGTGTGTGCCTGGGGATGTACTGACACACTCTGAACAAAGTCAGAAGGCTCACTGAACTTTTGAAGCTGGATAATATCAATGTGCTTCATGCCGGGTCTGGATGGAGTTGAGGTCCTTCTATCCAAAATTATTTAAGACCCAATATTGACCTATCTATCTTTTAACTTAACGTGCCAGGTGAAGTTGTGCAACCTCAGGGAAGATAGTTCATACAGTGTTAGGGATCCATAATGGAGTGTCTTGGGTGCTTTCTTCTCTACTGCAATAGTATCAGTTCCTCTGTCATTATATAAAACACAGCACTTGGAGAATTCAAGTTCAGGGATGAAAGGTTTTGTGTTTGCTCTTCTTTCAGTCTATAAGCTATTCTATGCATAGGCTTCCACTCTCCTTTTGAAGCTCTGCCATCAGCATTTAAGGTTATCCAGGCAAGAGAAGGGAAGCAGCAGAGAGCATGACTGTAGCCTCCTGTGAAAACATTGAATTATGTGGGGTAATCCTGGATTTCTGGCTTCCAGGACTCCTTTAGCACTTACACATTAAGAATAAAATACATTAATGGGCTTTTGAGAATTCCTGAGATATGACCTTAATCATAGATAGAGCCTATCTGCCATTAAACATAATACCTTCTTGACAGCCACCTCCTGCAACCTCTGCCACTGAGGTCTGTTTGGAAAGGCAAGAGGCATTCTGTTTGGAAAGGCAAGAGTACCTGCAGCCCCAGGGAACTGGGCCCACCAGGTACTGTTTTGCACCTGTACTTCCCCCAGCGTGTTGCCTGTCCCTCGCACACACAGCACGGCTGCTGAAGTGCAGGCTGTTAATCGCCTGTTGGTTTAATATTTGTGCAGCGTGTCAAAGGGGAAAGGGCTTAAATTCTGTTTGCATTTTAAATAACTGTCTTGGCAGTTACACAATTCACAGTGTTTATGTTTTTTATGGAATGCACCATTTGTGACTGTTGTTTTGAGAAGTGCAGATATTAAACACGGCCAAGCAGGTTCTACAGTGGGTCCGGCCTGGTCCTTGCACTGGCTGTCAAGGGCATTTGGAGAGGTGCCACCTAGCACTGCACAGTTTGCCTGCTTGTACTGGCATATTATAACTTGGTGATGGCAGTTTGGCAACTTTTATCTGTATCAAGCAAGCCAAATTCTGATCCCTTTACTTACAGCTAGTTCAAATTCCTGATACTAGACTCAACTCTTGTAAAAGCCAGATGGTAGAAACTACGAGCTGAGCTTATTCTGAGCAGACTTGGATCTCACATTAGTTGAGGGCCCCACCCTGAATCCTGATCTCTGATAAATTAACTTTTTAATGTTTCATTACTGCTAGGGTACAAGCCAAATGTCTACGCAGATATTTATGTTCCAACAGACAAATGCAAGCTCATTTTTTTCTTCTGATTTATAAGTATGTTATGTTTTACAGACATGAGTAACTCATGTGGGATCTTTCCCACAGAGTAAAACCAATGTAAATTCACATGACTCAGGGATTTGTTTCAATGCTCATGTATAAGCTCTCATTAGAAATGATTATGCTTGAAGATCAAAAGAAAGTACACTCACTTGTATTAATGTTTAATGCATAATTCACATTGTTAGAACAAAAACCAAAACAGTCGGTGGTTGTTACGACAAATATCAAACATTGGCACTACTAACCAACTCCCACAGAGGATCCTTCATTGCCTGGCATTGGCTGCGCGCTGAGATTTCCTCTTGCGTGTGCTGTGCCATCATCTCGGACATTTAAAGACACCTTCCTCACCGGATGAGTAATGCCCCTGCAATGACAGGAGTGGGGGACAGCCAGGATACCCCACCACTGCAGGTGGATCCAACACTCAGAGACCTCTCAGTGGAAGCAGAGTGTAAAATAATCCAATCCAATTTTTTTATTCAAGTGGGATTTCAGATCAGGCATGCTCCTATAAAACTCTCATTGCCTTCAATCTGAGTTTAATACCAGGCTTAATATTTGAGCCTTAATATCAAGACCCATGGTCAAAGTCATGCAGCACCACAGATTTTAAGTACTTGATTTCTTGTTTATGTTTGTTCACGTTTACCTTCTTCAGTCAATGCTTATTTTGTTACCAGGATTATTTTTACTTAAATAAGCAGATTTGGTGTGAGGGAGTTGTAGGTGAAATCCATTCCCTATACCCTTAACCAAGACAAGCACAGGAGGGCAAAGCCATCCTCGTAATCACAAAATGAGAATCCTGTGGGCATCATTGCCTGTTACACAGAGTAGCTGGGGCTACTTCATTTGTGTAAGGGAAGACCCCGGGTAATGTGTAACACGTGTTTTTGCTTGGTTTTTCTTCCCCCAAAAAAGCAAACCAATAAACAGTCTTAAGTTTAAAGGTTAGAAGGCTTCGTTCACATCAGAGAATCACCTCTCTTCCATGGATATCTGTGGCATGGAATGACACTGAATGATGTCTGACAAGGTCTGTGCTTGGCACAAGGTCACAAAACCTCTTGTAAGTTCTCATGATGAGTTCAGTCACTTTCCCATATGCAAGTGGTGCAATGCACCTGATTCAGAGCAGAGGCAGGGTAGCTGCCTGGGTTTCAGGTAGGTTCTCCCTGATTCAGACCTCTGTAAGCAAACTATAAATTAGCTCTCTATTGTTCAGGTGCCCCTCCTGAAGGCCCTGTTGTTCTGCAAACACTTCTGTGCGAGTCTGTGAGGTTCCTCATTCAGGAACTAAAATTGCTGAGTCAGATTGGGTGCTATTGCTATGAATGGAATGCAGTCAAATAGATCATGGGTGTCTCAGAGGGCAGAGCAGAGCTCTGGTTTTGTTTTCCTTTTGTTTGGAACAACCCACTCAAAATATTTATGATTGAGAAACTGATATTTCTTTTCAGTAAAGAACCTTTTGTCCTCTTTAGGGCAGTTGAGAAGTATTTAGAGTATATACTAATTAAATTGTTTCTTTTTAGTGGAATGCACATGGCATTGCTATTGTGAAACTGATCATAAATACATTTCTGTTGTGGGGTTTTTGTTGAGGAAGTAAAACCTGTAATGAATTAAATATGCTTCATGAGGAAAGAAGTAGGTCAAATGTTGGGCTAAATTAACCTCATGTTATACAAAATGACTAAATTCTGTTGTTTTCACCTGTGGGACTCTGGACTTGTCTACACACCAAATTATTTCAAGACACTTATTAGGTACACTGCAGTAATTATGTTCGACTAAACCCATGTGTAGACAACTCTTATACCAGTGTAACAATTCAGTTTCTTCAATTACCTTAATCCACTTTGAAAGTGGATTAAGTGAAACCAGGAAACAACTCAGTCATTCCAGAATGAATAAACTATCTGAACACAGTTCTGCTTTACATTCCCATCCGACCTTATTCCAGCATAATTTTCCAGGGCTGAGAGGTTCTTAGGACATATCTACATAGCAAATGAATGTGTGATTACAGACACACCAACCCTTCCTTTACTCTCACTAGCATGAGTAACAGCAGTAATGAAAGATGGTAGCACAGACTCCAGTACAGCCTATTAACTGGAGCATATATATCCAGCTGGTTGTGAACAGCCTCTGCTGAAATCCACCTCATCACACCCTCACTTCAGACACAGCTCACGTCCCTTAGACTGATACAGGGGCTGGGAAAGCCTCTCTGCATCTCCGGTGTGTACACACCAAAAACTGCATGTGTGACAGGACTGCACAGCCGAGCTAAATGGGAACCAGCTGAATTTAACTTCAGAGGTTAATCACACTGGAGAGGCATGGCTCGCACATTTTTAATATACACACCTCTGACAACCAAATAAAGCGTCAGCTGTGTGACTGCAGAAGCCAAATTAAATGTGCTGTAGACAAGCACAACTCAGATGATTTCACCGGGGCTGGATTTGGCTCCATAGTTGAGATCTTGCTTATTTGGCTGATACTTGTTTTGTTACCTATCTGCTCATTTATTTTAATGAAATTAATGCATTTTAATGTTCCTTTAAGTGCATTCCAAAAATAGCAATTTGATTAACTAATTCACTTTTAGAAGTGTAACAATCACAATGAAAAATCTCTCTGTTAGGTGAGGTATGGTGTAACTAGCATCTTGGGTAGCTATGTCATACCCTTCATCCTTTCAAACAAATTCCCCACATCAATCAGAAGAGCCTCACTTAAAAATGAGTGGCGAAATACAGACAACAATCAAACTGCACACTGCTTCTCAAATCTACAAAAAATATGTGTCAGTAATGTACTCTGTACTCTGTTGAGACAGTATTTAAGACAGGTAAGAATTTAGCCTAAAAGCAGTTCAAAATTATTTCAGAACAGAAACATGTAGCAAACTTGTCTTTCTAGCCAAGCCAGAAAGCATCCTGAGTAGCTTAGGTTTAAAAATAAAAAAAAACCCAACCCAGCGCTTTCAATTTCAGGCTTCTTAAAATGATGCTTGGACTGTACAATATTCCAAGAATGATTTCTTTTTTCCCCAACACTTTTTCCAGCTGCAATAGGTGATCTCACCATTTAAAATAAGCTGCTGCTGAGAGCACTGAGCGCAGCAACAGAAAAGGAGTACACTAACTTCTCCCTGACTTTATCGCCTTATAAAAACTGGAATTGCAAAACCTGATTAGTAACAATATTAAGCAAAGGCAATTTTCCCTTTTATTGTATTTAAATGAGGAAAATGAAAGTATTAATGCTAATATTAAGGCTGAACAGAGGCAGTTGCAAAAAATAATTTAGTTTCAGCCCTGCTACATGCATCCCTTCACGAACTCCGCTGTGCTAGTTACCTGTGCATTGGCGATGTTGTAACTTGTTGTTATTATAATAGGTGGTGTGAAAAGCAACACAGAAGAGGGAAACTTGTCTCAGGGCTCTGCTGGGACACTCTGCGGTCACAGAGTAGATGGTGTGGTGCTGCAGCAACGTGTGGGTAACAACTGGTTTTTAGACGAAAAGGCACTTAAACTCAGGCTGCCATGGGTAGTTTAAGCCAGGCCTAGTTCTGGGAATACTTTTGCATGCGAGTTAAGTCTCATGCGTGAAAATGTCCTTGGAATTTAGTGGGAGCGTTCATGGAGACTTGCAGGATCTGGCTTTGCGAAGCGCACGAACGCAGGGCAGCGGATGCGAGTGGCTGCTGCCATGGCCGGGCACAGCGCTGCCAGCCTGCTCGGCGGTCACAGCGGCCCCGGGGCTGCCGCAGGCCCCGGCTCGCTCTGCTTAAACGCAAACCCTCCCACTTTCGGGAGCAGCTGCTCGGCTGCCCCAGCAGCAGAGGCGGGAGCCATGGCTCAGGCTCCCCTCACCGAGCCCTGCCAGGGTCTGCGCCAGCCCTTGGCTCTCCTCGGCGGCGACGCCATTGCGCAGCCGGGTGCCCCAGTGCGGCCCGCGCTGCCCGGCCCGCAGCCCCCCCAGGGCACCCCGGCTCCCGGCGGGGCCGTGGGGCGCTGTGCGCCGGGGGCTCCCCCGCCTTCCCCTGCAGAGCCTTGCAGGGGATTGGGGGGGCGCGGCGCCGGGCCTGCACGGCAGCAGCGGTGCGGCATCCTCGCTCCTCGCCCGGCCTCCTCTGGCATTCCGGGT
>VYXC01010965.1:1133933-1240269 GCA_013397175.1 Platysteira castanea
CGCGGCGTGGCCGCCCCACGCGGGACGCGCTCCGCGCCGCCCGTGGCGGGGTGCCGGGACCCGCGGGCGGACGCGCGCACACAAAGGCAGCGGGGCCGCGCGCTCCCGGGATCAGGAGGGGCGAAGGAAAGTGTGCAAAGTCCACGCACTGCCCGCTCCTCCTGGCACTTGGCCCTCTCAGCGCCGGCCGTGGGGAGGAGGGGGGTTTGGGGAAGCGGCTGCCTGTGGGGTCCCAGTGTGACCTGGCGGTGAGGAATTTTTTTCCCTGAGGATTTTTTTTTTTTAAAGTTTATTTTATTTTTTATTTTCCTTGGTCACTAGTGCCATGAAGGCATGACTGGTCTGGAGGTACATTTTGAAGTGCTGCAGGGGATGCACTCCATGTACTGGTTCTAGTTAATATGTTTTTCGTGATCCCAGAGAAGAGAGGACTGCATTTAAGAGATGACTAAATAATGGGGGAGGCAAGTAAAAATGAGTAGAATATAAAGGAGATGAAAATGAAGGTGAATGGTAGTGTGGGAAGGCAGGCACTGAGCAGCTTGGGTTTCTCTCCTGTAATTCTCCCCCTCCCCTGTACTGTACCCCTGTCCCACTCCATCCCCACCCCCTGGAATCCTGTCTTTTCATACTATTAAGGAGATTCTAATAGTAAACACAACAGAAAAACAGATGACTCCCCCTCTGTTTCAACCTATGACTGTCCGTGACTGAGAGGGAAATCCAAGTGCCCTTTGTATAAACCCACCAAAGTTTTAGGCATTTATTAGCTACCCTGTTTAAAATACAGCGTATAAAACTTGCTTGATGCATTTCATTATTACTTCCCTGTTTTATTTCAGAGGACAAAATGTTCTGGTGTAGCATGCCTACCCTCACTTTCAGAATGGGAGTAGTTTACAATATAACCTACATTAGATGATACATGGCGCGTGCGTTGCATTTCCACTGAAAATAGCCAAAGACTTAGAATGACGAAGCGACTCGTGGTTATGATCTTCCTTGTCTTGGGAGCATCAAGGTAGCTGTGGTTCAGCGTGCTGGGGAGGGGGGCTCCGTGGTGTGGGGTGTTTCATGTCTGTACAGGAATCTGGCAGGTCTCCTTTTAGAGGACTTCAAAAATGTGCCAGGGGCAAGAGAAGGTAAACACGACATTCAGCGTGCTCATTATCAAAATAAGGAAAACAAATCGATTGCATTAACTGTCTGTGCAGTATCACAGTTATTCCACAGTATTTTGTCAGAAATTAAAAGGTTACCACTAGAGTACTATATCCATATCTCCAGCCTGGCACCACTTATTACTGCAATGGTATTTCAATATTAAGTGATCTTAGAGATATTTCATCTTTCATTTTGAATCCCGAATTTGAATCAGCATTAGGATGTCAGGGCTGTGAGATAAGGTATAACAAACTAAGTAGACAGCTGAAGGGCTCCTGGTGAAGGTGTTGCTGAGGAGGATATCTTGGGCCGTTCGCAGTAACCTTGTTTACAGGGACATTTCAATTGCAACCTGAATTTCAGCGAGAGGCTGCCTGGACTAATGCCTGCATGTCTGAAACCCATCACAAGTGTCTTTTGCACTCTAAACCTTCTCTCTGCCTTCCTTGCATACTCGTAAAAACTTTTCTGGAAGGTTAGGATGATTTTCTGATATGAAAATTAAGATGTTTTCCTAAGAGGAACACTGCTCTTTGAACTCGTGTACATTAGCAACAAAGTATTCATGAGGTTTGATTTTTTTTTTTGGTTCTCTGATGTGTCAGGATCAGTAGTTGCACCAGTCTTTTTAACTTCACGTATATGGCTTTGATTTATTATATTTTAGCCTCGGCAGTTTCGAGCGTATTTTGCAGCACGTGAAATCAGTTCAAGTCAGAATGTGAAAAAGAGGCATATAGTAACAAGGAACAGTTTTGTAGTGATCTCCTAATTTTTTGTTTTCTTTTCCTAAAGCTGTTCCAGGAAAATCACGTGAATTTAGCGAGTGGGTGCTAAATGCCAGCAGCCGCATTGATGAAGAAAAATGCTGTTGAAATACTTTGGAATAATAAATAGGATATGTAATGGTCAACCACAAGATAAACATTTTACACGGTGTTTTTATGGCTCTAAATTGGCTGCATTGTAAACCAAGCTCACTACTCTATTAAGTCATCAGAGTTTTCAATTATTTAAGATTTTTAGTCAGGCCATCTAATACAGTCTTCATCATCCCCATCAGAGAATTATGCATAAGGTTGTAATTCCTTGTTGTTGCTATGTGAGGGCTTTGTTGTGGATGGGGGTTTAATTTTGACTTATCAGGACAAATATTACAAAGCATGCACACAGGAAAAAAATTATATGGAAATAGCCCCAGTCCTACAAAATGGGGATAGTTACGGCACTGAAATGTACCTAATACAATTTGAGATCCACTCACTAAGAAACCTTGACAGTATCTGCCTTGCAGGTACCGTGCATTTGGAAATACTATATCTCCATTTAAATGCAGATCTTCAGTTTTCTCCAGGGGGCAGTCGGCGAATCTTTCGATTGAACCACCGGTACTAGAAAAACTAACTGAAGATTTACCCATGAACAAGAGACCCTTTCAAGTCTGCTTTTTTGAAATAATGATTATAAAATTTCATAATATTGCAATTTTATATTGATTTTGAATGCCTTTTCAGAAGTCACAGGGAAGGAAAAGTGCCTTTTACTCAAGGTAGGCCAATGTCTGCGTGCTTGTTTAGCAACCCTAACAGAGATAACTGCTACAAATAACTTCTTTGTTTTTACATGGGTATTGTGTTTGCATGTGAGTTTTGTCAAATGGACAGAGCAGTCTTGCTTTGATTTTGACCTAGATTCCTCCTGATTATTCCAATACAGCTAGTACCTGCTTATTTCCCACTGTGAAAATAGGAGAACAACTGTTGATGCTATCTAGCTGGGGCTGCATGGGCAGTAGGCACGCATGTCCAGTCCTCTCCTCCTTCTCCTTGGGTTCCTTAGTAATGGATAAAATAGCACTCGGGGCCAAAGAAAGAGGGTGCAAGCCAGTATTTCCCCTCCTGTGAATTTTTATTCTTTGAGGGTTTGATTCTAAGAAAAACGGGGTGGTGGGGAGGTGAGGGGAAGGGTAAAATGAGTGAATTTATTCCATCTCCCTATTTGGCATGTGAATTTTGTACACTTACAGGGATGAACAGGGCCATGAAACAAGTGACACATCCACCTTATTCCATATTTGCTGGAAACTCAGTAGGTGCCAGGCCTTCTTAGAGCGGCTTGTCCCATCCAGTCCAGTTTTCTGTATTGTTTGTCAGCTGTTTAGTTTGCAGTGCAACCCAAGGATTGAATTAAATGCCCAGGACACAGGGAATGGGAGTTGCGTCTTTGAGGCAGGTAGCACAAACTACCTGAAGCACGGAAGACTGATCTTTTCTGTGCTGGCAGGGCGATCCATGCACTCACTCTATGCATTCCTGGCTGCTCCTGTCTTCCCAGTGTGGACAAGGGTGCTGCCCGAGGATGCTGCCCTTGTCCCTGTGCCAGAGCTATGAGACTGTGGAAATACCATCCATATCATGCTTACCTCTTAATGGCATATAACCCACTGGCCTCAATACCCTGGAGAAAACATGCACTTCAGCCTCTGCGTGGAGTTCAGGCAGATCTGCAAAGTCCAATCTTACGTGCACCAGCGTTAATGGCAGAGCTCCCATTCAGCTTAATTGATATTCCTATAAACATCTGCAGGTTTCTGTTTCTAGTGGAGGCTACAGCTGGGTGGACTTCTTAAAGGGATGTTTTGCATATTGAGGTTGAAAGGGAAGTCGAGCTTGATACATTAACTTATCATCTGTGTCATTCTCTTGACATCATTTGGATTACTACAAGCATGTATGACAAGGAGATTAGGTGCAAGATCTTCACACACACATCCTTTTCTTAGCATGTTAATCAGTGGAGATGTTACTTCTCTGAAAACCTTGTTCTAGTCAAGTCTAGGCAAGCACAAACCTGTGCCTGCATATACAAGTGGAGCAAGGCCTATCCTTTATAATACGTTTTTTTCCTTTAATATCTAGGCAAGATCTCTTATTATAACTCAACCATTAGGGGAAAGAAAATGGAACTTTTCTCAAACAGCTTTTCTGTTGGGGAATCTAGTGGCAGTTGCTTTGAAGCATGTGTAATTGATTATCATACATTTATTTTAAAAAGGAGACATAACAAGGAATCTAACATGATGTTTTGGAATATATCTTCTCCCCACAATGTTCTTGAGGGAAATGTAAGGTTGCAGGCATCATTTCATGCCCTGTATGTTTTTGAACATAAATCAAAGAAATTGTTGGAGAGTTATAGATGTTCATAGCAACTGTAGCTATAATAAACACATGCAGTATATATTTTCCAAGCTATTTTGTATGGGTGAAAAGCTGAAGCTGGCGTTTTGTATGAACAATTCAACTTAATCACTGAAAATTTATTTCCTAGTTAGGGTGGTTTACCAGCGTAGCATGAAGTTGTACACCTTCGTTTAAGTTCATCTGGTTATGAAGGCTCAGTTAAAATTGGAAAAGAATTTAAATTGGATCTAGATACCTTGAATGAATTATTCCCAACGTCAGATTTATCATGATGCCTCCATGGTGATATTTACGTCTGTATTATCACCTATATTGGTTTCAGTGTGTGCTGGATATTTTAGAGAGCAAATAAAAGGTACGAACAGTGTGAAAACCCAAACAATTTTAATTGTACCCACAGCACAAAATACGAGCATATTTAATACAATGGGACAGAGAATCTTGAATGATTGGGTAGTGCAGAGCTTCTAATGGGAACAGCAAGTAGCTTAGGCATACACGGTTCCCAATGATTGTATTAGTTTTGGTTTAAAGTCTTGATAGATGAAAAGCAAAAAGCAACTTTTACGAAGGAGTTTCAATGAGAACATAGCCACTCATTTTGTGATGAAGAAGAAGGTGTTCCATATTTTGATTAGGATCCATGTGCATTTAAAAGTTAAAAAGAAAATCCAGTAGTCACAATTATTATGCATATGGATAGACTGAGGAAAGGACACATTGAGGATCTGTGCAGGAATCAGACAGGTCTAGATGAACAGAGTTTCAGATTAATATTTAAGCAAAGTCCTAAGTGTCTGAATAAAACAGGTAGGAAATGTTTCTTGGAGTCTCTGTGTACTATTGGATTCTGCGATTGATAATTAAAACTGATACTGCTTATTGAAAATTTTTAGACTAGCTGAAAGGTGGGACTTTTAAAAAAATGTCACTGTGCTTCTGCTGGACTTCTGTTTTATTGCAGTTACCGTCAATTGTTCCTCTTTAATTACAAGAGCCAGAAATCTCTTTTTAAATGAGAAAGTGAGTCTCTTATTACTTGACTTCCAGAAACAAAGTTTTAAAATATAAAACAAGTGTTTGTGTAAAAACTGAGAATTTGCTCTGGTTTAGTCATTTGTAGTATTAGCTATAAGTGACTTCTTGATGATATGTTTGAATTTTAAGGCCATTATGAATTAAACAGGCTTTCTAAATTGTTACAACTGACAGATGTCAGGAAGATAGGGCATGGCCCATCTTGGACACCTGTAGTGGTTTAGACTTCAGAAGAGCAGGCGGTGGGGTTGGCTTCCAAGGGCCGCCCTTTCCACTGGGGTTAGGAGGGATTGAGACCTAGAGCTTCTGACATCACGTAAGCTCAGGGTCAGCCGCCTCTTCATTTCTGTCCTAGCTCTTGCTCCCCATCCTCTCTGAACATTTCTTTGCGGTCCTGCCTTAATAGCCAGGCTACTTTACTCTACCTTCTGAAGGTTGGAAAGTTGGCTTTGCATTGCTGCTGTCCTCTGTGCTGGATACAATGCTGTGAAAACAAAATTCAGTGAGAAAATCAGAAAGGAGCAAAAAGGGAAGTCAGAGTCCTGCAGGTTGAGATGTATCTGGGAAGACTGGGAGGAGAAAGATTTTGTAATTCCCATTTGTCCCATGTTCAGAACCTCTGTATATTTTTCCAAGAGAAGGAAACTGAAGGAGCTATGTCCCTGGATCTGTATTGACCCAGCTGTGACAAGGGGGCATGGTTATAGAGGAGAGGTGAGGAGAAGTGGAGTCAGAGTGGATGTCCTCCAGCCTTGACAAGTGCTGGTGGGTCTGTGTGGGGTAGGGCTGCTGGGTATGGTTGTATTACTGCTCATGCTGCGTTCAGAACTCTCAGCTTTTCTGTGCTGACAGTTGGGTGCTTAGAGGCTCTTGAGGATGAATTTCATTCACTGAAATTCCTGCTTCCACTGGGATGTTTTTTTTTTTACTTGTCTTAAATTAGTGCCTTGAGTTTCACCTGGCAAAAAGAACTTGTTTTACTGTGTGCTGAATTTCTAACAGGAAAAAACCCCTCTTCTGCCATACTGCTGTCAAAAGGGACCAGGTGGACAAGTGCTGTGAGTGAGTTATGTGCAATCTGGGCAGCAGGCTGGGCACTGGAGCACAGAGAGCAGGCGGTTCAAGGTCACTCGTGGCCCTTCGTATGGCACATCTGGGAGCGGGATGCGCAGCCACGAGCTTTAGTCCTTTAATTTCTCCAGCATGCAATCCCTTTCCCACAGCTTGAGCAACAGAGGGACAGAAGCTGTGCTTTTGCAACATGCACTAAATGTGATGGTGTCAGTTTAGGCATGGAAAGGTGAGGTGATGTGTCAGAGGTGACACAGGCAGACAGTGAGCCCTGCCTCATAGCCAGGGTTTTGAGTCGCTGCCTTGCAGTGTCCCTTGAGGGGGAAGAGCAAGATTAAACCTGCTGATGCCACCGCACACTTTCATTTCTCTGGTGTGACATAGTCCAGGGGCAGACAGGATCCTTCTCCCAAAGGAGAGAGACAAATTTGGGTGGAAAGTGCATGTTGAATCAATGTGGTTACCCTGCTGTAAACGGTGCCTACTTTTTACAAAAATTAGTTTTGATGTTTTGCTGATCAGATTTTGCTTGTTCTTACTTTTTTGTGTTTGAAGGGAGGTGAGGACATGAACTATGAGTGTCTCTGAAAATTGGGCCACGAGCCCTTACCCTTGTTTGTGCTTGTGAATGAGTGTGTGCACACGTGTGCAACGTGCGTACACAGACTTCGATGTTGTGCATGCACAGGATCTCAATTATTTTGCTGTTTGAATCACAGAGCATGTTGTCTTGATGTACTGTCAGTTTTGGTTTCTGCCCTTTGGATTAAAGTTCAAAATATTAAAGAAATAACACGCAATATACTGGTAGCTAGAATAGTCATAGTGCCCGAGGGGAGAAAAGGGTGGTGATTAATCTGTTTTACAAAAGCCCAGGAAAAAGCCCTCTACTCCTCCTAACCAAACCCTGCAATGGTGCACTTCTAAAAGGGATTCTTCTAAATTTTGTTTCTGAGGTTTTCTGGCTATCCTGGAGAGAGAAGTAGGTCCTGTTTGGGAAGCAGCATGCAAGCTCTACGGTCACGCTCTGACTGAGTGCCAGGGGAATGTGTGGTCCCAGTTGCTCTTTGGAGAATCACCCTGGGCTAAATGGTGAAACAACTACATCTGAATTAATTATTGATAATTCTTTAACATCAAATGTGAGGATGCGTTTGGAGTATTGCTTCCCAGTTAAAAGTTGAAATAATGCTAGCAGATGTATTCTTTTTAAATGTTGCTTTTCTGGTCTTACTGGTTTGCTTGGACAGGAGTAAGAGCTGCAGAAGCTGATGCAGGTTCTGCCCATCCCTGGTTTGGTTCTGGAGGGCCGAGGCAGGAGCTGAGGGGGCACTAACAGATATTTAGAGTCACACTGAAACTTTGGTCAGAATACCAAACTTGGCAGAATTTGGGATGTTGTGCTCCATGGTTTTATTCCAACAGGGACCAGGCTAGACCTGGCTCTAGATAAAATACTAAATGAAAGAACTAGCCCCCTCCCACTCCCCAAATCTTTTGATTTGTACTCTGTATCAAAAAAANGTGCGTGACTGATGCAGGGCAGGCTCAGGATTAATTTAGGATAAACAGGATGCCTGTTGCACTTAATTTAGCAATTCTAAGTCAGAAAATGCTTTTGAGTGCAACTAACAGCTTCTCATCTGCAAATGCCACAATCAAGACACAGCAAAAGATATTGTGGCGAATTCTGCAGTTCACAGTCCTGACACAGAACCTCCTATTACAGCGAGGGAGACTTCTGCTTGTATCACAGCTGCCTGGAATGCAGGATTTCCTAGCGGCATTAATAAAAATAATACAGTAAATATACCATTTCAGAAGTCCTGCAGGACATGCAGCAAACACGGGTGGTTTGAACTGGGTGAAGTTGTCAAAGGTTGCTTTGCTCTCCAGAGCCTGGCAGTAGCTCCACTGAAATGTGATGCCATTGGTTTTCAGCAAAGGTTTCTTTCTGCAGGGCTGCAAACAGAGATCAGCTGCTACTGTGTATACACAACTAGGGAGCAAATCAAGCAGCACATTTAAGCAGCCTTTTTAACCCTGAGACTTTCCAAGATTTCTTCTTCATGCAGGAAGTTTCCTTTATATTGTCAGCTGTAGCACTTTGCTCATGTAATGAGATCAGAGCTAGGATCACTGCTGCACAGTAGAAAGACTTCCTTAAGACATTTGTCCTTGAAACTGCACCAAACTCTTGGAAGAACCCAGAACCTGTAAGTATGTATGATATAGGCAACAATAGCACGGTGCAAAGCTGCAATCAACCATTATACGATATCCGATTAGCAGGGCAGGAGGGATTTCTTTTTTCGGATGTTATGTTACATTCATTTTCAATTTGTTCTAAGGAAACAAATCAATTCGGGCTTCTGATACAGTGACTTTGCAGTAGATGAGCTAGTAGTAATATGTTTGATTTAACTATTTGTTGCTGTCATGTAGCTTGTGGGACAAATATTGTAGCCATCAAACTGTAAGGAACTTTTCTTATGTTTTTAGGCATTTTTAGAGGATTTGGGGGTCCATCTTGCAAATAAGTTTCTGCTTTGCTCTTTGATTTTGGCAACCCCACCCTACGCCAAACTATAAATAACAAAGCAAACGGAATTAGTCCGTATTGTTCTTAGGTGGCAATAAAATATATTTGTTCGCAGGCTTAATTTAGTCGTTAACAATGTTGCTCTGTTTGGGGTGTTTTTTGTCTTAATTGGATTCTACTCAAGGCTGTCTATTTTATGTTTTACTATCTTGTCTGTGTCTGTTTAAGTTACTTTGCCGGGACTGCAGTCTGGTTAAACCTGTATTTAAGCACTATTTATATTCTAAGCACATTTCTGGTAAAATAAGTGTTTGAGATTTTTATTTTTTTTAGAGCCTTGAACAGTATAGTTGTATTAGCAGTGAGCGCCAGAGGAGGCACAACATGGATGAATGTCAGACGTAGACCTCATAACCCAAGTCTGCCCTGTACTAAGTCTGACCCAAACGTGTCCACTTTTGCAACTGCAACTAATAAAAGCCTTGAGCTCCCTTTCAATAAATTTTTCATACACAGTGATACTTCTGTTTATCAGATTAATTTCTCCCAGGTTAGCCTGATTGATAGCTGGATTGTGGTTTCTTAAGAGCTTTCTCCATGAAACCCCACTGAAGAGCTGCATTCCATTTAACCAGTGAATGTAAAAACTGGTAACCATGGATTCAGCCACCACTAACTGTCGAGAGCAATGACTTGTTGTAAACAATACAAATGAGCCAGGATAGCAGAAGCAACCAGACATGAAATGATTTTAATAGAAATTACGGTAAAGGTCATGTGATACTGTACTGGCTTGAATTCAGTGTTAAAGGGAAAGTATTTTGGTTTTTCAGGTTTGATTTAAATGCACATCTCTGCTGGCTTCACGTCCGTGTAAGACCTCCAGAAGGGCAAATGAAACAGTTCTTTGGAAAAGCCTCTGCTTAATTGCACATTGTGACTTTAGGTCCTGATCTTGAAAGTGTAGGAATAGCTAGAGTATGTGAATAATCAGTGGGATTATTCTGTACTAAAAATTAAGTATGTTTGTAGCATTCAGACCTTTCCAGATAAGTTAATAAGAAAAAAATACATATTCTAAGGAAATAATAACCTGTCACTAAAGGTAAATAATGGAAATGCAGGTTTTACTGGTGGTGTGTGGTTTGACTGGAGATTTTTTTTATTGCTTGTTTCAATAACAGGAAAAGAAGTAATATTTATCCCTTTGTTTTTAAATGTTATGACTTTAATTTCTCATCCACTGTGCCTCAAATCCTTTTCCTAATTTATAGCCTCTCTTTTGGAAAGCTGGTAAACCATGGTGTCAGCTATTATAATATAGCATGATGATAGGCACATGCAGATCGCATGAGCAGTCGTGTGTCTTGTCTCAGGAATTTCCATCCCTACAAAATCTTTGCTGACTCCCAGCTGTCACATGGCTGTCACTCACAAATTCTAACCATAACCAAATCCTCCTTGCCCGGGCATGCGCTCACCAAACCTCTCTACGTACCCATAGACACAGGCACCAATGTCCCTGCTTAAGCACTTTCTCTGCCTAAATGGGTCTCTCCCCCAGGCCTGCTGCATTCTGCTAATATTTTTCCCTTAATTTTTTTCCTGGGTGCTACTTCCTTGATGTGCCTGTCCTTTGTAACGAGGAACATGGAATAGGAATAGTAGTCAGTAAGAAATGCAAGCAAAATTAACTTTGTGCATTTTTTAATATAACGTTCGAAATTGGTGTGAATTTAAATTCCCAACTTTAATGGGCCCCTAAACCTCTTCAAGAAAATTAAGCCTTACTGTTCTGTAGACAGTATACTGTCACCTTGCAGTGTACTGACTTAGTGTTTTGTGTATTTGTATTTTGTGACATTTATATAATTTGGAAAACTTAGGTTGTAAGAGCCCTAGGCTGGAACTTAGGTTATTTTTATTTTTTAGGTTACTTCTATATTTCGTATGTGTCACATACATCTGTGTTGTTTTACCAGTAATTTTGATTTATATATTTTTCAACCAGAAGTATTTCGAACAAGTCTCTTCAGTCTCTTACAGCTGACCAGTCTCAGCCAAGCACAGGTTGCCACTAAAATGCTTAGATAGATACAGGACAAATCCTGGTTTCCCTGTTCTTCTGAGCTGCCTTGCCAGACCAAGGGGGCAATTGCTTGTGTGTGTCGGGAGGGTGAGATTTAGTTTATACATGGATTAACAGAAGGCAAAAATAGGCTGACTTCTATTGAAAAGAAATACTTTCAAGAATTAAAGGGAAAGCATTTAAACAGGAATATTTGGGGGAAAAAATGCCAAATTGCAAAATATTTTCTGTTGTTTGACTTTGTCAGTGTTAAGAATGTATTGGCATCCTCCTGTATATCAGACCTGTAAGTATATTAACATTTTACCAAAAGGGAGGAGGTGGCTGGACAGGAAAGATACCACCTTGACTTTGCGTCTTTATCCTGGAAAGAATCCAGAACTGAAAGTAAAATGCAGGTGAAAGCACAGTGAGACTCCAGACCACTATCCAAGTAAATCAAGGAAACCACACTGGCCCCCTTACCATGAACTGATTACAAAGCATTAGTAATTCCTTCACCCCTTGAAAACCAGGTGGGGACTTTATCAATCGTTGAGCCTGCCAGAGGAAACCACGTTTCAGTCTGGAGGGGATAATGCAGTGTTCAGGAAGGAAGGAGTGCACCATGACTCCATGGACTTCAGTGACATGCGAGAATGGGCAATTTTCCTTTGTTTAAAGTGTCTTTGGCATCTTTGCGATCTGTGACATATGTGCTTATTCTACTCTCCTGTATTTTGCATCGAATACTGATTTTGGAATGCAAAATTTGCAGGAGTTAGTGAGTGAGCTGCCAGAACTCTTTGCCCATCTGCAGATAGGAAGAACTGGGAAGCAGGTCCCTTTGTTTCTCTCATGTTTTATAAAGTTCAGATGCTGGTTGATGGGCAGCTGCAGGAGAATTTGCATTTGAAGCAGACCTCTGGGAAGATGTATTTGAATCCCCAAAATGGAGACCTCAGTGTTTCTACCATAAAGGAATCTCAGTGATTGCAGTCAGTTAAATGTTGCAGTGCATACCTGGGACCTGGCAGAAATATTTACCATTAAAATAATTAGTAATAATGAATGCTATTTGTCTTGTAATAACAATAATATAGAATAGTAACATTAAGTTGTATTTTATTTTTGTAATTCTATTCTACTTTTATGCCAAGATCATTTTTGTCAATAAGATAATCTGTATATGAAAATGTCATATTTTCAGACCTTTTGGCTAAATTCAAGGGGGGATAAGTACAGGCACCTTTAAAAAATTAAAAATGTGTTTGTGATATAGAGACACATGGTGTAGGGAATATAGGGTAAACTGTTATCCACATCCACTCACACTTTACTTCATGGGTGAGACAGCCAACAGCACTGCAGGTAAGTGAGAAATAAATCGGTAACTTTTGCCAAGTGGATTCCTGGCTATTAGAAACTGGACTGAAACTACTTAATTCTGTGGAGCATGGCAAACTAGTTGGTCACTGAATAACAGAATATTGTTCTTTGAATTATTAACTCTTTGTAAACATTACAGTGTTTTGTAAATTTCTGCTCCTTTCTAGTTTTACCTCTTAGCTGGTGTGGGGAAGTGAGGTGTTTTTTTGAGGACTTCTGTAGTCATTTTGTCTTTTGAACATTTCCAAATGTACTTCTCCCATGAGCTATTGGAGACCCATGATTTATGGGTTATAATGTTCTCCAGGTCAGCATAACTGTCTTAGGGTCTAAAGACAGGACTGTGATCTGTATCAGCTGCATTAACTTTCCATTAACTTTCTGTGACTAGAACACGTCTTTGATTATTCTGCATTATTCCTTTGTACAAAATAAGGTCGTTCTCTGTGTAGTTTAGTTTTAACACAACCAGACAGTCACTGACCATCAGCTTTTGCATGCATAGACTCTCTCCTGCCTGGCAAGGCTTTAGGCCCAGATCCACAAAAGGATTAGATGCCTTAAGTGGGACTTAAGTGGGATTTAGGCATTGAAAGCCCAAACTGAGATCCTCAATATCCCCACTGAACTGCCACCTAACCTTAGAAGATGCCTAACCTGTGTGAGTGCCTATGTTTTCAATATCCAGCTTTCCCAGGTGGCCAAAGATCTGCTTTGGATGTTCTCAAGCACTTCCATCCTGACAAGGTTGAGCCTCTCTGCTCCCATCTCTCCCCTCACATCCCAGCGGACTTCAGAAAGCGCAAACTCTTCTTGCAAAATGGTGGATTTCAGTGTGTGATGTCTCTCTCCAGCTGTGTCCTTGAAGGAAAGGACCCTCCAGTAGGTTTCTTTCAGGAGCAGCCTGGGAACCTTGAAAAAGGTATTGAAACTAAAAAATTGAGTATCACTGCTTAAAAATGCAGGTCCTAGAGAAGAAGTGGGACTACAGATGAGTGTGGCCGTGGCCTTCTCCTGCTGGCAGCACTGAAACGTTCTTGCTCAGCTAGGGCTGCTTCTGAGTTGGGTGGCACTGTGCGAGGCACAGGAGTGACTAGCAGGGCTGAGGGCTCCATGGCACAGGCACAGCACCTGTAAGCTGGGTACTGGGGTGTGAAATCACCATTGCTCCCAGAGGTTTTCTTGGAGAATCCAGGCCCTGGTGTTTCGTAACAGCAGTATTTGGAGGAAGAGCTCTTTTCTGCAAGAAGTCACTTAGGGTTCCACCTGACTGTGATACATGGTGGATGTTTTGTTTTTTGAAAGCCAGACTTATTGGGGTGTTCCATGTGCACACCCAGAAATAATAACCACTTTTTTTAGGGCTTCAGTCTCAAGCATTTCTGGAGCTGTGGCACGATTGATAGCTGTCTCGCTCTGCGGAGGCCAAAGCAAATGTCTTGTTAGTAGCAGAGTAAGTGGTCCTGTGCCATCACTTATTTCTCAGCTGTACTCGTGACATTTCATGTGTTCTCAGCCATGTCTGTTGTTTGTTTAAATCCTGCTCAGTTCCTTGATTTATCAGTTTTCTGTAGACTTTTGTTCGAGTAGTCCCAAATGCTATCCTATTTCAAATAGATGCATCCTTATCAGCAAATAGTCTTTCATCAATAGCTTTAACTCTTTCACGTAACTCTGCATATGTCCACTTTGACCTTCTCTTTTCTAAAATACTGATTTTTTTTTTTTTTAATGGGGACAGTATTTAGGAAATCTCGTAGAATTTCTCCTGAATCATTCTGTCTTTTTGTGCCAAAGTACCTTTTATCCACATTATTAGATAAGAATATTTTTCTTTTTGTCTTTTTTTTTTTTTCCCTTCTGAGAGAGAGAACTTTTCTCAGGGAATCCCTAGTTTTTTAGTTTGTCAAAGATGGCCAGACTGCATGCAATCTTAATATTATTTCTTGCTGCTTTTGATTTATGGACTTGTGTACAATCCTGAAAACAGCAATACAGAATGTAGAACATATTTGTATAGAGGTATAGCCTAGAAATTATAAAAGCACAAAAAAGATATATTTGTAAATTTGGAAACTGCAATCATGAAAAGCCTATATACAATGAATAAACTTAACATGTAATGACAAGTGCAGTGTGTGTTCCTTAAAAAGCCTAGAAGTGTTTATATAGAGGTAGGTAAAATTTGTAGGACTGTCTATGATAATGACACCTTAATAGCTAAGGATATTATTCATGTGTTTTTAAAACTGATACGGGGAGATCTGTTATTTTAATGGGGTGTATACATTGTAAATTAACCTGTAACTTTCAATCCTCTCACTTTGTGTTTTCAGAATAGCATGCTTGAATTATTATACATTTACTTTGGCATTTTAGTACACACAGACATTGTGAGCATTAGTTCATCATACATCACCAACATATGACTATTGTAGGGAACGAATTTTAGGTATAGGAAGTTCAGCAAGTATTGTGCCTTGGTGGTTGCCAGATCACTTGCGTGCTTGCTAGATCCTGTGCACAGTGCTTCCGTTTGCTGGGTTACTCATTGAGCTTTTAATAGTCAACTTAATTTTAGTTAAGGTTCAGTTTAGTAGCTCTTGCAATTAGTGGAAAATATTGCCAGCATTCATCTGGTAAACCCTATTACTTATGAAAGGCACACACGGGGTATGTGTGGAGGTAAAAGATAACAGATTGATTCTGGTGGATCCCATCATGACTGGCTTTTAAGGGTACATTACAGGACATTTTAAGCATTGAGGGTAACCTTGCAGAAAATGGAATCTTGAGTTTGCTCGTAGGAGGAAGTTTGGTCTCCCTTGCTCACCATTGCTTCCCAATGCCCACAGCAGCTCCATGTGTGGGGTCCCTGGCTGCCTGTCAGGCCGTGGGCTTCACATCAGTGCCGGTGAGGTGCTGCTCCTGAGATGGGCTTGGAGCCCCTAGAAAAGCGAGGGTTTGTATTTTCAGGGAAAGCTTTTGAGCCGCATCTTGCTTATTTGCTTTGCCTCTCTGGAAACAACTGAGGTAGGGGAGGTAAGTCTGCTGCTTGACTCAGAATTCTGAGGCAGTTTTATGGGTTGTTTTATGAGTACAGGTAATGGACTCCAGGTGAGATTTTTTTGCCCTCATATAAAATGGAGATATGATTTCAGCCAGCCTGTTAGTGCCCTGAGAAATGAAATACTGGGGACAATAATCGTAACTAAGGAGTAACTTGGAAATAAAGGCAAAGGCGCAACAACCAAATGCAGCAAGAGAACGTTTTTTCTTTTTTGCCAAATGAGTAGGTTAAAATGGATCCCTCTCCCTGATGTTATTGGAAAAAGGAAGCCATATGTTCCCACAGGATGGACACTACAAGGACAGCTAGAGCAGTGTCGTGCCCTGTCAATGGTGCTCATGTCTGATCTGGGATTTCTCAGATCCATAAATACTGAAAATGCATGTCTCTGACAAAATAAGTAGAAATTGTATAACAGAGGAGGCACAGGGGCATATGCTGTCTTTATCATAATTGCGTCTCTCAGAAGTAAATGCCAGTTACTTCTGAGTGGAGTGAAATTCAGGACTGCGTGTCCCAGTCCAATCTGCTGGGCTACAAGCCACTGTCTTGGACCTGTCTTGTGTGTGCAGGGTCCTATCCCAGTCAGAAATACACTGGTTTAAATAAAGGTAATAATATTTTTTTACCTTAGAAACCTAGTGTAGAAAAGTGGAGACTGTTGATAGGCCCCTACTAAGTTGGGTGAAGAACAGACAGCAGAGAACTCTGATTTGTAGAAGGGTGTAGGTAAGTGAAGATCTTTGCATATGAAATCACTCCCCAGCTGTATGGAAAAGCATACAAGATAATGTCTTGGCTTCACTAAGATCAGTGGGAATCAGTCTGGTTATCACTGTAGGTTCTGTATACTCAGGTGCTGCTCTTGTCAGTGACAGAAACCTCAGCAGAATCCTCACCATCGCCTTAGGTTTGTTCTTTACAGGGGAGATATCACTGCTGGTAATATTGTGGAATAAAAAATTACTGCCAAAGATAGGAGGTTTAAAGCTTTCTGGTTTAAATTTTGATGCTGTTACTCTGAGTGATACCAGTATAGAAATTGAAACATCCATGCGGCTTTTTGCAAAGGAGGGCAAGAATGTTGTTGGTTTCCCCATTTTTTTCCAGTTACAGGAAACTGAGGACCAAGGTTTTGGATGCTAATCATAAGAGGCCTTGAAAAAGGAAAACATAGCAATACCTACCTTAGAAGAATATTTGTTTGTTTGTGAAGTTATATGAACTCCTTTGCAGAAAGGAGCCATGAGAAATTCCAGGCAGTTATTCCTTGGTGACAGAAGTATGTATTTAGGCTTCTGTGTCTCCTTTATTTATAACAAAACCTTTGAATATCATTTCCAAGATGTTCAGATATCAGAAACAAAGTGATAATGAGGACAGTGGGTAGGTCATGAGTCTGCAAATAAGTGTGAGGAGATGGTGAGCTTAACCTACCAGGTGAAAGAAAAGTCAGTATAGCAACTGCATGAACACTTCAAAGCATGCAGCTAGTTTGCTGCACTAACTTAATTATCCCTGCTATAGATATGTTTGACAAACATATCTATAGCCCAGATCCTGTTACTTCTCAGTGGGAAATATCAGAAGGTGTCTGTTTGGTTGCCAGTTGACTGAATCCTTCCTTCCACTTTCTTGCATTAGTCTTTTCAAGGACTTTGCCTACCTCTTTGCTCATCTGATGAACAGAAACCTACCTCTTTCTGTTTAATGATGGAAAATGTTGTGAGATGCAGAATAATGCAGACTAATGGGATGGGTGTAAAATGATTTTTAGGCAAGTCTGACAAGGATTTAATCCTATTTTAATCAAATACTGCCTGAACCAACCAAAATTAAGCTTTTCTCACTCGTGCTGAATCAACCGTATTCTGGTGTCAGCACTATTTCTCAGCAAGCATCTTGCTTCCTCTGTGTAATAGTACAGGGTGTTTTTGAGCATCCAAGTGTTGTCAACTTTCTCCACAAACAGTGTGATGTGAAATGTGAAGAGACAGGAGTACCCCAGCTCTTCCATCACACAGAAATGCAAGCCAGTGCCCTGTTCTTTGACACTAAAACGTGGCCTGCTGTTGGCAAGCTGTGGGATTTAATAGGCAAAGACCGTGGGGAACTTTTCAGCTTTTCAGTCTTTCTGATTCTGTAAAGTCTGCTACGCAGGGAAGTACAGTTTTTAAACGTGGTCATTTTTAATTCCTGTCCCTGGAGTCAGGTTGACAGATTGGGAGTGCGGAGGATGGGAGTGGGCTGAAAAGACAAGCTGAAAACACAGGATGTATACATACATTAAAATGGAGCAAAACAAAAATAAACTAACTTAGGTGAACACAGATGGGATCTGTTTCAGGGCCACTCTTAACACCTGTTTTAGATGGCCTGTGGTGAAAATCATTAGCTTAAAAAGATGCTATTTATGTCTTCCCTGAACTGAGTTTACACAAACACCAACAGTTCTAACTGGAGGGAACGGAGATCAAAATTTGGTAGATTTTTTTCCTTTTCTTTGGCTTTTTTTTTTTTTGTCTGAACAATACAGTTTTCATTGCAAACCTTAAAAAACCCCAACCAAATAAAAAAACTTGGACAAGTGTTTGTTTTCATACACCATTTGTGTTAGCTACCGCCCTTGTTCAGAAGCCCGTAGGCATTGATGTATGCAAAATATAATTTGTTCAACAAATATTTAAAAATCATCAATGTGGTTTCATAGGTGTAAATCTGAAGTCTGTCCCCAGCCTTCGGAGGTGTTACTGTGGATTCCCACTTCTGTAGCAAAGACCAGAACTTGTTGACAGAAGCTTTCTGATTTGAGAGTGCAGGTGAACATGGGAATGTTTTATCGGCTCACTTTGCTCTCCATGCTGATTTTGACAGGTCATGCTGAAAGTAAGACTTTGAGCTTTCCAAATATTTTTGCTCCATGTTGGCATTTGAATTTTGTTATGAAACACTCCTTCTGTGGTAATTTCTGCAAGCTTGTTTCTTTTGGAGGAAAGCATTGACTTTTCCCTATTTCTACCAAATTCTTCATGGTTTTATCTTTTTTTCCTCTATCATCATTTTTTCTTTTTTGGTGATTGTTAAACCTACTTTTTCCTTGAATCCAGGTTTTGAGAAGAGGCATTTATAGCTTGATTATTGACTACGTTCCTACAGTAACTGAAAGGAGGACTGCATCTCGCATGAAGTATTACTTGCACACGTAGTATCAGAGTAACATAGGTGCATGGTAAGCTGTTACTTTTATACACAGAATGTCTGGAACAATGTATTAAAAGCAATCAGTGCATAGGAAATTAAGGAAAAACTATTCCTTTAATGCACATATGCATCTTACCATACCAGCTGCAAGAGAATTGTGCTCATACTTGGAGGTAGTGATGCAGTCTAATGGAAAGAGCAAGTCCCTAGGAGGAGCTTGCATTCTGGCTCTTCCCAGTCTGCACACCTTTGTAAAGTATTTTGAGATTTCTGGATGATAGAAAAAGCTAAATATTTAAGCCTGCTTAGTTAGACAGTAGGCCTTAGTCTGTATGATTTTTGGTTTGTGTATACATGAATAGACTGTGAAAGTGCCAGGAGAGTCTTTTGTTCTTGCACTGTACTTCCCTTTGGCCTCTCCTTTTCTGGCTTAATCACATTTTATTGGGTGGTAAAGAATACAGTAGTTACTTGTGCAATGAGGAGGTGCATAAATAGCAAACATATTGAATCGTGAACAAGAACTGGTTTTTTGGATGCCTCCGGAAGAGTGATGACCCTCTTGGGGTGTTACTGTGGGGAAGTGACAGGTGCATGCTGTCCCGTGATTGTCCGTGTAGCTGGTACTTCTTCAGTGTCCAGCAATGTGCTCCCTATCCTATTTTGCTAAAAGGCCACTTATCTAAACAGTGACAAGAGATCAAAGAGTAGCCTCAGAGCCCCGTTGATGACAGATCTGTATTTATGGCTTTAATAGTATATGTGCAGCTCAAAATCATAACCTTTAGGACAGGACTTCCAAACTTCCACCACCACAGAGGGATCTTTCCTGCTGTGCATGTCATGGCTGCAGCAGACCCTTCTTCTCTGCTGGACTGTACAGCAGCTCAGGCAGCACGGGCTGCCCAAATACTCAGTTTGCCCTTCCCTCTGGGATGAGGGCAGCAGGCTGGATTTTTCCATATTGGTATGTAATAGCTCACTTAGTACAAGAAACATGCAGTGTAGCTGGAGAACCTTGCTCTGAATAATCATCTGTAACTGCAAGTGAAGATTTCTAAAAGCAGATCACTAATCTGGAAAAATTGTATGTATTGTGTTAAAGGAAGTCTCTGAGCCGCAAATAGATGGATGTTGGGAAGAGTAGTCTGGGGAATTGTCACTCTACGCCTGCTCCATGACCTTCACTAAACATCTGCTGTTTGCCACTGGCCCGGACAAGCCTATCAGCCTAGGTGGCCCTTTGGTTTCACCTGCTGGGGCCATTCTAGGTACAGCAGGGCACAGATGACCGTGAACGTGTCTGAGTGTGTATGTGCAGAGATGGCTGAGTGGACATTCACTGGGGAGTATGCAGCAGTGGGCACATGACTGCATCACATCATAATCCCTTTTCTGATACTTCATCTTATTTTTATTTCTGGCTGTGTATGAAAATGCTCTTGACTACTTTGTGCTTTAAAGTCCAGCATATTGAACAAGCGCATTTACCCTTTGTTCTTTGTGTGTCTTCTGTAGTGAGAACCTAAACTCCTGCAATTCTAGTCCTGTATTTGCAATTCAGTGTGTATGGTTACCAGAATGCCATGGATTTATTATATTATTCTTATTACTGTTATTATTTTGTTTAATTTACTTCTTTGATAAGAAGCTGGAAAAATAAGGCCAGGCTGTGAAAAAAAGAGATTGTCTAAAACTGATGCTAAATAAATAGTCTCTTACCACAGCAGAAATGGAGACGGGACCCTTGCAGCAGTTTTTAATGTCATACAGAGGGGGGATGACACTTCCCTTCAATGTGGAGTGTGAATGTTGCCTTTGTGAATGGCAGAATATGATGTTATCCTGTGGCACAGTGATTTCACCTGCTCATTTTTAAGGGACTGTCCTGCCTGTGAAGCCTATGAGCTTCTGTAAAATATTATTTAGTTAATTCAAACCCATAATTTTCTCCAAAATATCCTTGTCTAGAATTTCTGTAAAGTCTATAGAGGCTTGATGCCTGATGAATTTTTTTTTTATCAAGCACCTGCTTTCTTTGCCTAGCTCAGTTATGCAGCAAGGTTGTTTTTACAGTATTAAGAAGTGAGCAATATATTCCATATGCCACCAAGCTTTGTAAAGAATCCTGCTGATGACAATTTCACAGCTGCTGAGAAATAGGCCAAGCCTTCCGTGTAAAGTGACAGTAAGGAAAAGAATATCTATTCCATTCTCATTGGCCACGCATCCTCCCCAACTTTTTCCCTCTTGAAGGAAAATGTTAGCCCTTCCGAACTATGGAACAACAGATGGTGGCAGAAACCGATTTCTACTGCAAAGCCATTTGGTCAGGAAGTATCAAAAAATGTTTTGGAATTGTGAAAATGAATTCTTGGCTGCAGGGCTACCAGCAACCTACTAGAAATGAGACATGAAGCAACTGCCTAACAAACCCAAGAGCCCGCTTGGCCCTGAGAGAAATGGCTTTGGTCAAACATTTTGGAAATTTAGAACTTTATATACATAGGGTCTGGACTTCAGAAGTGTTGTGTGGATTATGGATGTTATACAGATTAGGTTCTTAATTTCTGGTCACTGGTTGCTTGACCAACTACCAAGAAGGTAGCCTTCAAAGTATGCAGAATGACCTCCAGCTGAGACAAGCTTAATATAGCTCCTCCTGGCCCAGTCAGGTGGAACCTTCCCTTTTAGCTCAGCCGATTTGCTGCCCACAGACCATGAAAGTCCCAGGGATCTGGTAACATACAGGGACACAAAATTAATGCAGAAGCAGCACAGGCCACTCTGCTTATGGGCTGTGTTTAGTAGGTTGTGTGTGTCTGCAAGTTGCTGGATGCAGCAGGTTCCTTTGGCGATTCCTGTACCTGACCAAATGCATCTCCTTGGAGAGTAGTTTGAGAAAGAGAATTTATTTCTTTTTTTGGAAGTGCACCATAGTTGTCTGTGCCATTAACTCTCTGAAATAAACAGCAAATGTTTTTTCCTTCAGAATTTCCATTGTGAGTCTTAGCCACTCCCACAGAAAATGGCTTGAGAGAACTCCCCATACATGTGGAACAAAAACGATAGTAGCTGAGCCATCTTGTTTTATCTATTCTGTTATAAACGTATACCAAATTGTACGGTACTGTCATGTCACCAGAAACACAGAGCAGATGGAAGTATCTTTCCACATATTGACTCATGTTACTCTGATAAAAGGAATTTGTTTCTCTCCTTCTGTCAAGCCTGCTAGCCTCTGGCAAGGGATGCAAGCCTCGGCGAGGAGAACTTTACCAATAATGTTCAAGTGACCATCTGATTTAAATACACTATCATTGGCTGATATAGTTAGCCTCCACCAACAACTGTTTGGAGTAGCCAGTTCTATTTCTTACGTCTATGTAAGGTAAATTAAACCAGGCAATGTTGTTCCAGGTTGAGGAGACTGGGGGAATTAACCCTTGAGGAAGTAGATATTAATCTTTTATAAGGATCCTTTCAAGGCCCCAATATTAGGCCCTTTGGAGACTATATAATCCTAATAAAGCAAGTGCCAGGTCTCTGAACTGTACGTTATTATAGAAAAGTGACACCCCCTGAACATGGGTTGCAAACTGTGTTGTATTAGCTACCAAAAATGTTGTTTGCAAAGCGCCAGAAAATTCCTGACAAATAAAATAACCACAGTTGTGCCATGAGCATGTGAAAAGCAGATACCCTCCGTATTTCTGTTTGTGGTGAGTGGTATTTGACTTGATGAGAGCACAGTTCTCAGACTGAAAACACGTGAAGCTGAAGTCAAAAGGGAGTCAGTGTAATCATTAACTGACTCACCTTCTAGATGTGACAAGTAATGAACCATTCTAAACTTGCCTGGAGCTTTCTTTGGGACAATACCCACAGGGGAAACCCTCTTACGCTCAAGTGAAGCGTTATCAAATGGGCCCTCTATTTTCCCCAAATGCCAGCTCTTTTCTGTCTTGTCTCTAACCACCTGAGGACATATAACTGCTGATCTCAGCATCCCAGCCAACATTTGCATCTCGGGGCTTGAGTACAGGATAGTAAAATCCCCAACACAGCCGTTTTTATAAAAATTGCGTATGCTTTTTGTTTGTTTCTTTTTTCCTTACTAGCCTGCTCCCACAACGGGGAAACGTTTTATCTGCCCGTGCTGGGATTTTCACGTTAGCAAACCTCTTTAACCAGCATTTGGCTCTTTCCACTTTCTTACTTTGATTTGGATGACTGCCTGAAGCACCTGCTAATGGCCCGAAGCGTTGGAGCCGAAATTTGCCTTTCGTTCGTGTGGCATGCTCACTGTGTTTTGTTACCTGCCTTCTGGAGCACCTGCTCCCTGGTCTGGGCTCAAGAGCCTGCGTTCTACCTGCTGACAGCAGCACTCCTCACAGCTCTGCTTTGTCCTGCACTTTGTCCTGCTCTCTGCGGCCCCTGCTTCGGCTTTGCCCGGCTCTTCAAGGCAACAGCAACACGTCCCGCAAGTTCTAGTGCTTGAGGGAAGAGTGGTGTTCCCCCCGGTGCTTGGGAGCAACGGTGATGCCAAAGTAAATTGCTGGTTGTGGTCATCCTAAAACCTTTGCCATGGCATTCACTAGCAGCGTTTTTGAGTTTTTAAAAACAGGTTTTATAGGGAAATTGTGAGTTAGGCCAGCTGGCTGAAATCAGCTTGTAGGTCAGCAGAGGCCAGAAGCCACGTGGTAATTCAGTGTTCAGGAAACATAGGAAATGGCATGGCCACTTAACACAGAGGGACCAAAAGAAACTCAGAAGATCTGAGGAACACTCCTCCCTTTCTCCTGCTCCTGCCTTTTGAGGTTGCTCCTTGTGCCTAAACATAGGGAAGACTGTTGGAAGTAGCTCTTTAGATTGTGTTTCATTAGAAGATCCTCTTCCCTGTCAAGGGCCAATCCTAATGGAGGATTTCAGAGGTAACAACTTCCAACAGGGAATTGTCTTTCCGTTCTGCCTTGGGATGCATTCTTTTTTTCCCAGAGTCTTGGTGTGTGCCAGGGGTATTGTTTACATTGACCTTCCCTTTCCAAAAAGTTGGTTTTGTTTCTGTGTTAGAAGGATGCTGTTAACAGCAACAGAAGAACCCAGGTATTGGTTTCCTGCTGGTCCCATTCCTGACAGGGTCATCCTCTTCCCCAACGAGCTGTATTCCTTAATACAGTCACACGGTGCCCCCCACCCACCTTCCACACTGGTGCCGTGTGGGGTTTACCCCAGGAACCATCTCCCTGAGTGCCTGGGCTGCAAAGTGGGGCTTGCCCATACCAGGGACATCTGCTCTTGCAGAACTGGGCAGGGCAAGGATTGATGTTTTTTTTTNTTTTTTTTTTTTTTTTTTTTTTTTTTTTTCCTTCTTGCTTTCCTTTGGTTGCCTCAAAATAACCCTAATTAATTTTGTGGAGAGTTTAGTATGCTCCCATCATGGGATTGCTCTTTGTGCGGATCTCTTGCATGCTATATTTAGGTATGGTTTTTGGAACACCATGTGACCCGAATCAGATAACTTCTGAACTACTAATCATGTCTTTGACACTGACTCCCTCCATGGCTTTGGGGCATTTTATGGTTGTTTTCTTACATACAGAACGAAAACAGATATACTCATATGCCTTGTAAAAGCTTCTGCTAGGTTTAACAAATATTTAAGACATTGGTTTAAACTAAATTTGATTTTATTGTTTCTACTGTATTCTTAGTTTTATTGTTTCTTAGATGTTTAACTTTCAAAAATGATTTGTTACCATCTTAATTTTTCTTAATGAATGCCCCTATTTCACCATTTTAAAAGCAAGAAGCAAGTTTTTTCTGTGTTGTAGATAAAAATAGGGCAGAAAGAAAAAAGCTAAATGCCCTCATTTCCTGCCCCTCACAAATTTTCTTCCTGTGTTTACTAGTTGATTGATCCATGGAGATGAAAAGCCGAAAACATTGACCTGAACTATTTCCCTTTGTGCTAGTTACATCCCTTTTTTAACATGGAAGGTTAGTTATCTGCTTGGTTTTTTCCTGATTTTTCTAGTTATGCAGGCTGACTTGTATCCTGTCCTCTTGCGCTGCTCGAGGCCACTCCAGCCCTGGAGGAAGCTGAGCTCCCTTTGGCTCCACATGCAGCATGGCTGAGGTTTGGAGCCTGTGGTCCATTTCAAGGCACCATCTCTTTGTTACTCATGTCCATAATTGCTGCTTTCTGTGTCTTGGGTACTTCTGCAGGGAGCTGGAGTACTGGGAGTTCTTCTGGCTTCACCTTTTTTTGTCCTGACCCCTTAAGACCTTTTCATAGGTAAATGGATCAAAAGACCTGTTTGGCCTTTGAGTGATAGGAAAGGAGCTCAGTTTGACCAGGTAGCTAGTCAGATAAAGAAGAGGAGAAATTATGGCAATACTTCTCATCCTTTAGGAAGTAGTGGGCAGAGAGGAAGAGAATTCTTCCTTATTTAAGTCAAATTTATTGTCTTAATTATAAATAGTAGCTCCCCCCCCTTTTTTAATTCCTTCAGAATTAAATCCTTTGCCCAAGTGCTTATTTTCTCTCCTACAATAGCAGTAAAAAGTAAAATAATACATAAACCAAAAAATCAGTGTTGAAAAAAAGGCTGATAATGAAATATCTGCCAAAGACTCTGCAATGTGTGTCTGTCAGAGAAAAAAAGCAAACATTCTTATATTTGAATCTCTGAAATGTAACTGCACCAGACTAGTTGGGGAAGATTTGTTTGAAGATGTATTACGTTCCACGATCAAATGGAAAAAATGGCACCTGTCATCATATTTAGAAAACAGCTGGGTAACATGGCCAAGTGCCATAGTCTCTTTTCACATGGCCTTTATGCTGAAACCATCCAAGCTCCATTCTCAGCAACTGGAGAAACCCTGTGCCTTTAAATGGTTACAGAAACATCTACTTAGGGGCCAGCTCTTATTGCAGCAAAGCCTGCTTCTGATGCTTCTAATTAGCAGTTAATGGATTATACTTTACTTTTATAACCAACCCAGCAGGCTCTCTTCTATAGTATTTTTCAGCTATTTTTGGTAGAAGATATATGCAATTGCACTGCTCTTCATGCTTTCATTTTGAGCTTGCAGAAAATATTAGAAATAAAGCACTATCTGAGATTATTTTACCACTCAAATGTTTTATTTAAGTCCGATTATGCATTTCCTAAATGTGTTTTCTTTCATCTAATATCTTAGAAAAACTGTAATGGGTTAATTGCCCTATCTGATCTAGACTTTGACGCAGAATCTCCTAAATACATACTTATTGTTAATTAAAATATTTATATACCTGGTGAAAAGCCTGAGTTTTTTAGACTTGCAAACACAGCTCCAATATATATTCATTTAGGAAAAAATGTTTTTCTAGATGAATCCAGTACAGGTACATTCAGAAGTTTAGATGGGCTGGTAGAAACTAATGTTTTTTATCCTTGCTTTGAATTCAAATAGCAATGAGGTTAGTAGCATTAAAGATATGCAGTGCTACGTGTGTGTGTGTATGTGTGTGTGCACATACATGCGTGGGTATATATGTGTATATGTTGTATATACACAATATCCATAGCATGTATACAAACCTGGGCATGTGAATATATATCTATATTTAATAAAGAAATAAATTTACATAGGTTTTAGTTGGAAGTTTGTACTATTTGCCCCTCAGGGAATTAATTTTGGTGCCGGCTTCTAGCAGGAAGCCTAGTTCACTGAGACTCTTAGAACCTGCTCTGTTCACTCAGGCCACGCTTCCAGTACAAGGTCTAACACTGGTTAAACTGGAACAGGAGAGGGAGCTCTCACAGCACCAGCCAGGAAAGGGGAGAATGAGGTACCCAAGCCTGGGAAATGAGGGGGAAAAGAGGGGTAGAGGCCACCAGCTGCAGATGAGATGCACCATCACTCTGTTCATAATTACTGTGGTCCCTTCACCAAAGTGGCTTTTCCATCCCTTTCTTATGTTGCAATTAAAAAAAAAAAAGGAATTGGCTTAAAATGGCTTAAAAACTCAGGGAATGGCTTAGAAGATAAGCAGTTCTGGGTTAGTTGTTGAGAAGCTCAATAAAACCCATCAGTGTGCTCTTGCATCCCAGAAAACCGACCATATCCTGGGCTACAACAGAAGCAACATGGCCAGCAGGTTGAGGGAAGGGATTCTCCCCCTCTCCTGTGCTGTGGGGAGACCCCACCTGCAGTGCTGTGTCCAGCTTTGGAGTCCCCAGCATGGGCAGAATGTAGACCCACTGGACTGAGCCTGGAGGAGGCCACAAAGATGCTCAGAGGGCTGGAGTGCTTCTCCTGTGCAGACAGGCTGAGAGAGTTGGGGTTGTTCAGCATGGAGAAGAGAAGGCTCTTAGGAGATTTTAAAGTCTCCCGTACCTAAAGGTAGCCTGTAAGAAGGAATGGGGACACGCTTTTTAGCAGGGTATAATGATAGGACAAGGGAAAATGGCTTTGAACTGACGGAGGGCAGGTTTAGATGAGATATTAGGGAGAAATTCTTTACTGTGAGGGTGGTGAGGCACTGGAACATGTTGCCAAGAGAAACTGGATGTTTCAGCCCTGGCAGTTTTCAAGACCAGCCTGGATGGTGCTTAGAGCAACCTGGTCTAGGGGAAGCTGTCCCTGCCCATTGGAGTGGGGTTGGAGCTAGCTAATCATTAAGGCCCCTTCCAACCCAAACCATTCCATTATTTTATGGTATTATGACTTGCAGCAGAGGAAGTGCCACCTGCAAGATTCCTGCTTTGAAAGCACTGCACTTTCCAGGTATGAGACTGTACAGCACTAAACTGGTATGGTCATGTTTGTTGAAGGCAGCAAATTTCAAAAGGCTCTCCAGAAAAAAAAAATATTTTTACACTATTATTTTTACAGAGCAAAGGCTAAAAAGGAAAGGAAGGGAAGAAAAAGGAAAGGCTGGACAGTGGTTGTTATGTGAAATAGCTCCTTGACTGTGGTGAGAGATGGGCAGATTACTTTCTGTCCTGGTTCTTGAGGAGGGTGGGTTTGGGCTTTTCCTCTGTCATGTGGCATTCCCAGTGGAGTAGGAGGAGGAGGGTGGCTGTGCAGGGGACAAAGAGCTGTTGTTTCCCTGCCCCTCGCAGCCCCTGCCTGTGCTGTAGGTGGGGGTCAGAGGGATATCTGCTGGGCAGGGCCAGTCCCACCTTGTTCCTGGAGCAGGTCCTCACTGTTTAATCCATGTCCCTTTCTGTTTTTTTCAGGACAGTGCATCAGGAGCCTACCCCTATCTTAAATCAAGGCCATAGTTCAGCCTCTCTGCAGTTGTTTAATGTGTGCTCACTTGTAATCAGCTGAAGCTATTCTGACGTGCTCAAATGTGCTGTTATGTTTCCTTTAAAAAATAATGAGATTAATTAATCTTTTTTCCCCTTAAACGAGCTCCCTCTCCCTTAGCTCTGCTTCCTCTCTAAACTTCTGCAAAGGTAAAGTCCATCTTTGTGCCTGCGCTATCTCATCATAGTGCATTGTAAGTGGTGTATGAGGGCTGCAGGATTTGCCTTTTCTCAGCCTCTGTCTGAGGTGTTGGTCGAACCATGTGGCTCCTTAGAGCTGCATTTCTGACCTCCACTTCAGAGGAGTGAAGGCAAGTCTGACACATCTCAAGTTCAGTGACAGAATCTGGAGATCTCTATCAGCCAGAGCTCTGGGATTGCCCTTCCAAGTTTTGTCTCTCAGCAGTTTTGTGCCAGGCAAGCCAAGCTTTGCAGTAGTTGAGGTTATCGAGGAGAACTTCATCCAGAAGAGTAAGGCTTCCTCAAGCAGAGTTTGGTTTGAGTTCTCAGAACGTCAGCGTGGGAAGCTCCCCATAAAAGCTGAACTTTGATGTTGTCAGCCAAGACAGATTCAGAAGATTGGGGAACATTTTTTTTTTTTCCTTTATAATTATATGAAACGCAGGAGACCTGTGAATAGGGTATTTTTAGATTGTACTTTCAAATATACAGTATCATAGTATGACAGAAAATTAAAATTCTTATCAAATACTTTTTTATTTTTTTAAGAAATGTAATGTAACTCATAGTGGAAAGTTCGATGAAGAGCAGTGTGGTGCTTGGCACAGGAATTCTGCTCTTGTTGCTAAATGAAACATCACTGGTTGCTCTCGTTTAGATGAACACTTTTGGAAGTTCTTTTTTTTAAGGCTAGGGGATTGGACTTCTAATTTTAACTCCTATGGTTTATAATTAGAAACATTTCCAAACTTGTTTACAAACACCTGCACTTGACAGTATGTGTCTGCAATTTTAGAAGGACTCACTTGTCACTTCCAATGGGGGTTGAGAGGGCATCTGAGTTCTTTGTGTTTGTACGGTTAGTTTCGGGACACTAGAACAAAAGTGCATTTTTTAAAATAAGGGTATGAGAATGTGATGTTTTGTGAGGGGATTGCATGCACCTAATCAGCAAACAGGTCATACTGAGTAGCTGTGGATTATTTCAAAGTCAGTAGAATTGTTAGTTAGTGGTCATTTGGAGCAAGATCTGAACTGGCACCCAAAGGAGAAATTCCGAGAACTAATTTTAGCAGTTGAGCCTCTCAATTGGAAAAGACGCTTTACAGGTTTTCTGTTTTTATCTGTACTTAAGACATATTACTTTCTTACCAGCTGTCCTTAAGAAGTTATTCAGAAGGAGTTTTAAAGACTTTTGAATAAATGATGGCATTCTTATTTCATATGAATTTGGAAGGGAGTTGCTGAGTCTACAGTGACTGGTGGAGCATGGTTCCCCTTGCTCCTGAGTGGGATGTGTGTGTTAAACAAGTCTGTATGCAACTTGTTTGCAGTGTGGTAATGATCATACTATGTTACTCATTGGACAAGTGTATAATCACATTAGAAGTAATCAAAATACTTTACCGAAATAAAAAAAAAAATCTTCTGGCTCCTCGATATGCACTTTACATCTGACTTTTAGCTGCATCACATAGGTTAACAATGTTGCTTATCAATTTCCAGTGTAATGGGAAAGATTATTGTTGCTAAAAATTGATGCTGCGTGGGAGGGTGTCAGGAAGAACCCTCCAAATATGCTTCAAGGGTACAGCTGAACCAGAAGTACTCAAAGCAGACTTATGCACTAGTGGCATAAGGTGTCCTATTGATTGCTTAATGCTCATGTTGTTCCTAATTAGTATGAAGAACTCTGGTTAATTAGACCAGCCTGTTTGGCTGTTATGCCCTCTACCAGGAACCATGCTCTTAGAGAAACTCCAGTATAGAAGAGGATAAGGAGGCCACAAAGCAGAATGTTTTTATTTTCTGCCGTTTTGGTGTCCATAAAAGCATGGACCTGGATCCATTTGGGGAAACCACATTAATGTCAAAGGATCATGTCCTCAGAGGCACTTACTCTCTATCAATTTCACTGAGAGTGGGTATAAGTGGAATTAGGCACCTAAATACCTTTGTGTATGCTTGTTCTTTGAAGGCAAACCTGCAGTGTGCAGCCTGTACGTTGTGCTTGACCCCTCTGCAGAGCACACAACAAGCACTCACTGGAGGGCTCCTCCAAAGCAATTGCTTATAAGTAAACAAACAGATAATTACATAAAGCTTTTGGAGTTTGATGCACAGGTCTGAAGAATTAGGTTTTTCCTTCTGTAGACCAGCTGTGCCTCATATCTGTGTTTCTGAATTCCTTTAAAGAAATACAGTTTTAACAAGCATTCACTTTCTGTAGCAAACAGGCTTTTTAAAAACTATTTTACTTTTGAAACAAGTAGGCTAGCTAAAATTATAATGTTACTTAGATACTGCACAGCATAATTTCTTAGCAAGTATAGCTGCAATTAATAAATTGTGTTGTAACCATATTAGGCTCTTACCATGTTTGAAAATAGCTTCAAACACAACTTAGAAGCTCCGGTGTTGTCAGGGCCCCAGTTAATCAGAATTAGAAATACACGACATTTTAGAAATGGTTCATGATTCAAATATGACCACAGAAATTAGACTTAAGTGGAATTTAATACCCCTTCTTGCTTAACTAGAAACTTCTCTTTTTATGATGAATTCTATCTGGAAATAGCACTTTCACAACTGATGTACTGAGAGAAATGCCAGTGTTTTCAGTTTCCCTCTATTTCTGTTCGCTCGTGTCTGCACTGTGCCCACTTTCTTAAGTGTTAATATGCACAAATGTTTTCAAGAAGTTAGAGGAGGCTCGAAAGTATGATCTATGCAAGTGCAGAAAGATCCAACTATCCAGCATTGCCTTGAAAATGGGAAAAAACCTCTTTAATATCAGAAGTCTTGACTGACCATGAAGTTAGTGACAAGATTTCTCAGATGTACCTGATAAGAAAGAAAGACCTCTGTGGAATATTTGTAGAGTTATCTAACCCGCATGGGCCTGACCAGTTCCTCAGTGTGAATCTTTAGGTGAAGTAGAGTATATGGTGTATGCATGAAGTGATCTGTTTTCAGGATAACCTGCCTGGCTCCTATAGGGAAACTGCATGGAAAAATAGTTTCTTTGGGTGCATTTAAAGCGATAACTGTTTTCCTCAAGAAGTGGTGATTAAAGTAAATACAGGACTCATGAAGAGAAGGAAAACGGGCTTCAGAGTTCTGCTTTGGTCTTTCTTGTAAAAAATAACTCTTACCGCAGGTAAAATTGTTATTCCTCACAAAGAATCCCATGGTAAGACTGAATATTTTGAGCCGCAGCATGCACAGAATTCAGAATGATTTCAGAATTGAATTCATATCCAGGTAACTGGGCACATGAAGGTGTATCATATACCACACATACCACAGGAGAGGAGTCTCAGGGAGGCAATATTTGGTTGTGGTTAGAAGTCAGCTGTGGATATAAGGGGACAGCTTGTATATTGCCAGAGGGAGTTAGTGTAGGTTCCCAGCCCGTGAAGTCCCAGCATTGGAGTTATGGTTGCATCCCCAGGGCTGGAACACATTGCAAATCCCAGAGATTCAAATCCTTTGCCTGTGTCTCCCATGGTACATAGCTGTAAACCAGTCTTTCAAAGTCCATAAATAGGTGTAAAACATGCATTTTCCATAGAAAAAATGATGTTAAAGAGGGACTGTGCCTATTACAATGGTCTGTTGAAAATTAAATTTTTGCTTTTATTTTTTATTCCTGGTACATATGTTTTATGTGAGCAGCTCTTTCATATTTCTTCAGTAATTCCATGCCATAAAAATATGTGGGTTTTCTTCTTAAAGAAACTGTTACATGCCAGTTGTACCTGAGCTAAAGGGCTACCCAGAGCAAATGTGTATGAAGTGAAACTGCTTCAAGATAACCTGCCTTGGTTTAGGGGAGAGTTAATGATAAATTTATTTTCGTGACCTGTCTGCCAAATATTTGTACACTAATTAGGTCCTATTTTGAGGGCAGAGCATGTGAGCTTGTAAGGAACCCCTTGTACAGAATGGGAAGGGCAGGAGGATTTTTGTCCCTAGTGAGTGCAAACTCCATCTTTTTTATGTAGCATCACCTAAATATGTGCATTATTTCTAAGTAGCATATGAATCCCTGGGCTCATATGGAGGCACTTTTAAAACTGGCTCATGGGAATAGCTGTAGTCAGCTGAGGTGTTCAAGTGTAGAGCATTGGGGAAGAAACTGAACTGAGTCAAGGCATAATCATGGTTTTAACTTTATATAATGTCTTTTGCAATATAGTAGAAAATTACCCTTGTGACAAGTGGCAGGACCTGTTGTATAAGTAATCCAGCCATGGTGCTGGTTGGTATCTTGCTTTTCACTTGAACCTCTCTGCGATGCAGGTCTTGGAGGAGTGAGTGCCTGGTGCAGTCTCTGCCTGACTCCTTGGTAAGTCATTCAAGTCTATCTTTCTCTACAGTCACTTTCCAAACTGCTGAGCAAAAATAAGGAAATTTTTCATAGAGTGCTATAAAAGAGAGCTGCTAATCAATTTTTCTTATTATTTTATGCCCTGTGATTTTTACACCACCCCCACCAGCTGGTTAATCATGCAAAAGCTGAACACTTCATTAGCCAGAACATGTTTGCCCATGGGCATTTCTGTAGTAAATTAGTTCTTTCTATTTATACAGGTAAGTCATGGCCAAAAGTCTTTAAGGTGCCAAAGGTAAGGGTTCGAATTAATTCTTTTTCTGAGTTTTCAAAAGAACTAGGTTTAACTTTGTGTGCTGTTGATTTGAAATTACTTTTGAATTAAAGATAGTGTGGGTAAAAGAGCATTGTCAGGCTGTATGGAAATGCGTTGTGCCTTTCTGGATCTCAAATTTGGCCTTTGTAGTACAGCCTGCCATAAAAAATACCCCAAAAAAGCCCTAAACACATGCATGCGCTCACGTATATATATATATACACATACGTGTGTATGTATATGCCCAGTATCTTCATGCAGACACTCTGCTTCTTTGAGTGGCATGTGGCATATTGACCTGTGTTTTTTCCTTTCTTACTCTGTGCCTTTTACACTATAAATTGAAAATATGTGGTTTGCAGATGCTTTTTTGCCTCAAATCAAATGGTGCCCTCTGAAAGCCTAGTTTAGCTTGACAATGAATTTCGCTTTCAGGCTTTGGCCATTGCAATATTGTTTGAATGCCACCATTTCCTGCAATCAATGTAATTTTATATCTACTTGGAATAGAAAGTCAAGATGGTGATTGCCTTAATTTAACTCAGTGTTGTATTCATTAAGGAGCTGATCCCAAATTCCTTTCAGATCAAAGTCTATCTTGATTTCAGTGGAACCTTTCAGCGCACAAGGTGTGCGGTAGCCTTCTGAAATGTTGTCATTGTGACTAGTGAATAAAAACTAAATGTGTTGCTAAATTTAGGCTGTTGCTCATGTCAGCTTCCTTTTCTAAATGACGGTAAGTGCATTCCATAAATAGTATGCCTCTTATGTTGTCATATCTCTTTGGCTTGCTTTGCAGTATTTTACAGGATATTTGCAAATGAATTTTGTGTTCAGTAGGCATGGGATGAAAATAACACTACTCATTGGGACTCCATTAACCCGCAGCTAATGAGGAACCATTTCGAGGGCTGGATGAGTGTAATTCAGATTAGCCTGCGTGCCAGGCTGCTCTGCTCCCGCTCAGGCTTGCCCCGTGCCGTGCTCCCTGTGCCGCGCTCCGGAGGGACGGAGCCCGGAGCGGCACGGCTCTGACACTGCCTTTGGCCGGTTAAGTTTTCTGTGCTTCGGTTCCCCTTTTGGAAGGTAGGAGAGGAGAAGGAGAGTGTGTGTGTGTGTGTGTGTGTACGCATGGATGGGTGACAGTGATCTTGACCTCCATGGTCAGGTGTTTTGGGATGTAATGAAACACTCCTCAAACACTCGACTTGTGCTTGCTGGTTGATAGCATTGTTACTTGTAGAAAAGGGTACTACATGGTGACAGTAAAGGTGGTCCAGACTGGCCCTTAATTAATTTTATTTTCAAAATCTATATTAGTGACTGTCGTGAGGGCACCTGGGCACTTTACATCAATAAAATAATCAATTTAAAAAATGTGTAGACCAGAACTCTGTGTTCACTAACAAAACTCCTGTTCCCCATTACGACTAAAGGTCAGTCCAAGGCTGGCCAAGCAGGCAGGACTCGCATTCCTGCGCCTTGGCACTTGCCAGGCGCAGCTCTGGCGGAACACCACCGGCAGCAGCTTCCAGATGCCCGCGGCCTCTGTGGAGAAGGGCTCGCTGGTGGCCAGTGACTTGTTAACCCCCTGCATGTCTCCAGTTGGTTTCAGGACTGAAGGAAAAGGTGGGGAAAGTCTAATTTGGAGGCCAGTCCCGATTAAAAATGTGACTTTGCCAGTTGCCAGCACTCCACTGAAGTGCAGGCAACAGGGACTTGGTGGAGCTGTGCTGCTGGACTAGAGAGAGGAAAAGAGACTTTCTTCTGGAGAACAGGCTAGAGATCTCGTAACGGAAGAAACCTTATTGATGACAAATGTTACATTGTGCAAGCTTAGCAAATTCTCTAGGACTATAATGCTTCCCAGTTTTTTCTTAACATGTGTTAATGTTTTATGATACCTGTGCATTAAGGGCCAGTTCCTACAATGATTCAGTGAGTTTGGGCTGCTAAATTGCCTTTGTGGACTTTTAAAAAACACTACTGGTCACTGCAAATTAGCAAAATTCCCAGTTAACATGCTGATGATACAAAATCAGCTTCCTTCTGTTTTTCATGCATTAAGTGAGCATGTGTAATGAAATTAAACATTGATGCAAAGCTGCATTTTATTTATTTCTATTAGTACATTTGGGGCAATAGTCCCACTTTAGTACATATCTAATTGTGCAAGCAGCACTGAAACTAGGAGTTCCTGGACACTGGTGTAATTTTTTTAATGTGAAATGATATTATATTTTCATGTCTTGAAATGCACCCGAACTCAAGCTGAGATTAAAAATCCAAGATCTGATCCAGGAGAATTCAGTCCCATCTGGCTGGTGGGTAGCAGGTGTGCAGTATGTGTTTGAGGGAGAGAGGTGATTGCAGGGAGTGAAACATTTCTCTTTTCCTGTAAAGCTTTAATCCTGGTTTAATGCTGTGGTCTGAAGCTCTCTGCAGTTTAAGTTGTTGTGTAATTACCTACATCTATTGTTGGTCTCCATTTCCAGACAACATAATGGTGATGGTGAATGGCAGAAGCAAGTAAATGTCCAGCATTATGAAGAAATATGGTTTCTAATTCTCAAAGTTTGGATTTATTTTCTGTTGCACCCAAGTCCCTTGTATGGGAGAGTGCGTTTTTACAAATTGATACAGACGTGGTCCTTGAAGACCAAATGAGAAAGGCTTCATTGCAGCGTTCAGGATCAAGGTCTTTTGAGTATTGTGACGTGTTCACAGCAGCATAGAGAAGGTTCGTGTCATCTGTATATTTTTATAAAAGAAAAGCCCCGTATTATGCAACTTCTGTTTTCATCCCATAATAGGCAGGCTCTACATTTTTTATTACTGCAGTTATAATGAAGGAGGGTTTTTTAATCTTTAAAAGTATTTTAGCAATCTGTTGGATACTTTTTACCTCATAACCTTAAGAATATGCTCTTCCTTGACTTCTGTCACTAGCTATCAAGTCAGCTCCCTTTCACACTCCTATCAACTCTCCCTCTTCCAACTTTTAAATATTTCCTCTTCTTTTCATTTGTCTTCATTGCTTTATAACTTTGTGCTGAGAAGTCTTCCAGCACATGAGTTTTTTATGGGAGTTGTCATGCAAAGCACTTCTTACTTAACAAAATAAGTAAGCAAACATACTTCTTTTATAGTTTTTGAGTTCACATTACTACAGTAGATGACACTTTTGCTGCTGTATTTCACAGGTTTTTTTCATGGTGAACTGACTTAATTTCTAACCAAGAGTGGAGCTGGTGCTGTGTTGCCAAGGGAAGTCCATCTGGTTTGACAGATGAAATGATAAACATTTCTCTGGACATCCCTGTAAAGTTCTCCCTTTTGTTTGTTTGCTTTATGAAGTTAAATGGAAGAGGTCACCCCCTTTGACAGAGCAAATTCTCTTTTCTAGCAATCGGGCTTTGCAAGAAAACATTTTTTATTAAGCAAGTCATCCATACCACACCGTAGGCTGTTTGAGTGTAACAGTATGTTACAGTCTGCAAAGTTAATGCAGTTAATATTCAACTGAACTTTTGGGGGGTTGCTAATCCCTTAGGCGGGCTTAGCAGAAAGGGCAAACATATTTATAGCACTTTGAATCAGACTGCAGTGAACAAGTAAGAGTATGTGTTATACCATGCAAATGTTACACAATTTCAGGAAAGCTCAGTGCATAATCATCTTTTAATAGTATTTAAGTTGATGAAATATCTTGTCTGTAAGCAACGGAGTTGTTGGTTCAGCGGACAACAGGTCTGTTAAAATGAAACTTAGTGAAAGCTCTTGAGATTCCTGTTCTGGTGGTAAATTCTGAAGGTTCTGAACAGATTTATGAGCTGTCTAATTAGGAGCTAACTGTATTCTTTAAGCCCTATCATTTGTATTATTCCCTAATAGGATTTAATTGGACTTTGTCACATATCTATGACTGAGTGTGTGCGGGGTTGTCAACGGCCTGTTCCATGTAGACCGTGGTCTGTTACTGTCTTTGCAGAAGTAAAAAGATCATTCCTGAGTGGTCTTTGCTCCAGAGTGGAAGTGTGACATTGGACAGAGTTTGCTTTGGTTGGAGCCTTGGGCACCCCAGGCAAAAGGGACAAGAGTTAAGTCACAAGTTGCAGGAAGTTCTTGGAGAAACTGAAGTGCTCAGACTGAGAATGTCCAGCAGTGAGGGTCACATCTCTGTGAGACAGAAAATCTCCACATTTATGCCATGGACAAAACTCGCGCTGAGTGCAAAGCTGTGTAGAAAAGGGCCCTGTAATTCTACTATCCCATCATGAGCCAGAGAAAAAATAATGATGATCTTGGATTTTACACACAATTTGGCTGTGTAGAGTTGTTAGGCAAATGAAAAAGAGATCTGTCATCTGGCAGTCAACAAAAAGTCATTTGTACTTTTTTTAAAGTTTTATTCTGTTTTGAAAGAGATGAATGCAGTTGCTAACAGCAGTATGATAGATTTTTAAGGTCAATTTCTGGTGCCATATCAATGCAGAATACAGGCCTGGCAAAGTGGCCATTCTATTCTAAGTAAGATTTTTAATGTGTTTTACGTTTTGGCTATTCCTACAATTTTTTCTAGATATTAACTATTGGAAAGAGTGACTACAACATGGAACCTGACTTTAAAGGAGGCTCAGGTGCCTGAATTTATACGTGCACTCAAGTCACTTATTGATTTGCCACCTTACCTGTACCCACTCCCTTCCTTTTTCTTTTGCTCTTTGTGAAGCGTATTGGCCATTCACAGTCGTTCAGGAAAAAGTCCTCAACAAAATAATGATGTGTCAGAATTGCTGGAAAAATGGAAATATGTTGCTAAAGATTTTCAAATCTATTTGTAATATTTTCAGTTAAAAATAGCATGACTGAGTACCAGAGCAAGTTAAAATTTTGTATTGGAGTTATTTATATCTGAAGTACCTGAGAATAACTAGTTTATTATGTACAAAATTTGAAATTCCAGAATATATTAAAATATTAGCTCAAAGGTCAAACGCCTCTCCCAAGGAAGGAAGGAAATCAGAAGGGAATTTAGGCTGATCAGGTTAGGTCTGTAATGGCTGCACACAGGTGATATGGCTGACACTGTTGTGGCTTCCTTTGGTTACTCGTCCTGAATGTCCCCAGCTCGTCATTGGATCAGCTTCCATGCAAATCCTAAGCAAGATTCAACCCTAAGCCTTGACCTCTACAACGTGATCTTGTAGCATTTCTGTCGTTGTACTAAGCAGCCAGTGGAGGGGTCCATAGCAAAGGCCTGACTTCCCAGAGTGTGCTGGTGGAGGTGTGCTGGATCTTGGCTACACAGCCTGCAACCATCTTGGAGCTTAGAAATGGATTCAACTATCAGCAGTTTTATTATGAAAACAGAGTTAACAGTCTGCTGATGTTAACTGTGTTAAAAGGTGGGGGGTGTGTGTGTGTGTGTGTTACTGTGCTGAACTCTATACATTTATGAGCTCTTTTTATAGTACCATTCCCAGCAGCATTCCCAGGAGCAGTCCAGGCCCAATCAGGACCGGTATGCCATTGTGCGAGGTGTTGTTCTAATTCGTGTGTAAATGTGGAGTGGTTGCTGCCCTGAGGATATTACAGTGAAATTACAAGCAAGATGAAGAATAGGAGGAGATGTGGAGGAGAAGGAGGGCGGCTGCAGCAAGGTGCACTTGTCTGGTCAGGGTTGTGGTACGTACAGCCTGATGCCAAGTGATGGGCATTTCATTATTTATAAGTCTGCTGCCTTCAGAACAATTAGCCTCTTTGTCTTTTGTTTGTGTCTTAGTTATTTAAGCAGAAATGTAGAGAGCACAAAATTAATCGTTCCCAAGATCCTCCTGCTCTGTCTCTAGCAATGACCAACCCCAGGCACCTCAAGTAAAGTTGTAAGAGTCTCACAATGGGCAGACTTGGGATAATCTTCTCTCTACATGTTCTCATCCTAATCTTTCATTATTAGGGATTAATTTAAGCTTTGAAGCATGAGGTTTAAAAAAATATTATATTTGTTGGTCCCCCTCCTCCACTGTCAACCCTGTTTAAAATATGAAATACTTTAAACAAGCCCGTTGTCTGAGCTGTTCTCAGGGTAATCCTGCCTGCTCCTTGGTGTGTTGGCCAAATCTGCAGCTTGAGAGCTACTGTGGTGGTTTTGCTTCCTCTGGTGCCAGAAGGCACTGGTAGATCCTTTTCCCCAGGGAGGTGGGTGAAGGCAGAAGTGTGTTGAGCAGTTATGGCCTGGGTGTTTCCATGTCACCATATGTCAAAGCTGTGATGCTGCAGCTGGATCTCTCCTCTTTCTTTTAATATTTTAGTGGCTAATTTGCAGTAAAGCAGAATAGGAAATAACCATAAATAAATCTGGGAACCTTTGTATTAATTTCTTTTGCTAGCTGTGTACATACGAGCAGCTTGCCATTTGCATATGTGAATCTTGTCATAACAATTTTGGGAAGTGATTTGTTAATAATCAAGTTCTCAGAACAGCTCTAAATCAGTAATTGATGTAGGTCTGGATAAAGCAAGCCTTCCGCCTGCCTGTTTTGTGGAGCATTTTTGGCAAGTTTCAAGCTAGTGTGAAAACTAGCCATCAGAATAAAATTTAGGACAGCTGGGATGCTTTGCAGTGAAGACTTTTGGCTCCACAGTTCAAATAATCACAATAGCAGCTCAATTTAGCCTTTGGCTGGGTAGGTTTGGCAGGGCACAATGAAAAATAATTATTTCATGGCCTGCTTATTTGTCCCTTAACAAATAAACTCTCTGACCTATGCAGGCTTATGTAAATATGCTGCCGTATGTGGGGTTGTAGAACACTGTCATGTCCCCATTTGGAAATATGTTTTATTTTGCCCTCACGTTACAAACTTTTTTTAGAGTTCTGTTTTGGAAGCAAAAAAGGGGATAGGATGTATCAGATACTGAAGCCCAGACAGCCAGGCACAGAGTCTAAAAAGCCATCTAACAGTCTTTTTTCTGAAAACACATCTATTAGTATGCAGTGTTTTCACTGCTGTAATAATAAGAGCAATCATGATACGAGCAAGTCCGTCTCTTCGCAGCCTTCCCACGCGGGATGGAGAATGACAGCTCCTAAAGCATTTGGATATTTGCCTGAATGTGTGCTGCTTAGCTAACAGCAGTTCAACTTGCTCTCCATCTTATGGCTTCCTGGATATCCTTCTCAATTTTTTCGGTGACAGCTTAAAATGTGAGATGTGGAGGGGGGAGATAAAAGCTTGGCAAAAGGCTTTTTGTGTGTGTATTTAAGGGGAAGTTTTATTACGCTTGATGATGGAGGGATGTGCCACACTCTTTTCTGTTCCTACCATTTTAGTATTTGCACTTTCTGTTGTAGTGGCAGCAGCCAGTCCATAGCATTGTCTTTCTGCTTCCCCCTCTGGAGGGGGGAAAATACACAGCAGAGTACATATCAATGGTTTTGCCTTCTGGCGCCACCATTTTGGTTGTGCAGCAGTAAAAGAAAGCCTTTTTCCCAAAGATCCAAAAGATCTCTCTAGAACATCTGCTGTTGCACACTCATGCACACACAAACGCACACACGCACAGGCTCTCGCTGAGGTGGCTATAATCTGTTTTTAATAGTGGCACTTCTTCTCAAAGTGTCATTTAAAAAAACATCAGCAGTCATGTCATGCATCGGGATGAATTTCTAAATGTAAATGAGATTCTCGCAGTAATTTATTTACATTTGTTTTCAGCACAACAAATGAGACATCACGTAGCTTCATAATTTCCCATGACCGAGTCACCAGCATGAGGTGTGTAATTTACCCTGATTTAAGATGCTTATCTAGAGGTTCTTGCAACAATACCTGGTGGGCTTTTTTATACTACTTTTTGCTGGCTTTTAACCCATCTACTTCACCTCCTTCTCTGTATTTTCAGTTAAAAAGAAATACAAATGTGTCTGCTTCTTGAGGCCTTTTTTCAGTAGAGCTGAGAGGCATGGCATTGTTGCCTTTGTTTAGTATGTTATTTTCCCTGCCATTCCCTTCTCACTTGGTAAAAATCATGGAGGGTTTCCAGAATGTATCTCCATTTATATTATGATGATGCAGGAGAGCAATGCTGATTGTGGACATTTCTGATGGAAAAATGTTTGTCCAGAAATGAAACAGTGCAGTGGGAAGCATCCTGCAGTCGTTTGTTCTCCCCTCTTCTCAGCTGAAATACTAAATCTTCGTCCTGTTCCTGTCTCTGCTACTGACTTTAAGTTTCTGATCTGCCTGTAGCTGAAGTGATACTTTGCTTGAGATGGGATGTGAACACCAGTTTTCAAATTATGTGAACACAGTCATGTACTACAAAACTCATTTATTTTAAGCCTGTAGTTGGACCATTTAGATGTCTAACTACTTGCTTAAGTATTTCAGGTAGGTAGATGATTAAAGGTGCAATGTACCATGCATACAATTTTGAACCTCTTATCTTGGAGACCTGGTTACGGCTTGAGTAAAAATCAGGGCAATGGCTTTTGCTATTTTACAGGTTATCAGCACAGGAGAACTGAGATACTTTGATGAAAGTTACTGGTAAGTCCAAAAGTGGTACAAAATGCTGTAGCTTGGATGCTGTGGTGCAAAAATATTGTACATCTTCATGGAGATCTGCAGGATTAACCCTGTGTGGGTGATCTTTTCCTCACAGGGAGGAAGCATGACATTCCTCTGTGTTGATTCCCTAAGCAAAAATCAGTGTCTTCCTTTAAACTGAATAAGTATATTCCAAAAAATAATAGATTTGGACTGGTTTTTAATGTGCATTGTACATACTAGGTCCCAGCTGATTTAATTTTGGCCTGCTGGCCATTTCCTTAACATTGCATGGGTCTAGCACCAAATTATGCTGATGGCCTGTCTATCACCAAATTATTTACAGAACTGCGGTTAAATTATAGAAATCTTCCAGACAAGCAGTGCTCTGGGCAAATTATTTCATCAAAGTTATTTTCCATGGTATACTTAAGCAAAAGCTTACAGGAGCAACATTAATCTTTTTTTGGTATGTGATTATGCAGACGTGGTAACAGCCCCCTTTTTAGAAATAGCTTCCTACCTGGGAAAACAGAAGGAAACCATGATATGAAAATTAGTTCTCTCTATGCCAGTCTCAGTTTGAAGCAAAGGTTTTATGTCAGGGAAACACAGGACTGGGGCCAGCAGTAGAATGGCCATTTCTGCACACTGTCAGCTCCTTCCAGGTCTTGGGAAATCTTTTTCTGTAGACTTTTAACTACACGCTTCTTTGAATTTGTAAAATCAGGTACTGCAGAAGAAAGTGAGCTGGCTTTACTAGTTCTTCATCACATCCAGGCACAGTGGTCACTGCCCAGTTTTCCAGGGAAGAACGTTTGTGTATCTGAAGGCAGTGTAGGCATTTTCTGCATTACCCCCATCTAGGAAGATCTGAGCTGCTGTGTAATTATGAAACATACAAAGAGAATATAAATCCTAAAAGCAGCCCTAACTCCCTATTGTAATTGGCATCCTTTCAGACTCTGTTCCAGAGTTTAGAAGTATAGTCAGGGTAGAACATCTATATTTGGGTTTATATGTAATGGTCATACCTACTGGTTCACTTGGAAAAATGTAGGCATAGATCACTATTTAAGGAGCCTGGGTACAGCGTTTATGTTTAGCTCAGTGGTTTTTATCACTGCATATTTTTTTTAGTATTCCATGTTGCCATGTTTGCACTGTGAGACAAGAATGCCTTCCCAGCCTCTGTGTGGTTGTGCGCTTTTTGTTGAACGAGTAGAGAAATTCAGGTTTTAAGCTGACTCCCATGAATAAATTCTTCTGGGAAACCAGGTGTTAAAAATCTGTGTTGTTCAGACCTCTCTCTGCTCACGTACTTAGGGTAAAACTCAGCCGTGTGTAGATGGAAGACTGGAATGGGACCTCTGTGCTCGGGGCCCAGATGTGGAAAACCTTACATGTGTGAGGAAGGACAGCAGACTCTGGAACTTTAGCACGAGAGCTAAAGGTTTTTGCAAGCTGAACATCTGATTTAACTTGATTTCTCTGTGGTGTTGGGTGGTGGTTGCTGTTATGTGGGGCCAGACCTGGGGAACCCCCCTTGGCAGCTCACCCGGGGGGACTCAGAGGCATCTGAGGGGTGACACTCTAAAAATTGGGGTTTCATGGTGTTGTTAGAGGATTTTTTTTTTGATTGGCAGGATGTGAATATATGTGAAAGCTGGGTCTTCTTTACTTGTGATCCTCAGCAGATGCAAGTCTGATAGAGAGTCCCCTTAATTTAGAAATGCCTGTAAAGACAGGAAGATACTTAAAGCTGGCTTTGTCAACAAAATGGAGGAGCTGTGCTCTGAGGGCCCATTAACAGCAGTGCCAAGATGGCCACTGCTGCACAAATACTGGGAATTAAGTTTCTACAAAACCCTAGAAGCTCCAAATTGTATATTTCACCAGTTCTTTACTCCCCCAGTTATAATCCATATCTCACTTATTGCTAGAGTCAACAGTCTAATGGTAACAAAAAATACAACCTTTCATCATCTATTGATTTTCAGTCTTTAAAAACTGACAATAAGCTATTTTTTGTCCAATTTCTCAATAAATAGGAACATTTATTGGTTTTTCAGTTTTATTGTATTACATTAGAATATATTTTACTGCATGTAGTGGGTGATGTAGCATCAGGAGATATGTTTATGTTCAGCAAGTAACTTTTGAAACTGCATAGCTCAACTGAGATATGTAAACAAATTTGTAATACTAGTTTAATTTAGATTACAATGCAGAATACTCAGCCTGGAGCTCATTTTTCTATTTATTCCATTATGATACTCTAACTAATGGAAGAGAATTGCCGTAAAAAATAATTAAGGTAAAGGTGAACATCTACTTTCTTCTCTATCTGAGGAAGAGGGAGGAATTTTGAGGTATTGTAAGCACCATGATATTGGGGTTTATTTCCTAGAAGTGCACCACTGACAGTGTTGTATAGGTTGGGCACATCATAAATTCTGTCTGTGTGATACTGTGTCAAACGACGTGGCACAAACATCATCTTTCTCAGTGACCTCATTTACCTTCTCTCCTCTTGCAAAAGGAGACAAATTGGGATGTGATTTAGCTGAGGCAGAACCTGGGATGTAGATCCCGAGTTGCCTCCACGCTACCACCTGCCCACAATGGAGGATCACCTGGTAGGTTTTTTTCATTTCCAGAACCTCTCAGGAGACACTGAAGATCAACAGTTGCCTCTTGCTTACTCTTGCCGTGATAAATGGCCATTTGATGATATTTTTATCTCTGCTATAAAGCCAGTTTGAGCTTTTTTTTTTTTTTTTTTAATTAAGAAGTAGTTAATTTCTCTTCTGGTGACATTCTGTCCTACACCCAAAGGCAGTAAGCTCATAGATGTTTCCATTCTAGCACCAGAAAACCTGAGGTGGAGGTGCCTCTGCTGAGGTGAGGATGTACAGAACAACCTCTGCTTTACACCAGCTGTGCCACTGTGCCACCAGCACTGGCCTTTGCTGACCCAAGTGGCTCTCTGGCTTCAAGGCTATCAAAGTGGTCATCCTGGCAGGCTTCTTGGGTGAAAACATTCACCTGGATGATGAAACATTTTCCTGAACACTTTGAACGGGGAGACAGTTCTGGCTTGTGTTTCATAACCCTTTCACAGTAAGCAAAGAGGGAACCATTTGGGCGAAACACTTCCTTTTGGGTAGATTGGGTTTGATTCTCTGAGGCATAGGCCCTTTCTCCTAAGCTGCTGTGGATCTTGCTGTCATCTCTGTCTCCCAGGATCTGATGTACAAGGAGTTAATAGATATCCAGTGACCAAAGCCATTTATATTTCTCTTTATATACAGAAGTGAAGCGGAGCATGTAAAATTGGAAAGCAGAACCAAACCTGAAATTCTTTAGCTTTATGACTAGTGTGTGTGTTGTTTTCCCATGATCTTTAATTACATTCTGTTCTGGAGGGGGAAGAAGGGGAATGCTAATCTGGTGCACCAACTGGGGGAAAAACAAACTGTTTTACAGCGGGAGTCTGGATGACAGCACACAGCAAATGCAAAATCTGACATTCATATGAAAGTGAGCTAAGCAAGACCAATAGAATAGAGCCAAAATGACTGCAGCAAGAGGAATGCAAGTGGTTTAAGGAAACCATGGCTTCTCTATTTATTGAAATAGCACAGCCGACCTTTAAGGTGGTGCTGATACGATGTAGATTTTGTAGAGCAGCACCAAGAGAGATGGCTGTCATAAAGGGAATGTGTGATTGGATTCAGGTTCATGAGAAGCTAGGTTTAGAAGAGTATTGCCCTTCCCTCTTTGAACATATAATATAGTGAGGCATGTCTCATTGCACTGAATGGAAAGATGCTATTTTCAGGCCTGCTGTTTGCTGTGCTTGCTAATGAATTTCCAAGGGGTGTTTGAGCCTTGGATATTGACTGTAGAGATGCTTGCAGTCAGTTGGAAGAGATGTGACTGAACATGAAGCTTAGTTCTGTGTGCATACAATCCTGCTCTCTGTGATTTTCCCCCAAGTTGTATATTAAATATCAGTCTACAATCATAAATAATTTGTAGAAGTCCAGCTGTGACTTAAGGCTTCTCTACAAACAGTATCCAGGACGCCAAGTCACATGATACCCTTTTTCTTCTCTCACTGGCTAAAGTAGCCTTTAAAAAGCTATTCCCACTTCCAGTCCAAACATTAAAGCCAACAAACTGGGTGGATGCTTTTGCTGGGGTACAGCACAAATGGTCTCTGCCCTCTTTCTTCTTTTCTTGGTCCTGATCCCTCTTTCATCGCCTTGGCTGGGAGCTGGGTCACAGCATGCTACTGTGCTTTCCTGCGCCACAGGGGCTGAGTTTCTGTGCAGAAGTAAACGTCATTGCTAAACAGCTTGACTTAGCAGCACTATACACTTACTATTTGTTTGAGTAGGGGATGAGCAGGCTGTTTAAAAACAGCATTCCCAGGGTTGTTCTAGTGTCATGCTTGAAAGGCAATGGAGAGTCTGGCTCAAAGGTACCCTTTGTAAATAAAGGTTTAGGAACAAGTATTACCTTGAGTCTTTCCCCTTCATCTTCATTGGCCTACTATTCAAATGTCAGTGGATTTTTTTTTCTTGGTAGATAGCATGTTCATTATTCTCTAGGAGGAGGACCTAGGGAAGCTATGATATGTGTCAGTTTAACATCTTTGAGTGGCATGTGAGGGCATCTCTCCTGCTCCCCAGCACTGCTAACCCATGAATAATCATGGAGCCAATGGGGCAGTATGTCTTGTACCTCTCACATCATCTGTGACTGGCATGGATCCTTGGGGTGAGATCAAGGATGAAATGAACTCTTGTGTGCTTGGATGTGTCAATTATGAGCAGATCATCACTCAACACCCATGTTGTTATCACATTCTGGGCAGTTTACCTCTACCCCCAGGAACAGTTGCGGCAATGAGCTTAAATCTGGAATCCAATTTTAAATTTAACTTCTGTGTGGACCCCTAGAAAAAAAAGTTAAATTGTGCTTTGAAAAAGAAAATAAGTGAACGGTGGAATGAGAGGGTGTGGAATAATCAAGATGCTTTTTTTTTCCTCTTTGGTAGATGCTAGGAAGGAACAGGAACATACTGTGACTCCTCTCCTCTTGCTCATTGTTTTTTGATCCAGCCCATTACATACACAGTGGTCTCAACACCTTCAGCCACTTCCTACCAGCTCTGTCACTCAGAGGCCAGGCTTCACTCCCATACCTTTTAGCACTGCAGTGGCTTGGGGCATTCCCTTGGGGCATCCTCCGCACTTGCTACTTCTTACCACTCTCAGCTGGAGAAAGCACACTGCACTTGCCATCCAAGCCCAATGGCACACTTAAGCATATAAAGGCCACTTGACATCATTTACATATTTCATGAGCCTTCTAAAGTAGTTTCTCAAAAGGTGCAGTGGCTTTCCTAGCTTTTGTACTCCTTTGGAAGACTGTAATTTTGGGCGATAGTCTACCAGTGGCCTATAATTGTTATGCAAAACATTGTCCAAACATAACATAACTAATTGCACAATTAAGATTGCTTTCTCCTCATCATCCCATTCATCATGCTCCTCATTCACACCTATAGCCAGCATCTGGCATTAACAAAGGCTGTATTTGTCACATTAATATATACCTTTTGTAGCGAAATTGCCTTATTTGTATATCTCTTTGCTCTTAAGGGTCCTGTTAGCTTGTTCAGTAAGCTTGAAAACAGTATTTAGAAAGCCTTGTAGGGTACATCCCTTTTTCAGCTGTTTAATAGGAATGTAATGCAGTGGTACTCCAGGATACAAACAGCAACTCTCAGAGCTCAGAAAAGGAACCTGATACAAGTCAGCAAAAGACCCCTCCTTTCCTTAACAACACTGAGGTAAGTAATACAGTGGTTTGCTGTTTTTAAAAATCTGAGGCAAATAATGCAGAATAGCTTTTCTTAACAGTGGACATTTCAAGGTCATCAGTCCTGTTAGTCTGACGTAAGGCGCATAATGAGTTCTTTCTGATAGTCCACACCAGAACCGAGCAAACCAAACCAACTTGGAAAGTGCAGGAGGTAGCAGGGAACAGTCCAAGAATATCTGTGAATCAAAATGCAAGAAATTGCCTGATGCCTTTACCAGCCAGACCTACACAGAAGGTTTTGTGCTTGAAGGGATTGAGGGTGTGTTTGCCACTCTCATAAGGACAGGGTGGGAGCGTCTTTGATTGGAAGCCTAGGAGGTCTGCAGCACCATAATTCTTCTTGGGAAAAGGAAATGATGTGAGTTTCTACTTCTGGAATATTTCCCCACTACTCTATAAATTTAAAGAAATAAAGCACAAACAGAAAATTGATTTTTGAATGACAGTGAATTATTGTCATTAGAGGAACTGTAGTTTTGTGTCAAGGGAAAAAAAGCTCGGTGTACTATATGCTACAGTGTACTGTATGCTACTTTCTGAAGCATTACTTAATGTACCAGTCATTGCTGGGAACATGGAGTCCTTTTAATGCTAGTCAGGTAATATGTCATTCTCTCTGTAGAAACTCTGCAGCAGAGACATGAGTTATATACTGATGTAGTTATCAGAAGATCATGTGGTAGCACTAATGTGAGTCACTACAGAGTGGAGTTTGCCCCGTTTGAAATTTTTACATAATTAAAGTGAGTCATTGTCCAAATTCTGCCAAAGTGCAGATGTCTTTAATTTAACATATGCACTCCAGCTTGCATATGCCTTCCATAGGTGAACATCTTTTACTTTGTGCTAGCTCTGGTCAGGGAGACGTTTCCCTTTGCCATTCAATGCGCAGTGCTCCCACTGAAATCCATGGCAGCTTCAGAAAAAGTATCTGGAACACCCAGACCTCAAATAGACCTCTCCACTTAGTTTTATGTTCTGCTGGTAATTCTTTAAATACACTTAGATAGATCAAAACAAGCGTCTTTTTGTTTCTGTAATAATGAAGGAGATGGCCCACATTTCCTGGTGAAATACACTCAGTTGCCTTCTGCGACTTCTGTCTCTGTAAGAAGGCAAAGACCAGAGAGAGGATTAAAAAGGTAAGGAAGGTTTCTTTAAGAGAAAGCAAGCTGGACATGCTTACATAAATATTCAACATTTAAAATTATGAACTTCAAGATGGTGGAGAGCTTAGTACTCAGGGGGAGTTAAAACAGGTTGTTTTAGCTGAGAACAAGATCACTCTCCATGCAGCTGGCTGAATCACCAATGTTTCTGAGGATTTCACAAATCATTTGGTTTCTGTGCTCTGAAGATGACTACTCTGAGTCATTTGGCTGAAAGAGCAGTACCTTTTCTTTTTTTTCCCCTTTCCCTCTTCTCTTTCTCTCTTTCTTTCTTTCTTATTTTTTTTCTGCCCCTCAGCCTTTTTCTCAGCTGTGAATCTAGTTGTTCTCCAGCTTATGCTGAAACATAACAAAAATGTGGTTAACCGTCACATGCAGACGTAGTTTTTCGTTTTGCTGGGCAGAGAAGGAAATAACAGGCATATATAGAAATATTGGGAAAATTTCTGATTAATTAATGAGAGATAAAGAAAATTACTAAGGCTGCTCTGTTAGTTTCTGAGTCACTGGGTAGATGCTATTTTTTCTTATTTGCCAGGCCCTCAATGGGAACATTAAATAATGTTTACTACTGTAAATTCTTTTTTAGGAGGGGAAGGAGGTTGTGATACAGGAGAGACTTGTATATTTGATTTAAAAAGTCAGCTCTTCTCCTGCAGAAGGACTGCAGCCTTACGCAAGAGGGCATCATGCATGCTGGTCCATCCAAAGAGTAGCCAGCCAAAGGGCCATAGGTTTCAAGCACTTTCTGAGAGTCCTGAAAGCTACTTTAGTAATTTATTGATGATGGAAATGAGAAATAAAATCTTCCTGTAGTCTCCCTCCCCATGCTGTCAGTTAATACTGCCAGCAAAGAAAGAAGGAAGTTCCCACACCTTCACCTTCACTTGCTGCAGAGAAAGGATTGCGCAGGTAAGCAGTCCTGCGTGCCAGGTAAATAAACAGACTCAGAAGCATGTGATTTCTGACACCGTCAGTGCCTTCTCCCTATTCCTGTTATATTTAAGTGTTCTTGTCTTCTGTTGTTTGTGATCTCTAAGCTTGTTGCTTAACTTTTTTTTCCCCCAGTAAAAATCTTTGTGGCAAAAAATAAAGCTGCATGGATGTGCCAGAATAGCGAAGCACAGTGTCCTAAATGATGTAACTCAGGTTTTGGGAGCAGGATAATTGCAGTAGTGTGATGCTTCTTTTAGAATAATTAGTCTTGCTGAGAACCAGGGTATAAAAGCCTGTGCAGAGCACAGTAATGAGGCAGTTACACCATTTCCAGTATTTGTGTGCCCCTGCATCGCACTGCAGATCAGAGCAGGCGTGCCCACAGTGATGGTCAAGGAATGATTTCATCTTTGTAGCCCTGTGCCAGGACTGTGATACAAAATACGTGGGATTCATTCTAAAGGAAAGCAGCACTCATCTTCCATACTAAACCAGGGGGCCTTTGAGATCATTAAGAATCATTTTTACAAAGGAGAGGTTTATGTTTCCGTTCATGGAGCCAAAGTCTGTTCTCATGCCCTGTTACTACCTGGCACTTGCCCATCCAGGAATGAACTCTGCTTCAGCTGCATGCACTTGCAGGTGTTGAGCTTTCAATATCAAAGTACAAACAATTCTAATATTAAAAAGACTGTTTCTCCAGTGGGAATATGGATTGCATGAGCTTTTTGACTTCTCTGTTTTGTCTTTTGATCACATATGATATCACCTTTAGATCTCTTTATCAGTCTGGGTTTTTTTTATCAGCACCACAGTGGACAAAATGTCAGTAGAAGTTAAAGTGGAAAGAGTCCTCAGAGAGATAAAGGTTGTCTTCCACTTCTCACTATATGGTTGACTCTGCTGCCCTTTTCTGCTGGGGTTTAGTCTGCTGGGGCATTTCTTTGCTTAAGTTAAATTTACTTATCTGTTATATAAATAAGGGATAGCCTTGGCCATTAGGTAAATCTACTGATGGAGGGAAAAGGGATTTTCTAGAGTGCCTGTGTGCCTTTCTGAGACATGGAGTTAAAAAACATCTGATAAGGTAACCTTCAGCTGGTTTTCTGCAATGACTTTTGTCAATGAGCCTTAAAAGCATTGATATTTTCAGGCATTATAGCTGAAGAGTACTGCAATGTCCTTGAACTACCCACCAGCCAAAGAATGACATCTCCAAACTCAGCTGGTGAATTCCTGTGTACTTAGTTTTTCCTTTCTCTCTGGGGCGTCCAGCTAGAATTACCAGGACCTTGGCTCTACCCAGTATGCAACACTGGACTGGTACCACTCTCAGGTGCTGCCTGGATTTGCTGTTGCCCTCAGAATATTTGCTCCTATATTGTATAGTGAGGATAATCCTTTGTTTAATTTTTTTTTTAACATTTTGAAAGGAAAATAGGGGTCTCATTCAGGTCTTTCCATTTTTGCATGATAGTACAGTTGAACAACGTGTACATGTGTTAATTAAACATCCTGTCTTATCACTGTTTTGGTAAGTGTCCTGTAAATTTAATCACTACGACACCTCTGTACACATTACAATCCTTTTAAAGATCTAGAGAAAAATCCTGGTGGATTATTCAAAGCACTAAATCACACAGAATTACAGTAGTTATTAGAGGCATTAAAACCTCTGATAAGAAGCTTTATCATGCATTTTTGGGGAAGCTTAATCTTTATCAGAGATGACTGTAAATAGAAGGGAACAGTAAAAAAACTTGATAACAGTTTATTTTACAGTACATCAATAATCAGGTACTGTAATTACAGTATAGTTACATATTTATTGCATAGTGGGTAGCTACAGTTTATTAGTTTTCTTGTTTTTCTGTTATTGCAGTTACCTGCAAGACCTGAGCCAAGAAGAGGCCTTACTCTATTTCCACTTACCCTGACTTTAGACACACACATACACACACACACTTACATTACATGTATGTTTTGACTACTTCAGAGGAGTTGAGCCTCTTTACGTGGAGGAGGAGCAGGCAGTGGACATGCTAAAGATCTCTTCCACATGTACATTTACCTAGATTCAGAACTATAAATGAAGGGAATCAGATTTTATCTGTGGTTATATTTAGCTATCTAATTTTTTCTCCTCTTTTTGGCATTGGAAAAGTTGTGGTATTCTTAATCACTTAGATAAACCTCTCAGTTACAGACCTACTCAGTGTGTGGGTGTTTATATTTTATCTGTACATTATTTATCTCTGTACATGCACATCTGAATGTAGATTAGATTAAGTGTCTGTTAATTGTGCTTGGGCTGTGTGTGCATGCCTGTGTTTGTGTATTTCCAGGAGTAACCCTGAAAGGCTCAGTCATTTTGGGGTGTAGGCTAAGTGAAGACAGCCATTTAAGTGTGACTTCTTCTAATTTAGTGCTGTTTACAATATTAAAGGTTGTAGTTAATTTAAGAGTTGTTGTGAAGCTGGCAGAAGAAATGTTATGTTGGAATTCAGAGCTTTTCTTGATCACAGGTGATGAAAGTGTAATACAAAATACAGCCCACGACTGGTATGGAGTGACTTATGCTCCCCATGCCTTTCGTAGGAGCTCAGCCACACCTCTGAGCACAGATTTGGGCAGCACAGCCCAAATAAGCGACAGAGATTTTGGTGAAAGTCCAAAGAAAAAGCAATGAGGGTGATAAGAGAGCGAGGAAATGTGACCTGTCAGGAAATACTGAAGATATTGGGGGTGCTTGGCCAGAAAAAGAGATCTCTGAGGGACAACATGGCAAAGGGCAGTAAGAATACAAAAGGCTGTGGGAAGAAAAAAGTCTGTAATTTATTCTTCTTGGTGAGAAAAGGGAGGGTATGGGATGTAACTGGTTCCACAGGACCAAACAAAATTCACATTAGGTATTAGCAGTGACCTTCTAAAGCAGATAAAACACAGAAAAAGGCAATTTGGGATGATGTGGGATTTCGTCTGTTGGAAGTTTTTCAGAAACAGGCATAGGTGGTCCGGCCTGGAGGCACACAGGAGGACAAAAGGCATCAAGACATTTTAACAACACTCCTAGCCCTGTTTTCTGTGCCTTGAACCATCTGTTTAAGAATCATGAGAAGGTGGCATGTTCCCAGTTTGCTTGCCAGTGGATCAGAAGAAAAACAGGTGAATTGCTGATCTGAAATAAAACCTCTATCCAGTAAAAACCTTGGAAAGAATTGGCACCCACATGTGTCTCTTAAACTACTGAAACTTCATTTCTATCAAGATGTGAGGGCAGATGCTACACTGGCTGAAGCTGGTGGCAAAAACTTCCCCTGGCGGTAGTGGAACCAATGTCAATTTATACCATAAAATCCCCGTGTTGTGCTGATTGTTTTCAGCTAGTGATTGCACTTGACAGGCATAGTTTACACTGCTTAATAATGAACTGGACAGTAAGATGTAGTTAAAGTCTGGTAGCAAGAGTGCCAATATATACTTAACATACTCTTATTTTCCTTTTCTCATCCTTTTGATGGAGTAGAATTTCAGGTAGTATATTTACTATTCAGTACTTGTTGATTGGGGGACTCCATGTTTAATTTTCAGGTGAAATAACTCAGATTTTTCTCTTTTTGTGTGAAACAACTCTAAGTGAGGTAACAGTATAGCTTTTATTGTTACTTTTTCTAGAAGAAATTTTGGTTTTATTTCTATAGGAGCTGGCATTTGTAGTAAACAGGGAGAGGCAATGACTCAGTGTGAGGATGATTGAGATACCAAAAATTCTTCCTGCAGAAGACAGTGGTACTGGTATGTTAGACTGGGTTTGTACAATTCAGTTCAGAGAGATAATTGTTTGGGTTTTTTTTCTCCTAATTTTTTGATCTTACAACTGATGAATGAGTGCTGTTTCTGCAACTTTCTACCTGTACTACAAGAGGTCCATGCTCTAGGCCACATGGAAAGTATGTTGCATTAAGCAATACTCTTAAACCTCCAGATGCTTTCCCTGTGGGAAATGCTTCCAACTGAGCTTTTAAAAAAAATTATAACATCCTTTTAAGCACAGGTGATCCTCATGGACCCTTTTCCACTTAGCACACCTTGCTTCGAATGGTGTGCAAAATACTGATGAGTAACACGGAACTGCTGCGCTATCAGGACCGAAAGGTTCAAGTCTTAATTGGGAGGACTAATTTGGAGGTTGTTGGTTCCTTTGCAGGTATTTAACAGGAAACATGAATAGAAAGATGCTGAGGTTGCTGTTTATGGCTGAGGCCACTTTCATACAGTCCACCGAGTGTGTTTACAGTATTCATAATACTGCTGTGGGATTTTGTCTCCATTTCAGAGAGAAAGGGGTCTCCAGTGGTTTTCTGAACACAGTGAACAAAGGACTTTCCAGATTTTTTATAGATTTATGTTATTTCTAATGCTAAGGATTTTAAGGATGTGGCTTTTGAAAAATCTGTTTTATTTTAGTAAACATTCTTTCTACAGAGGCACATTAGAGAAGAAAGAATAGGATTATTTAAGGGAGAGGAATTAATTGTGTCACTTCTATAGGCATTAGGCAAATTGCCTCACTTATAGTTAAGAGGTAGCATGGGAGTATTTAAGTATAGGGTACCTGCAATGCACTTTATGATAGTCTTAGCTTATGACCTTATATCATTTTATTTCTCTATTAAAGCAAGACATTCCTCACGGAGGTTGTGATTGTGCACAGTGCTGTAGTTAGCACCTCATGTCCTGACAACTGCGTGGTGCCCCGTGATAAAACAGGGAAGGAAGTGTTGGGTATTCCAGAAGCTTGTATGGGAATCCAAAAAATAAAAGGTGATATCTGATATGTGGTAGGACGGAAGATATGTAAATGAGATGGGAAAATGTCTAACTCATAACTGCATTCTATGTGTTTTACCCATAAACCCATTTTAAATGGGTACAGCAGATGCCACAGTAAGGAGAGTAACTTAAAAGGTAATTATGGGCAGCCCAGAAATACTAGACCAAGGCCCTGACTCCAGAGCTAGTAAAGACCTCACAGGTCAGTCCAGTGATGATGCTCAGCATTTATGTGTGAATTTGGCATTTCACAGAGGAGTGCTCAGATCTTGAGGAACAGACTGTGCTGACTGGGAGGACCCCCCTGCCCTGCGAGAAGGGAGAGTGAGTGATGAAAGATACAGTTTCTGAGGTTTATTTTACATGAAGCAAGTTGGCACAGGAGGAGCAAGAGAATGCCTTTGGACACAAGCAGTACTGAGTTGATTTCTGCATGAGAACAAATGCTGCCCCTGATGGTGAGTGCTCCCTGTAGCCTGATGCTGTGGGTATTGCTGCTTAAGGGACTTAGGCAGGGGTAGTCCATGGCTCCTGGTGGGTTTTGGGGCACACTGCATGTCACACTGTCCAGTCCTTTGCAGAGGGATAATTTGGGTTGTGAGGAGAGATGCAGCTCTAAGGTTATGTGGACTTTCAAGTCAGAATTGAAAAACACATTGCGTTTAGACATTTTCAGGGTTGGGGAACAGCCAGATTCTCAAGCTAAGCACAGGGCTCTAAGCTCTGCTGAAAGCTTAGATACTATAATGCTTACAATCCAAATGTCTCACTCTTAAATACTGAAATGATAGTTATGATTTTTTTTTTTCCTATTACTTCAGTGGGAAATACTGGAAATTTGGCATAGTTGCCATAGAAGGTAATAACTTTAGTTATGACTCCTGGAACAACATTTAACCTGTTGACTGAAAAGTGGGTGATACTTTGTGCTCAGTATCGAATCTTAAAACATCAGACAAACCTGTAAAATGCTTCCTACCACTCTCTGCATGCCAAACATAATACAGTTGCACTTTGAGCTGAGTGTACAGTGTAGCTGGAAGGACAACAGAGAGGGTCTTAGCATGGCCTGTAATGTTTGCAAATAAATAGCAAAAAAAAAAAAAAAAAGGAACACAGCTGAAATGTTCCTGTGTGTGATTAAAAATGTATACCTTCATTTGTTTTTCCTCATGCAGCCAAGTCATAGTAAAAGGAATATACCTGCTCAGACCCCAGAGTTTCTTCCAGGAAGGTCAGCTCCCAGAAATGAAATGGGAAAAATAAATTAGGTAAGAGTAATGGCTGAGGAAAAAAGTGAACTTTATAGCAAAAAGACAGAAGTAAGATCTCAACATAGGAGGTTTTTTTCTTTGCAGCGCAGGAGTGAATGAGCAGTAAGTTCTTAAGTTATCACAGCAGAGGCAATCATCTAAATACATAGATTGAAAAAGGTTTCATTTTCTCCTCTCAACGGTAGCTGTTCTGTGGTTTGTGTTGTTATGACTTTTTACAAGCATTGTTTACACAAAAATCACATTATTCTCCCACTACTGACGTAGCCGGTGATGTAAATGCGCCTGCTCAGGGCCTGTTCCTCAGGGAGGCAGAGCACGCAGGGCTCTCTGAGCACCTCGTGTTGGTCGGCAGCTCCTGATGCCAGGATTTTGGGACCGGCTGCCTTCGTGTTGAGCTCTCTGAGCTCCTTCACGGGAAGCGAGATTTGGTACTCAAGGAGAAAGGACCTTGTTTGAGAGCTGTGGTGCAGGGTAAATCTCCCTTTTCCTTCAGCAAAGCATTGCATTCTCTCTCTTCTGAAAAGAGGTACACTTCTGTGAGTTGTAGTCAGGAGGCTGTGGCTGGCAGCATGCAGGATATAGGAACAAATTAACCCAATCTCTGCGTTTAGCAGCAATATTCATATTTTCCCAGGAGCACTTACAACGTATGTCTGTTTGTTTGGGGTTTTTAAAGTGACATTAAACTACCTTCAAGGTAGCTCTCTTCCAGAATCCACTGCAGACAGAGAGGAGGGATGATCTGACAGGAGCTGGCGGCAGCAGGACGGGCTGACTGCATGCTCCCCGCCAGCACTCCCCGAGTGCTGCTCTGAGTTAAGACATCAGGGAAGGACTTTGCGCAGGAAAATAATGAAAACACTGACAGGGTGAGACCACATGCAGAAAGGGAAAACTTACTTCCTTAGCAGGCACAATCATGCTTTATTAAAGGAGCATTGTAAGGAAACAAATAGGATTTTTTAAAAATTGCCTCTCACAGAAGCAATAGAAAAGGAATTTCTCGTAGGAAGGGAATGCTAACTGAATGATTTTTGTGATATAAAAGCATTCCAGTGTTGTGCTTGCAGCCTGTGAAGAAGAGGGAAAGGAAGAAGGAAAGTGAAACTAACTGGAGATGGCTGAAACTAGCTTCACTGTATAGGCTGAGAGCAACCAGAGGTTAAAAAAGTAATTAAATCAGTTAACAGTGTATTAGATAACTTTATAAGTGCTTGCATTAACAAGGGAAATATTTGTTCTTGTGTGTGTGAATGCAGCCTTTATTTTCATCAGTTTTAGTCTGCCTTGCTTCTAGTTGCAGTGAGCTTTCAGCAGAGGAGACAGCCCCTGGTTGTTACATGCATAGCTGGAGATTTTAGCAGGTCTAGGTGTAAAGACAGTGGAGCAGAATGTATCCTGTAGCTCTGCATTTAATTTCTAACTTCTGATTATTTTCTGTTTCTGAGCAAAGGTTCTGTATTCAGTCTTCTGCCAAACATGATTAGCGTTAAACCCAGACCATGCGTTATGCCTCTGGACTAGGGGATGCAGATTTGCTACTTAAATGTTTGGTTTTTTTCTCTCTGCCAAGTGCATTGTTCTGACTATCTACTGTGGAGGTGTTGTCCCAATGATCTGAGTAATCTTCCTTCAAGCAGCTCTCAAGTATCAGTGTTTTCATGAGGAAATGTGTAATTCACTCCATCCCATAGGCCGGTAGTGGCAAAGAGCATGGGGAATGGGAGGTGAGCTGGGAGTGTGTTGGGGAATACAGCAAGATAAACAGCATAGTACTTATGCAAGAGGGAGAGGAAAAGTCCTGATCCAGGGTTGAGCTTGGCCCATGTGTTGTCTCTGAGAGACGGTGGGCTCTGGGAAGAGAACGTGCCCAGCAGCACGTGCCTCAGAGGCACCCAGGATGTCTTCCTATGCCACAGGTAGCCACGGGGAGCAGAAGTCACCAGCAGCTTCCCACAGCCGTGGCCATCCCCTCGGTAACCTTTGGTGACTGTCGCAGTTTACCATGGCACAGGTATAGATCAGATGGCCCTGGGTTTTGATTTGTGTGGTTGTGACTCATTTGACTGTAGAAGATGTAATTTTGAGATGGAATGGCTGAAGTGGAGGTATGTGAGAGCCAGCATATAAAATGGTATAAATTGGGTCTCATCTGGGACTCTTGCATTGTCTCAGTACCCAGGGATGACTTAGGCCGTAACACCCCTTAGCAACGTGGGAAGAGAGGTGTGTGATTCTCGCTTTGGAGGCAAATACTTTGCTTGGTGTCCATGTGCCAGCTGCATCGACTCAGAACACTGTAAGGAGCTCCATTAAGTTCTATTGGGTCCATAATCTGCACATTAAGAAAAATTTACATGATAGATGGAGCTGTTAAAGTCTAATTGGGTAATCAAAAATTAGTTAATGTGCCAAAATATGTATTTAGCTGATAAACTCTAATGGTTCCAAAGGGTTCTAGTATTAATAGAAGGCATGCTTGCATGCTAAGGAGTTGAGAGTAAGATACTGCTCTTGTAACGCTCATTTCAAATAAAGATCCCAAAGCAGTTGACAGATATTAAATCACTTATTGATTTGATTTTTCCAAAATATGTCCATCCAAGGCTCTGGGGGAATATATGTTAACAATAATGTCAAACTTGCGCATAAGTAGTAAATTATAATTTCCTCCACTTCCCAAGTCCAGCAAGTGCAATAATCACTCTTGCCCTTAAATCCAGTTAAAACCTCTTTAGGCTGGGTCTTCCTTAATTGAACTCTATTAGGTCCCCATGATAGACTGTATCCACTTGAGTGACAAATAGGTTGAATCCCAGTGAAATGAACTGGTTTGAAAGGGGTTAGAGGTAAAGTAAGTAGCAGAAGTCAGTAGAAGAACATGTCATTGCTGGTTACTTCTCCTTTACTCTGCAGAGTAACCAGCACTGCATTTGTGTATTCTCAGAGCCAGAAGGATGTTTCAGCATTCTGCAAATAGCTTCCTTACCTATTCATTCAAATTTCATTCTATTTTACGTGGAGGACATGAATAAGAATTTTAAAATAACTCTTCTGCTTAATCTTTCCAAAATGTCCTAATATATTATTAATAGCGTGCCACTCCCACATTATAATGGCATGTGGTTCTGTGTTTGTACAGCATCTAGTGTAATAAGAACCTCATCCAAGAGACTTTTGTAGGCTCTTCTACAGTTCAAACAGATAATGATAGCTTTATTTTAATATGGAAAAAGGTTATCCTTGTTTTATGAAGGAAATGAAGGCAGAAAGGTAACACCTGTCACAGAAGTAGAACTAGACTGCAGGCTCAGATGTTTCTTTGCTGCTCGGGCTGCTAGACCACAGCACAGAGGCATTCCTAAAACTTGCAGCTGTTAAACACAATTTATGGTTTGGCTCATATATAATGTGCCTTTAGTTCTCTATGGGATTTATAACAGTAACTATCTTGAGTGTATCTGACCTATTGTGTTCTAAAAAAGCCTCCAGACACTTAGAAGTGCCAGACAGCCAAAGTCCCTTCTGTTCAACTAGGCACACCTTTGAGGAGGGAAAAAACATGTCCAAGAAAACTCAAGCTTAGGATAACCTGATCCTATCTCCATACCATGTAAATATTTAAAGAGAAAATGCAACAACCACATTGTTGAATTTCCTACTTTGGATGACTGTCACATTTTTAATGATAGTTGAATAGTTTTGTATTTTATTTATGTGGTGTCATTTGTTTGCTGGGGAATATGAATTGAACGGTTTCCTTGCCTCTGAATTTGAAAATGTATTTTCCCCGATATCATTAGTTGAAGGATGTTACCACATAAATAAATAAATAAGCCAAGTGTTGTGATTGCTTGCTGTCTAGTATACATAGATCCAAAAGTATACTGAAATGCTGTTTGAAACCCATGAGTCAATGCCACATTTTCTGACATCTGCCTAGGAAGAGAGAGAGAAAAAAACCCTCACAGAGAGGGAAAAACCAGAAACAGTCACTTGGCTTTTTGGGAAAGCTCTGGCCTAAGAAAGGAGCTAGAAGAAAAAAAAGAAAGGTGGGGAATAATGAATTCATCAAGCTGAAAATGCACAGGCCAATGGAGCGCTTAGATTTCAATAGAAGGCAAATGGAAAGAGAGCCCCCATTACTGCCGAGATGCAGCGACACGGCTGCACTAATCGCTTGGTCATGCTTGGGAGGCACTCAGTCATCATGGGCCATGACATGGGCAGAACAGGCGCCAGGGTTTGTTGTAAGAAAAAATTGTTTATTTAACATCCACAACAGGCATCATCCCTCTCCTTTACCTTGCACCCCCGTGCCCAGATCGATCCCTCTCTGCCGGGGAAGCGCGTGCCAGGCAGTGCGGCTGGGCTCCTGCCGCGGAGCAGGCCTGGGCAGCTGATAGCAAGGAGGGAATGTTTTTGGTAGGGTGACAGGCAGAACTGTCCTGCAGTGGGAATCAGTGTCTCACCAAATTGGTCACCCCTTTAAACAGGATTTAGAGTACTTACTAGTTTCAGAATTCATGGAAGTGTTGAGATTACTTTTATGTGAGATATGCCCCCTCTCCTAAAAGAAATAATTCTCCTTGGCTGTTGTTTGGGCAACTGGCCATTTCTATTTGAACAAATGGGAAAGTGTTGAACCAAGTGATGTTGGGCTGAGAAAATAATAGTTTCTGGGGGCTTGTTGTGGTAACATTGAGGAGAATCTCCTCCGAGGCTGGTCCTCCAAGGCCAGGTAAAGCTTTGGCACAGTTGTGCTGCTTGAATAACGCAGTGCTTGAAAGGAGTGCAGTGTTGGTGCAGGAGCTTGCAAGTGCTGGGCTCTATTCTTGGCTCCTGCCACAGACTTCCTATGTGCTGAGGAACAAATCTTTTAGATCAGCGTGCTTTTTGGGGTTTTTTTTCTTCTTTTTTTGGTTAGAATTTCCTTGCATTTTAGATCTGTGGGGAATTAAATGGAACGGACATTTAGATTTACTTCCTTCCCCCTTCCCTCAGTAATAGATAAAATGGAGAGGATATAGAAATATGTTTAAAAGATCAAATCAATGCACTTATTTTGTAAGCAGAAACTAAAGGGAACAAGCTGTTGGTTTCTTTACAAAATACACAACTGCTTTTTTTCCCCCAGCCTCCCTCTGAGATAAATCAAAATCAGTCTTTGAAAGATTAATTGAGGAAGTCCATATCTCACAAAAATGTAGGCAATGACTGCAAAAAAAGGGCATAGTGTTGACTAATAAAACTGTCTAGCTATACAAACCTTTAAAATTAAGAAATTGCCCATCCACGTATTTTTTCTGCCACATATCTTAATTAGCTCCACAAAAACCACTGCCTACTTCCACTTTCCCATTAATTAGTCCCATGCTACTGTGAAGTGAGCACTGAAAAGACAGCCATTCTTAGTTCCTTGTGTAACAATACAGGACATTACCTTCATTCTGACCAGAGGGGAAGGGAAGACACTCTATGAGAGCACAGCTGTCTTGTAAGGTTCCTGAATTCATTTACAGATTTGCATTATATCTTTGTAAGAGAGAATTTGATGTCCTGAACACACACACACACACAGATATATTTTCCCACAAAATTAGTAAATCTAGAGTACTGAGCTGTGATCTGCTCTAGGGTGTTCCTCTGTGATAAAACTAATATTAGGGAAAGAAAGAGACTAGGAGACCAGAAGTTAATTAAAAATAAAAATTAAAAAATCACATGTATTCAAGGCAGAAATAAAGAACTGAGAATTCTTTGTTTTCTTCCTCTTTCTGTGATCCAAAAGGAGAAATAATAATGAGGAAATAAACACTCAGTGGAGCTCAGCCCACTCTTTAAGAAAACCCCCAAAAATTCCTTGAGTTAAAAATGAATCTGGATAGCTATAGCAGATTCATCTACAAAATTACCATTGCTCCTCCAGTCCTTATTCAAATAAGTTCTATTTTCAATAAGGCATGTGTGTGAGCTTGTTAACTGAACCCATAATTAATGGACTTCTAAGACCTAGAGGCCCAAATAGCTTAAAATTGTAATATCTTGAGGGTGCTGACTTGTGAAAGGAGTGGTTTACAAAGGGTATCACTCAGGGTCATGAGCTTTCTGAGGGGCCAGGTAACAAATGCAGTTTGGATATTTTCTAGTTAGGTGAAAACTGGCTACTCTGGTGTCAAAAATTCTATTATTAGTGGCTTTAGTTTTATTCTTTGCAAACCATCAAGTTGTGGGGATTGAGCTGAAACTGAGAGACTCACCTACTTAGCCTAAGTTTTCCACCACCAGGAGACCACAGACCACCTTGTGAGGCAGTCTGCAGTCAGAACAGAGCAGTTTGGAGGGGCTGGAAATGTAGGGATTTGTGGCATGGCATCAAAGTGCAGGTAGGTAACCCTGGCAGTACCCACCCTCCAGAAAAATGTGATCCTGCATGGTCCTGAGTTTCCACAAGTTTAACGTTGTGATATCGGTTATTCAACATCTCTCTAGTGAATTAAAGTTCAGCCTGAGGATTTATCTGTTTTTTCATCTTGATGAGACAGAAATGATTGAGTTTGGGCCAGGCATAGCTAATTTATCTTAATACAGATGAAGCCTGTATACCCATCTTCAAGTAAAGATCATGTTTCTCATCGTGATATCTGAGAGTCTGTAACTCTCTATCATGAGAACTTGCAGTTCCTCACTTAAAAAAGAATAATTAGAGGATTCAGTATGCCAGTTTTATCTGATCAAAAAAAGCATGTAAGCTCTTCAACCATACTTTGTTGAGCTTATTTTATGTAAGACCAAAGTTGGGTAAAGAGATAGGTCATTTAAAGAAGACTGTGTGGCAGAGTATGAAGGTTGTTTTTCAGGTTCATAAAGTGATCTGATTTCATTTTGAGTTCCCAATGTTTGTTTTTATTTAAAATGTCTGTAAGGGTAACTGTTCAGAATGTACCATCCAAGATAATAGCATTAACTGGCATGGCTGCAAAATCAATAATAGTAACAAAAATATACCTCTACTGATTAAGAGTGACATAAAATAAATTTGTTAACTGAAATGGATGTAGTCAACAGTTTAAACACGTGTCTTAAATGCTGTAATGCAATTCATAGTTCATATTTTAACTTACAGTTAATTTTTTAAAAGACCCTCTGAAAATATGTATTGCATTTTTCTCCTTACAAAAAGACAAGCCAAACTGAGGTAGAAAAGCATTTCATTTCCTCTAATAGAGCTCCCACCTGCAAAAATAAACTTGATAACAAAACTGTAGTGTACTTCACCTAGAGAAAGTAATTGAAATTGGTAATTCATAAACTATAGACTAGCTTTGAAGGACAGGTCTTTGTCATCAGGCTTCATGAGAAACAGCAGAGCAGAAATAAAAATAGATCATTGACCAAAAATATCCTTTTCCAGCTGGGTCATTTAAAGAACTGTCCTTTTTTTTTTTAGTCATAAATACAGCTGATTCCAAAACTACCCCAAAAAGGGGTCTAACTCTAGAGGTCAAATAAAATACTCTGGACGGTTTTGTTGTTGCTTGCTTGCTTGCCTGCTTGCTTTGGATTTTTTTTAGAGCAGGAATGGTTATGGGGAGAAAGAAGTGTGATTTGCAAAAATACAAAGCCTGGAATAGGATCTTTGAGTCAGGTATACATCTTACAGTCACCAGCCTGTGAGCAGGGCATGTGCATCCCTGTCATGTCACTTCCAAACCCAGCAGGTGCAGCTACTTCAAGTCTTCTCTGCACTGACTCATGGGCTTTGGATTTGGCACATTTTGCCAGATGTGTGGGCCACATACGCAGTAACTTAGTACAGCTAGTTGTTAATGTCTGTCACATAAGGACCCTAAAGGCTTTTGGGAACTGAATGGGAGCGCCTTGGGTACTCAACATAGCATCATCGTAAAGACACAGGTCAACAATATGGCAAGCTGATTTTTACATCATTTTGAGGGGAAAATGAAGAAACTTAGCCATTCATTTAGAAGTCTTCGAGCTATTTGGAGATACTACAGTTGAGATTAGATTCTTATATATCAGGGGGTTTTGTGTCTATATATACAGTTGAAAGTCGTGGAAAATGCTCTGGTTTTGTAGATTTATTTTCTGTTTTGTTTTCCATTTAGCTGTGAGGATAAGACAGGTAAGAAGTACAATGACCCCATGTGGGTAGAGAGGGCACTGATGAAGTGATTTTCACTGTGCAAGGACAGGAGGTCGGCTGGAGTTTAGCTACAAGGATGCTGTGCAGGTACAGGTCGCACAGCGTCCTTGTGTCTCAGCATGCCAGAAAAAGGCTGAGGAGCAGAAGGGTGGGCAGCATTTTCAGTGGCAGACCTGCAACAGGAGCCCAGCAGCCACCCCTTGAGTGTGAGTGGCGAAATGCAGGGGGCTGCAGGAGAGGATCCCCGTGGATGTGTCACTGCACGTGCCGATGTGCCTCTCTGAGCAAGGCACCTGCGCCTGCCGCGGCTCCGCGGAGCTGTGCTCCATCCCAGGGAAGCCCAGCAGAGCTAACTAAAGTCATGCACTGCAGACAAACACTCTGACATTTGGGGAAGTCTGATCTTCAGCTTCTGTAAACAGTTTTTGCTCCAGTGGGGGCTACTTGTTCATGCCAGCTACCTGTTCTGGCTTCCAGCTTAAATGGAAGCTTGGCAAAACTCTGCTTGTGTCCCCTTCATGCAGTGGCATTTCACAGGGAAGACACATCTGGGAGACTACGACAGATGCTTCAGATGTGTAAAATGTTTATTCATTCTAGCTCTTAAAACTATTTTAACACATAGGCACGGCTTGGAGCACAGATGTAAAACTGAGCACTGACAAGAGACAAAAAAACATGAAGATTCTAGTTCAGGACTATGGGAGATAATGATACCTAAACACCTTAACCTCAAACTCATTAGTCTCACATATCTCAATCAATATGGATTCTCTCAAAAATCAATTTTCAGCAGCAAATATGATTGTTAAATAATTCACAAGTTACAGGCCTTCAGGCAAGAAGAGGTTAGAGAAGCAGAAGGAAGTGGTGATCTTGACCTGAGATGTGATTTCAATTAAATGAGGAGAGCATCTGTAAAACAGAGTTTTATGTTCAAGGTGTCGAACTGTTTAAAGAAAAGAGGATTACAGATGTAAATTGCGGTCTAAAGTATTTAAAACACATTCTTATTTTTCATACATTAGCAGAAAGAATTGATAAGCAAGGAATGTGCCATTTTTAGACATCCCAGCCAGTACTACTGGCATAATTTCTTCTGTTTATTTGCTTTGGCTTTTCACCAGTCTTTATTCCACAGCTAATTTATTATGCAGTCTCAGTGAAAGGTAGGTGTAGTAAAAAACTTCTGGAAATTCTCTCAGATCTTTGAATATTTCTGACCAAAGGCATAGGAATTTGTGCTTATTATAAATTTGATTTTCTCATGTCTACTTGGTTCCATACCCATGTTTTCAAATTAACTATTAGGGGAATGACAATTCTGAGCAGAAACATTATTTTAGGGATGGAAAGGTCAGCTTGGTGGGATGGTACTACTACTCTAGCACTTTTCTCAGGGCCTTATAATGCCTACTGCAGCCCACAGAAAGATCTGTATTGATCTGCTGAATCTTGGATCTGACTCTAATTATGCTTGTGTAAATTTGGAGTTGCATCACTGAAGTTAATGGTATAATAACTATGTTAGATTAATTCAAATATTCATATTCAGGCGCTGAATTCTTCTGATTTGTAGTTTAGTTGTGATGTCCATAGATGCAAGTTGTAGTTTTAACACAATTTAGAAATCATAATTTAATTAAAAATATTTACTAACCTAATTATTTCTATACCAGACATCTCTTTGAAGTAATTATAATGATACATTTTAATCTGATGTTATCTGTATTCTGCCAGGGATTTTTCAATGGGCATAATTTGGATAAATATCAAGCACTCCAAATGCATTTGAATTCAGCCCAGGTCAATAATGGTATTACTGTCTGAAGGCCCTCGATGGGTTTAGTCAGATGAGCTGGGGAGCTTATTCCAGTTTTGACAGCACTTAGATGCTCTGATGTCAGATACCAGCGTAACAATTCAAGTAGGTGGAAGAATTGCAGCGAAAAGGTACCTTTAGGGAGGCACACCTGAGGCTTTTTTGTGAAAACCTAAATTCATTACTGGTCTTTGAAGTGATCTGAGCTAAGGTTTGGGGTTACCATGCATGAGACAAAACTTGAGTCCCACACATGTTTTTAATTTCGTTCCAAAGCGCCCCACCCTTCATGGTTGGCTGTCAGCCTTTCACCTGCACAAGGTTTCAGTTACATCACAACTAAAGAGAAGGAAAAAAAAAAAAGAAATCCCAGCAATGAACCTTTCTCTCCAAATCTTAGGAATGCTGCCTAAGTTCACCATCTCTAAGATCGTTTAAAACATGAAAAAACCCTACTTCTTAAAATTCTTCCCGTCTCTAAAATGACTTCAACCCTTTTCTCTGCTAGTAGATGCATGAAAGAGTAAAGACCTCTGTTTTTTTCTGTTGTGGATAATGAGTGAATTGTGAGCACAAGTGAAAGGCAGCACCTGGCTGCTCCTAAGAAGAGGGACAGCACTAAACAAGATCATAGAGATAGTTTTGTTATGTAGTGATGGGAGTGAAGACTCGATTCCCTTTTCTGTGTCAGATTACTGTGAAAACAGAAAATTTGTATCCGTGAATAGGGGCATGGTCTGAGCTCATGTCCAGGAAAGTAAAAGAAGGATCAGGAAGAGTGCTGATGTTTATTGCTATGGAAATACAGCCAACCACCTAAAAGGGATTTCAGTCAAAAATGGGCTAAAGTGAAGTGGAAAAGATATAACATATCCTTATGTTACTCTTGTTTCTAGTCTGGTTTTGTGTTGAATGAACTTTTTTTTAAAAAATATATTTTGAAATGTGATTAGTGGTGAATGTCAGTGAAATTTATTGTACTGTTAAAATCCTATTGGGTCTTTGTTTATGAAATGTATTTTCCTGCATTTGAGGTTTAGGGAGGCTTGATAATGAGGCTGTGAAGATTCATGGCCCCTTTTCTGCAGCTTAATTTAGGCTCTATATCAAATATGTAAAAGAACATTATATCTTCCTGCAGCCTGTGTGTGTGATACATTTTGTATTATTTCCCTGCCAATGTTATTTCTTTTACAAATGCAGAGATGGAAAATGGTGACAAACTGACAAGCTTTGCTTTCTGTTATTTTCTGGGCTAGGAAGAGTAAATCTGAAAGCTGCTGTGGTTATAAGTTTTATTAAGGTGAGACATGTGCCCATGGTCGCATGCTCGCCGAAGATTGCATTATTCCTGACTTTAAGTGTTAGTGGACAGCCAGCAGTGCAATTTGTGTTCCAGAGGCCCACTGTCTCTGCTGCCAGCTGAGACCTTCCCCCTTCCAGGGTAGGACACCTGAAGATGAACGTCCCCGTTGGAAGGCGGCATGGTGCCCCCAGCCATATGGCAGTGACCTGGCAGGGAGCTTTATTTAGCTGTAGAGGTGTAGCTGAGGGATACTCTCGTCCTTGACTGTAATGAGCTTGGGAGGATGGTGATTACAGTGGAAGGGTGTGACTTAGACTTGCACAGAGTTGGTCCGATCTCCTCCTCGTTCGGCTGATTCTGCGTGCTGCCATCTGCCAGTGCAGAGAGGCTCGGGCGTGGTGGGGTTGGTCCCCAGGTGGTTTTGGTCTGTTGCTCCAACATAGCATTATCTCTTCCCGGGAGGTGTTACTGTACCTGATTTAGAGAACCACCATACATTGATCTGTTCCATAGTTTAGGAGGATTTTTAATTCATGTTTTCTTTGTACAGAGGATTATTTTCCTCTCAGTGCTCAAATCCTGCCCAAGACACAGGTTCATTGAGAGTGGTACATAGGTGTCTCTGGACACAATGGCTCCCAGTTCTTCAAATACACTTTTTACTAACTTGGTCAAATGACTGTCGCTGGCTGTAAGCAGGAGAAAGATTTCTGGGGGATGGATATATGGGAAGAGTAGGGCAAGATGTTTCCATTTGTTACAGGTGCAACCTTAAGTACAAGAGAAGGGCATTGCTTCCTGCACATCAGTGCAATTGAAATTAGAACCCTGCCCCAGCAGTCTGTAAAGAAACTGATAAAGATGAATTTTGTTACCTCACCAAAAACTGAGATATCACAAACTGACCTCCTCTTGCTTACACAATAGAAAGTCTGAATAATCCCACTGGAGGCTGGGGAGTCACATGTGTAAAACTCTTGTTCTCTGATCAAGCCCTGAAGTCTTTGCAAGTGGAAGCTTTCATTTTCTGGCATCTTTAGGATTTATAGGAGCGGTTAGGGAATGAAACCATCAGCTCCATCTCTAAGATCTCTAGAAACAGCACATCCCTGGTTTGAATTGTTCCGAGCTGTGTCTTTGAATCCCACCTCTGCTGTGTTTGAGATGTTTAGCTAGAAAAACCCCAAATCTTTAGGGCCAAGCTTTCCTTTCAGCTGTGTCCTGGGATGTCAAGAGAACAAAGCTCTGTTAATTGTTCCTCATTCAGGAAGCGTAGCATGGCATTATAATACTCAAACAATATTCATTAGGCAAAACAATTGCAATAATTATCTTATAAAAAGTCAGGCAGGGTAATTTCTTTTAAAATGAGGATAATCTCCGGAGTAGATTCTGCTCCAGTTTTGATTTTGTTTGTTTATTTTTGGCTGAATGGTTTTAAATAGAAATTACTGAGGTGTCAATGACCTCTGGGTTCAATTGAATTAAGACATTTAAATGAAGTTTAAGCAATATTGGTATTTGCTAGGAGGCAGAAAATGTTGTATAGGAAACATACTGCAGATTTTGTTTTGAAGCAATGGCCAAAAATCAGGTGGTGGAGTGGTATTAAGCATTTCAGTATGGCCCTTGAAATTTGGAGAATGAGATCTTATCCTTAGCCATCCTCGGGATGTTCTGGTTTTTGATGCTTTGTAACATAACTGGAGTTTTTTTTGTTCATCTGTGGGGCCTCCTACAGGGCATGAAAAACAGCAATAGCATTCCTCCTCCTTAATTTCTTTTGCTTCTCACTTCTAATGTCATTCCCAAGTGTTAGCAAAATCCCCTACCTGGGTCTTATTATATATGATCAGCACAGAAGAAGGACATGCCAGTAGCTAAGTATTTAAAAAATCCAACAGTAATTTTTAATGGACACCATGATAATTACCCTTCAAAAATCAGGAGCATTCCTAGCAAGCCAAGGTTCTCCTTCTTTGGATTCAGTACAGTAGTTTCCAGAAGACACCAACAGTACTGTGAGATTAATTCAATACTAGGATGCAGCTGCATTGATCTTTCTGATGTCATTGCCTTAAATTATTATAGGATACAACTGAAAATCAGATCTGGAATATATATGAATAAGAGCATGATCCAGGAGTATTTTCCCTCATTCTAATAATGACTTTGTAGACTAAATCTTTGCTTTGAGAAATCCAACTTTATTTCAGTTTTCAAAAGATGGAATTATTTTTTTATTTTAAAGGTGAAGGGGGTGGGTTGCAGCAAGAAGATTGATCACTGACAGAGAAGGCTAGGAGCTGATCTGATCATATACTGTCTTATTCAAATTCATGAATAATTTTCACTTGTATGAATTGCCCATTGGAGTCCTTAGCACTTCTTATGTGAGACAGGATCACTCATGCAAATAAAGGTTTACAGGATGTGAATCTAGGTTGTGTTGTTACAGGGTCATTTCCTGATAACAGTCTTGCCTTTTTTACTTCTTACTCACTAATTTTATAGGTTCTATTCTTCTGGCAGAAGAGGTTCTTGCATCATTAGTAATTGAGCATCTTATTCTTTTTAATATTTGAATTGTGCCTGAGAAAGCTTGAAGGTGTATTAATTTCCTCAGGAGCATTAATGTTAAAAGATGCTACAGGCTTTGAATTATACTATGTATAATTTTAAAATAATTTTGGCATTTTTCCCCTCTGGCAACTGAAGCCTTTAACCTTACAGGACTCTGATTTACAGTGACACCACAGTCTTTTCAAAGGCAACATTATTATGTGACTGATACTGAAATGGTACAGTCAAAAATAAGCTGAAAGTAATTAAGGAACAAAATTATTACAGTAGGGGCGACCTGACTTGGAGACCAAGGGCCACATTCTGCTTGCTTTACTTGAACAAGGAGTCCCATTGCATCTCATTCAGATGTGCAGCAGTAGCATAAACGCAGGAAAAAGCTCCCATGAAGTCACCATTGTAACCAAGGCTGGAATCTGAGACAGAATTATGCATGTGTATGTAGAGGGAGGAAGAGATTGTACAAAATATTCATTTAATTTGAATATGTATAGGAAGTGAATGAAAGTGTTGGGCCAAATCCTGCTCTCATTTGCATTAATGCAGCCCCACAACGTCTGTTGAGGGTAGAATTTGATCTGACATTAGCACAAACTAACTTTTACATTTGCCAGATTCTTATTTGCGCACAGCGTGTGGCCAGCCAGAAATATAAATAAATCAAATCTGTTTCTAGGAAGATTCCAGCAATCCTTTGAAACTTTCCTTCTTTGCATTACAAGAAAAGAAGGGGTAGAAGAAAGGGGAGAGGATGGAGGGTTACATAAATGAGAGCAGGTGCGGTCGTGCAGAAGTAACTATTCAGCATATGTAAGTGCAGTTGGAAAATCATTGTCTTGCAGAGAATACTTGAAATTGGTCCCTAATGGCCTTGGTTTTTGTCATATGGTCTTGATTATCAGGCTAAAATTGCATTGCCGATGCCTTTAGTGTGAACGAGATGGATGAATAATTATTACGTGCGCTGAATACCTCTCTGCGAGGAGGAACCAGGACATCCCCTGGTCACCACAGCTACCATTTCACCTTGCTGTCAAGAAAACTGCAAGTGGCCAATTCATCACTTCCTTATTGTTCTTAAAATATATGTTTATAGTAATAAGTGCTCATACCTGCGCTAAGAGTGGGCAGTGCAAAACCTCAGCATTGTGAGGAATAGCTGCGAGACCGGTTATTTTTGGGACTTGGGGTGTGCATGCCCTAAGTGCCTTATCCCGTTTATAAAGACCTTGCTTCATCTTTGTATTCATGCAGATCTCTGAGACTATATTAAGGAGCAAAATGAATTTCTAGTAAATAGAACAAGCACGTATGAGCTACCCCAAATTAGTTTTGGCGTCTGTTCAGAAATTAGTTGCCATCTTTTTCTTTTTCAGCTGTTATAAAAAGGGCTCTTGTGCTGCCTTACTTCCCTCTGCCTACCTCTGTGTCCATTACTGGTTACTACCACAATAACAGAAGCAGTCATAGTGAGGTTAACAGGAATCTTACTGCTAGCACTGAGACTGTGGTATTGAAGAGATTCCCTCCACCCCCCACTGGCCCCTCCACAGGAAGGGAGATGTGATGATGGTGAGGTTCGGAACAACTCTGAGATCCGTGAGCATGGCCACACTGCTTGTTCATCCCCTGGATATTTACATTAAGTCATGGCTGGGCGTGACTGCTGCTCACTCTGTGCAATCCTCTGCAGTCCTGGAAATTAGCTGTGGGATCCACCGGTTCCTAAAGGATGCAGGTTGAGCCACAAATAGAGCACAACAGCCTGTGTTTCCTCTTGGCATCTGATCAGAAGGATTGCATGTGTGCAGGGTACAAGTGTTTCAGGACAAGATTTCCAGTGTCTGCAGGTTTGTCTAATTAATTGTGTGTTGCCATTTGCCATTAAAACCCTAATGAAGTGCCTAAAAACAGTTTTGATTAAATAATCAGACAATCACCCCAACTATTCTATTCTACTGATTATCTCCCATCAGTTGTTTCAGCAGTGACTGCCTATTATGGACCTAAAAAATATGTGTAGCTTACATTTGAAGAAAAGAAAGAAAAAGGTAATAAAAAAATCACATTTAAGAGAATGGGTTTTAACTGTGGTTTAGTATCTTCTATCAAATTCTCCAAAAACTCTTCTTGCATGACTAAATTAATCGCTGTGATACATTTCCCTTGAACTTACATGTTCTTTTATACCTGTATTACAGATGTCTGTGCTCAAGTGTGCTGCATCCCTGTGCTCACAACAAAATGTGTGGTTAAGTCAGGTTAAATATGATCCAATGATCTGGATGATGGCTGATCAAATTAACATCTGAATTAAACCTGAAGACTGAAATAAAGCATGAGCTGCTAGTCTCAATTTTCAGTTTTCTGTCATTAGCTATCCCAGGTTGTCTGGCCCAAGGTAGGGTGGATCTTTTGTTCCACAGAGTACCAAAAATACCTAAGGAAAAGCCAAGTGACATGCCTAAAGTAAGTGCCAGAACAGGATTGAGGATTAGGACTTCAGCCAAGCTGCTGTGTAACCCATCAGCACTTGCAGCAAACTTTGGGTAGCAGCCTGCCCCCCACCTTGTCTTTCTAAACCCAATATGACAGGCATTGCTCAGGTGGAACTGAACCACTGACTAACCGAATCACCTGGAGGAAGATCTGATGGTGAAAACCAGATGTTCTGATTGTTTTGGAGATGTAGTCTATCCACTTAGGTAGGATTCAAGTGGTCCGAATCTCCCCCATAGCACCTCATTGATTTCTTTTGATACTGATTTTCACTGGAGCAGCCTCTGGCTTGTTTGAAGTACCATTTTAAAAGGCTTAATCTGTTTGGATAGTGGACATCAGGCTTAATCTGGGACTGTGATGGAATTTTTTCTGAGATTGGAGGTTTTGGCTCTCACAAAGGTCTCGAACTCCTCCTGTGTCATGCAGCAGTGTTGCAGAAGGTCATGCATTTCATAATGTTCTCCCCTGCAATCACTGAGCTGCTGCAGGGTGTTACCAGAGGTCACAGCTATGAGGGTGTCAAGAGTTCCTGGCTGTCCACACGCGTGGCTTCCTGAACAGGCTGTGGTAAATTCAAGCTCTGCATCTTGGTAAAAATTACTGGAGTCATCTTGCTGTGAATTCCAACCATAGACATCAGGGGTATTATTATGTAAAGGGATGCTATTGATATTAAAAAAAAAGACATAACAAACAACATAAAAAACCTAGATGCTAAAATTTGATAGTTTATCATGTCTCAGGGTTTTCTTTTAACTTTATTCTCTAATTGAAAAAGCTAAATTGATTGAAGCATTTGAGCCCTGATTTAGCTTTTAAAAAAAGAAGCAGAAGCTAAAAATGGCTCAGTGAAGCAACTGAAATGCTATCACAAGCTCTTGAGATCGATAAGCTAGGGAAAAAAAGGAGGAAGAAAAGTTTTTGAGTGACAGTGTAAAAATGGGAAATTTAAATATATCTATATGGTTGCATTTTGCTCCATTGTGGATTGCATAAAATACACTTTGGCAGTGTGTTTTCATGCAATCTAGAAGGTGATCTGTTAGTAACACTGAATTTGTGTTTATGTTCCAGATTGTAAACTACATTTATAGCAATATTTCTATATTAAGGTATTAATGCCAGAAGTGCTACCTAAGCTTAACTTTACCAATATAACTCAAAATGTAGTTTATAGCACTATAAATAGTAACATTGATATTGACACTTAGAGCAGCATCTAACTCCCTGGGAAGCTGTTTCTGATGCTAAATGAAAATGCAGAGAGCTGACAGTGTATTTATACATAGCAGGGAGTACAAATAGTACTTCATAGTTCTCATTGTTGAAATTCCCTTGTGCTAAAGAGTATTTAAATATTTAGTGGCATTGCCAAATATTCCAATTTAAAAACCAATGTTTGCATGTATATTAGATACATGTTATTACTATTTATAATAATGCTAACCTTATGAATAAAAATATTAAACAACAGGCATAATGGCTGTAAGCTGTTGTTGGAGACTGATCATTCATGATGGTCTTTCGCTTTGTTCCTTGCCTGTTTTTTTGGGGTCTTCTGGGTTTTCACTAGAGGTCTTCTCACATTTCTGAAACATCTGGGAATTACAACCACAACTGTTGACTTCTCCAAACCCTCTTTTAATTGAAGGGTCTGTGATAGGGAGCCACTTAATGGCTTTACCTCTCCTCCTGAACACAGCAAGCTGCTGCCTGCAGAAGTTTACCTTGTTTAAAGAAAGAAGGAGCAAGGGAGTGTCATCAATTCACCAAATCCTGATTTTGACTATTCTGAAAGTAATAAAAAGTTAATCCATTTTTTCCATACTTTTAATTTAGAATAACATCTGACAGGTTAGATCATTTAAGAAGTTTGTAATTGACTGTTGCCTCATTTTAGGCATTAGCTCAAAGTTCTCACTCAGGACCTCAGAAACAAATCCAATTCCTTTTCCTTTCTCAGAGGTCTTTAGCTCTGTTCTCAAGACCCTATGCACTGTGTGTCTGAAAAGGAAAATTTCTGAAGATTGCATATAACTATCTATCCAACATGCAACTTCTAAAAAAAGTATCTGCTGAAATGCAAAATTAATTATTCTCTGTCTCTTGCGCTGACATTTTTACTTGCAATTTGTGGCATAAAAGGGTTTATGTAATTTTTGGCTCCATTACACATGCTGAGTATGACAAGGATGATGTTTTGTGGTTTAGAGTTCTAGGTTTCAGTCTCAGCACTCCTAGAGAATCACTGCTCAAGTACGGACAAGTTTATTTACTGTCTTGTTTTCCTCATTTCTAAATCAGCTATGATTGTTTCCTTTGATGATACCTTACATAAGCATTATGTATTTTGGATTACTTTGGGCCTCATGAGAGGTGCTTCAAAGTATAAACTATTTTATCTAAGGTGGATGTGTTTATTATGTGTGCATGATGTGAATGTGTACTTACGCATATGTTTTGTATTAGAAGCATTATATGCTTCTAAGTTTATCTAGGTTTATGATGTATGTATACTAAAGAATACCAAATGAAATTCCTTTACTTGGATGGTAAGTACCATGCCATAGTATTCCCTTTTAAAAGGGTATTCTGTCCACTTTAACAGAAGTTTAAGCTACTCACTTATGTGAGCCAAGTTACACCCTCATAGAATATTTAGTACTCGTGTCAAACTGACTTCAGGATTTTCCCATACGAGTTTTGGTCCTTGGCATATTTATTCACTGGAGATGAGTAAGCATTGAAGGATGTCAATGTCCCATGTTGACCTTAGAGGCATAGATCCCTCTCAGATTTAGAAATGTGAGAGGATCCACTCTCTGTAGACCTCCTTAAGTTCCTGCACTTGACTTTTAAGGTCTTCTGCTCAGGTCAGAACGTGTTTTTGGCTGGTGAACCAGAGGGATAATTCAGAGGGAATGCTGTATGTCAGTATAATAGTGAAGGTGAACATAAGTGAACCAGCACAAAGGTCTGGAAATACCTATGAAGTCAGGGCTGGTTGGATTTTTTTCTTTTCGATGCCGTGATTGTGCCCAAATCCCCAAAATCTCACTGAATCCTCACCAGTTCACTGGCTCATTTTAAAGGAGTTTCATTAATCATGATTCCTCATAATACAGCTACTTAGATTGGCAGCTGCTATTGTAAAGAGAGGTTAGAGCAAATGTTCCTTTTTTCAGTCCAGGTGAAAATGCCAGTGCAGAGCTCAGTTTCGTAATTTGTCATATACTCTAGCTGTTGATATCTGGGATTCTAATTCAGATTTTTGTGCTCTGAAATTAAATTCTCACTTTGGTCCACCAGAGCCCATGCTTGGTGTCTCTTTTCTGATGTGAGTTGTTGCCTTCTCAAGCTTTTCCCTGAGAAGGTGACTATTTTTGTCTATTCTGGACACCAGTCAGTAAATTTTATGCCTTGTTGGAAGAGTATGTTACAATAAATGGGAAGAGGGTTTGCAGTTTTGTAGCTCTGTGCCTTTATCTGCTCAGGAAATAACAGATTAGTGTATTAAACCACACTCTGAGAATGCACCCTGATTTTAGAGTATTGCACTTCTGCTTTGCATTTCATTTAAAATACCTTTTAAAACCATCCATACAGTATTCATGAAACATCCTAACAAATACTCTCACCATAAGAACTTCTAGAAAAGTTAGGAATATGCTGTTCAGATTATCTTGGTTTTTTTTTTTTTTTAAATTTTCTTCCCCTCTTTTGTTCTTTATTCCTCCATTTAATTAGATGCGTCATCGTCCTTTCCTTCAGAATCCTTTGCTTTTATTCTGTTGCAATTTGTGTTTTACTGGCTAATTTGAACTGTAGGTTTTTTTACAGTTAAAGAAGCACTCCCATATATTCAGATTTGTGACTGTGGTTAATGTATGGAAGATAAGATGGGGATATAAAACTAAGAAAGCAAGAGCAAAGGACCGGTACCTATATATATGGCAACTGTGTCACAGCTCTGTTATTTATTCATAAATGGCAAAACTCCCATTGATTTCAGTGGGAGCAGAAGTTAGCTCGAAATGAGCAGCTTTCCTACACGTCTAATGTTCTGAGGACTCAGGTGCTAATTTGCGAAGAAAGATCAACACAGATGGGAAAAGTTATGGCGTGTGGAAGAATAGCTGGTTGAAATGCAGATCCACACAGTAAGGGCCTAATCTGCTTGATGCCACATACCGACTTCAGTAAAAGTCAGGGCCCTTGCAGGAATCCAAGCTAAATGCTAGCAAAAAATCTAGACAGAGGCTAGAGAAAACCCCTCACTGGTGTGAAATTGTGTGCACATACAACCTTCCACATACAGGTTTGTACATATGTTTCCTTAGAATAAAATGTTAATAAAAGGAAAATGGCATTCGGGAAGACAAAGCATCCAAGGCAACCCATCTGCACTCTTGTCATATGATAGACTTGGACAAACCTAAAGCTGCCAATACAACTGCTCAAGAAGTACGCCAAGGGAGCAGATGCTACCTCTGCAAGGATATTTTCCAAAGTTTGGCATTCAGGATCTTGCAGTTGCCATCCAGAGAGGAGGAAGGTGAGGAAGAGAAGTGGAATGATGTTGCCTTGGCACCTCCTGGTGTCAGCTTTCTCGTTCACTTGAGTGAGGTCTTTGCAGTTGTTTCTTTCTTCTTCTGCCTAAGAAAGGCATCTGATGTGAAAGTTAAAAAGGAAAGCAGCTATGTATGAAAGCAGAACACTGTGAAACTTGATACTACCCTTAAAATATTTATTCAAAGGCAAATTCGTGAATGTATTTAGAGTTATGATGCATAATCATGTTTGGGTTAGCAAAAGGCCCACAGAGGTACAGAATAAATCTGAGATCAGAAGCCAGTGGGGATTTTATGAACTCAAGTGGTTGGAATAGAAGATTGTTATGGTTTTTTAGAGAGCAGCCTGAGAGCAATGCCACTGGAGAAGAGCAGGTCTTGCAACACCTTTGTTCCCTCAGAAGGCTGGGGCATCCCTTCAGGGCACCGCATGGCTGCTGGGTGAGCCAGTGTCGGCGCAGTTGGTTCCACGAATGTCTGAGGAACAAGGAGCTGTTTTTGTGTAGACTCTTGCCCACCAGCAGGACGAGGCTATTCACAGTGAGCCATTGCAGCGTGTGCTGAGGCTGCTGTGGGACACGGTGTGGGGAATGGGGAGAAGCAGGGGCTGCTGTGCTACCACTGCTAGCACCCGACAGGGTAAGATGGGCTTAGTGCTCTGCCCTGTGGTCAGCACCACCAACTGCCAATTATAGATATTTCCTTTAAAAAAAAATCCTCTATAGAATTGCTTACAGATTTCTCATTGTTTTCATTCCTTCTCATTACTAATTGTAAAAGGGTAACATGACAGCCAGCAACCCTGTATTCAGGCGCTCAGCCTCCCTGGTGCATTGCTTGCAGCCCAGAAAGCCAACTGCATCCTGGCTGCATACAAAGCAGTGTGGCCAGCAGGGTGAGGGAGGGGATTCTGCCCCACCTGCAGTACTGCATCCAGCTCTGGGGTCCATGAGAAAGACGTGGACCTGCTGGACTGAGTCCAGAGAAGAGCCACGAAAATGATCAGTGGTCTTGAGCACCTCTCGTATGAGGAAAAGGTGAGAGAGTTGGGGTTGCTCAGCCTGGGGAGATCTTAGAGCACCTTCCAGTATCTAAAGGGGGCCTTTAATAATGACAGAGACAAACCTTTTAGCAGGGCGTGGTGTGATAGGGCAAGGAGTAATGGCTTTAAACTAAAAGAGGGTCTGTTTAGATGAGATACGAAGAATAAATTTTTTGCAATGCGCATGGTAAAACACTGGAACAAGTTGCCCAGAGAGGTGGTAGATGCCCCATCCCTGAAAACATTCAAGGTCAGATCGGATGGGGCTGTGAGCAACTTGATCTGGTTGAAGATGTCCCTGCTCATTGCAGAGGGGTTGGACTAGATGACTTTTAAATGTGCCTTCCAACCCAAACTAATCTATGGGTCTGTGGTTCACAGTCCATGTTATGCTGACATTAGGCCATATCTGTGAAAAGGTCCCTCTCTGAGCTGATCTGAGGACACACAAGCATATCTGGCCAGTAGTGGTCCCTGCTTCCAAAAACTTACAGTTTCTTTCAGGCTCGTGCTGATAAATAATGTTCCAGTGATTTCTTTAACATGAGAAAATACTCCTTGAGGCCATGTTCACAGTCCTTATCAAACTTGGCTTTTGGACTAAGCGCACTTTTAATCAAGCCCTGCCAGCAGAGGAACTAGTAAGTGATGACCTTTGTTTTGTTTTGGGGTTGGAGCAGGGGGACAAGGAGGCAGCCTAGCACCGATTCCTGAGGCTCATCCCTGCTGAGCTCCTCACCATGCTGGGGTGAGTGCCAGAACCTTGGCTCCAGCCCCTCCAAGGGGGAGAGAGGCGAGCAAGGGAGCCTCAGTCAAGGCTCGCAGCTGCTGGTGACCACCCGAGGCCGAGGTGGTCCGAGGGGAAGGAGCCCCAGCGTCGGGAGGAGGCCGAGCCTCTCCGCCCCGCTGCGATCACGCGCAAGAGAGCGCCGTGTTTTCGTAAAGCGGCATTTGCCCTTTCCAGCTGCTGGACGCCGCAAAAGGTCACCCAAAGTGATCTAAATGCATCGTTTCCCTGGTGTGAAGGATGAAGCAGGGAGCCTTTGAATGAAGGCAGTGCTTTTTTTTTTTCCTTGCCCCGCAAGCGTTCCCTTTGCTGTTAGAGTTCCTGCAGTCCAGTGCTGTGGCTGTGGTTCGAGTCAGCCTGCGCTCGCTTTCTGTCCACGCTGCATGGGCATGGGCATGGGCATGGGCATGGGCATGGGCATGGGCATGGGCATGGGCACACTCCTGCTCGTGACCCTGGTGTGACTCTCCCAGGTGTGAACTCTCACGTCTGACCAGGTGCAGACCCAGGGACTGAGACCTTGGTCTCACTGGCTCTGCACGTCCCTGGAGCACTGCAGAAGCCCCAGCCAACATCTGCCAGAGAGGAGGTTTTACACTGGTTTTGGCAGGGCTTGTTCGACTGGGGGTTAGCAGTGTCCTGGGCAGAAAACCACAGGAACCAAATCTCATTTGCTAGGATTGAAATATAGCAACCAAGGCATATCATCCTGTCTCATTGTTTTTATGTGTCCCTGAGTCTAAAGTCATTTTTAAAATGTGAGTGATGCAATTTCTTGCATCTTTCATTTAATATGCTGCTTGGTAAACAGTGTTTTAGATTAGTATATTTGTAATTTAAATGAAGACAATACATCAAGTCAAGTCAGAAAAGAAGGAAGAAGTTTAAGCAATGATTGATGCCTCTTTCAGTGTTATGCCCTCTTGAAAAAGAAAAAAGAAAGCATAAGGAGATGGGAGAGGTGAGATTACTGAGGATCTAGTGGGGTGAGGGAGAAAGAGAGAAACTGTTGTTCATGGGAAGAAATACACTATTTTTAAAAGCACAGTCAGCTCTGATAGCTGAATCTGTTTTCTTCAAGCGCACTAATAAATTCTGCCTAATTCATTTTTTATTCTCTCTTGGGGTCTGCTTGCAGATTTGCCTCAACAAAGGAAGCATCATGTTACTTCTTTTAAATAATTGATGGCTCTTGGTCCAAGCCAGCTTGAAGGAAATTCAAAAATAGGTACTGATTGAGTAAATACCCTGCCTTCCCCTCTGCTCCCCCCGCCCCCATCCCTTATTTATTTTTGCAGCCTAGGTGACTGGCAGTTGCCGATGATGTCATTTGGGTACACCCAGCACTTAGCAGCTCTGATTTCATTTATGTATTTATTTATATTTAAGAAAAGGAGAAGCTGTTAATTGTAAACTGTCTGATGAAGCTAAGAGCTCTTAATAAATCATCAGCAACCTTGTGCCATAACAACCAGGGATGGACCTTAACAGGTTGAGGTTGGAATCGGTACCAAGAGAGGCCCTGGGGAGACTTTTGTGTATTGCACTCCTCTTGGCTGTGGGATGTGCTCTTCTCAGGGCACCCCCGGGTCAGTGTTTTCCACCGTATTGGTTGGTTGCAGGTTTTGGCGTGCCACCTCTGGGAGTAGTGTTGTTTCCATGCAATAAGTGATTTCCCTGGCCAACATGGATTTGCTGAAGCTCTGTGATATCATCTATAAGGATACACCCATTATAATTTACCTCTTAAATTATTCAAAAAATAGTGTGTTCTAAATTAACAATGAGAAAACCCAGCAATATTTTTCTCCTTTTTTTTTTGTCTAGGCTTCAAGAGGCGGGATGTTCTTACAGCAAATATTGCCACTGTAAGAACATTTTTGGTGTAAAATACTGCATAGGAGAAAACAGTGGTGGAGTTCACATCTAGTGAGTTTTGCAGTCATACTCTGATTTGCAGTCCACGTGACTTCATGCCTCCCCCATTTTGATAGCAGTGAGCTGAAGGACTGAAGAAGAGTTTCTGGAAGGTGGCTTCTGTGTGAAATTGTTGTCTCTCTTGGGGTTATTTTGTAAGATATGCCCATGTTTCATAATGCTAATTATGCAATGTTGAATAAGTGATGTTCAGCTATAAAAGGGGCTGATAGGAAAAAAATAGGGAGCTTTAATTATTTTCCAAACAGGCAAGTCCTCCTACAGGTCATCCTGATACAATATTTTAGTGCATGAAACCAGCACTCACCTAGTAAGTAACATAAGGTCTTCTTGACCTTGCAGCATTACGTGGGCATGCATGCCATTCGGCTGAACTACTCTAGTGTCCAATACCTTGGAGAAATTGCCAAGTATTTCCTCTGATGCCATGCTTGCCACCCACGCTCGCCCGCTAACGGCGCTCCGGCCACGGAGCAGTTTGAGTGCCGAGAGCCATAGCGGGATCAGGCAGGGCCTTTCCAGCTGGGAGAGCAGAGCACCATCAGGGGCATGTCCACATGAGTAGGTGCAGATGGACCGCAGCGGACTGGACGTGGCTTGGCTCTGGTCTGGAAACCATGGCGCTGCTTAGTGCACTGCTGTCATCAGGCAAATACTCTTATTGTTTCTTATTAGTAGGGTTAGATCTAGAAGCTCCAGGACAAAGATTGATCTGTCAGGAATATGCCATGTATTTCGCATTTTTATTGTTCTCCTTCCTGTAAAGTGAGTATCATCTTCAGTAAAGTAAGCATGGCAGATAATCTGAATTACAGAAAAAGCTTTCTTTGAGAACTGGAGTGATGGAGACAGGTCCTATTTCCCCTCTTCCCCTCCAGAAATGAGCCTCTGGTGTGTGTATTTAGGGAAGCCAGAGCATATAAGAGGGCAACATGGAGAAGCAGAAAGAAGGCAATGCAAGAATGAAACTTGAAACAATAATACCCAAAAATGCCTTCCAGAATGAGGCATACAATTGCATATTTGGATATCTACAAAGTGCCCTGTACTCTGAGTCGTTCCTCTGACCAGTGTGGTGCACAACAATTCGTCAGGTCTTTTTCAAGTGATTGTGAGTGCTTACACATTTTTATCCAAGTGCCTGCAGTATTTGGAAACTTCTGTTTGGTGCAAAGTTTGCAAACAGGATTTAGAGATGTTCAAATTGTCTCTTTATCTAACAAAAGAACAGGTTAGTAATTACTTTGGTGATGGGAAAAGCTTAAAACAAGCACACTTTGGGTGTTAGTACAGTCTTTAGCCATAGAGGGAAATCTAAGCCTTGCTGAAGGCACAGCATTCCATGATCTATCTAATAGTGTGTGCTTACCTCTGTTGCCTGTGAGCTTTTATTAAATGCAGTGGCCAGGAAAATTGACCTCATGTTTTGTTTTTTTTTTTTTCTTTTGGGTTTGGATCCTGACTCACATCACCTACATGTGTAAAGCTGACAATTTACTGATTTATCAATGAAAAAAACACTTAGTTGGAAAAAAGAGGAAAAACTTGTGATAAAAACATTGAGCTTTGAAATATCAGCTGCATCAGAGGATTTGAGTGGGTTATTGGGTGTAATGGGGACCCTTCTATCTGTGAACATAATGCCATGTAGCAAATACCATGAGACAAAGTAGTAGCCAGTTTCTCTGATGGCTGGACTCTCCAGTTCTAAATGCTACTGCAAGCATTCTGTTTTGGAAGGGAGGCTAAAAGCCTCTCAAGGGTACATGGAAAATGCTGATCCTGAATGTATAAATGGACACATTTTAATCCTTAAGTTAAATAATTATTTCTCATGATTAATTGTAATTATTTTATTACTACTCCAGACCCTTGGGTCAAACTGCACACTGAAGTCAGTAGGAAATTTGCTGAAGAATCTCTTGATTTGGTATGTTATCATTTTTATATTGAATATTGGACATTATCAGTTGCATTAAAGAGACCAACAGCTATCATGCCATCAAATTACAGGATATATTTGGGTTGCAGGCGTAACTCCATTTCTTTCAGTGTCATCAGATATAACTGTAAATTTAATGCAGAAAGGGAAGGGGAAATAATCCCTTCACCCACGAACACATAAATTAAATGTTACCCCACGCTAAAAAATGTAACCTTAAATGAACCTTACGTTCAGGAAAATTCAGTGCATACGTTCAGTGTATATGCTCTGTTCAGGGGGATGGAAGTACTTTCAGATTAGTTTGAATTATTGAGGATTTTCTAGTGGGAAAGCTGGGTACCCCCCTCCCTCTGGCCAGCTCTACCTTCTCGTTGCCTCTCTCCCCTCAAGTAACCAGAAGAATCTTTTTCTTCTGAACATATAGCTTGTAATATACATAAAAGCAGAGTTTGCTTTGATCCTGACAGCAAAACGTTTATTTTTAAACTGGAACTGGGCTGTTGTCCAGCAATGCTCTTTCCTTTGCATCATGCCCTGCGTTTCAGCTCCGCAGCCTGCCTGGGTGCAGCTGGACCTGCTGCAAGAGGGACCTGGCTTGATGGGTCCTGCTGAGCTCGCTCCCTCCCTCTCCCCCCATTCCTCCTTCTCCTCTGGTTTTGAAATTCAAATTGAATGCAATTTTCAGCTCATTTGAGCCAGAATATACTCTTGCTGAGCTTCAGTGGCTCTTAAATTCAAACTCGAAGGAGAAAACAGATATCATCTGTCACCGAGGGTGGGAAAGGGTGTCCTCCCCACCTTTTATTCATGGGAGACAGGGCTTCACTGACTAATTCCAGTCTTTCTGACTAATCACTCACTGGCAAACTAATCAGCTAATCGATGTGACTGGTTTCTTCTAGCTTGGTCTCTTTCTGCAGGTTTTTTTTTTGTTTCTCCAGCCTATTTAGTATTTATATTTAAAGTCCTAGAAGTGCCCTAGCTGGAACGCCTGTGTCCGCATTTGACGGTACCTGCTCGCATCTGGTCTCACTGTCCCCATCACAGACTATTCCCTTTAAAGAACTACAGACGAAAATGCCCCAAATTGGACAGTTGGCAGAGAAGAGGCGAGGGATGAGAGATTTTTCAAAAGAAGCTTAAAAAATAGAAAGGAGCAAAGGGAGAAAAAGTGTTAAATCATTAGGTGTTGTTATGTCAGCAGGTGTAGGACCATGTCCATCTACAGGGTATATACTATAGCTACTTATTCTACAAAATCTGGGTCATATTAACACATGTGGCAATATCTCGTGAGTCATCTGGTGGGAGTCCTGCTTAAAAGTAGAGAAGAAATACAACTCACTGGTTTTTTCCTTACTACTTTGGTTTTTTTCTAGTATTATCTTTGAAATAGAAAAAGACTCTTGCAAAGAGGTCCAGCTCCTGCTTTTATTGGACTCCTTTACAAACTCCTTTTTCATTTGGTGAAAATAGCATTGGTTTGGAGAGTGGCAACTACCTTCAAAAGGAAATGTTGCGAGAAACAGCAATTTGGTAGGTGTAAGGGCAAAACTAAAGTACAATCTGTGCTAGCAGTGAAAATAGGTTGCTTAATCTAACAGCGTGATAGCATTTTAATGCTGCTCTGAGCAACATCAGCTTGTCACTGGCAAAAATCCACAACCTGAATTTTTGTTGTAACAAAATCTACATGCCATAAAGGACGTCATAAATAGATGGGACATCTGCAAATGGTGAGAACATATTAAAGTCAGACTGGAAAGAATATCAAACACCATGCTGGTCCCTTAATTGTTTTATGTGTTCTAAAGCTTTGATGTATTACTAAACCTGGCTTAAGGTTGGAAACGGCTGTTCTGGAGCTTTCTTGGTACCTGTTCCCTGTTCCTCATGCTGGGCAAGGGTTGGCGTACAGTCAGGGCCTGATCCTGCAAACAGTTTTGTGTTTGGTTTGCTAACATCACCCAAACTGAAATGAAACTCTGGGGCAATATTCAGTTATCCCTTTGGTCATCTTATGCACTTCATTTTAGTGTGTGGTAATCCCTAAAAAAAACCCCTTTTTGCTGTGGGCTGAAGCAAAGCAGAGATTGTGCCTGTGCAGTCGGCTGGCCGGTTCACGACAGGTGCCTTGCACAGGAGGCAGTGTGCTGCTGTGGCAGAACTTGGGTGTTTCATATTGGACAGTCACTGGCAAAAAGCAGGGCTGAGGAAAAACGGCACTGTTGGTGTGTGGTCGGAGTAGCCCAAGCTTGCCTTTGGGACTGGACCCTTCACAACATGGGCAGTGTTGAGAGACCTGGATCTGGATCGCAGTGGAGTGAGTTTAGAGAGATGATAGGCACACGGCTGCCAGGGCAGCAGGAATTGATTTCCAGTGGTCTTTGTGGTCATAAATGTTAGCCCTGATGCATTTACAGTTACTGAAGCAGGGGATTTTGGAATCTTTTTTTAATTAGGCAATTGAATTCAGGTTAAGCCCTGTTTCAGGCACCTCAGTGCCTCTCTGAATCTTCCTCTTTGTCTCCAGTGGCTCTGTTAGACATTGACACTGACCTGCAAAGCTGGTACTACAAGTCCTTATAAAGAAATCTGATATTCCTATGGAAGTTATGATGATGTATGTAAATCAGCTGCCATATCCACACTGTCACCTCTTCAGCTGAAAAAGAAGGGCAAATCATTTCGTTGGTAGCTGCTGAAACCGTCAGCTGCACTGTCATTAATACTCTCCCCTCTTTCCTGGAAACTCAATATGTCAGCTACCTGATGTACCCTTCCTCTTCCAAGAATACATCTCTCCATTCCTTCAAATTCTTCTTGAGCTGGGACCTCCCATCTGCCAGTTTATTGTTCTTCTGGCCCATTAGTTTTTGCTCCCATTCTTTTTCCATAGCCTCACGTGTTTTTTATAGAATTTTATCATGTGCTAATAACCAGAGTATCTGAGCTCTGTCCAGGAGTGTATAAAGTGATCTGTCCAGCTGCTGTGATGCCATTTTTTTTTAATCCCTCCTCTTTCTTGTGGGGAAAATGGTGTGAAGTAAGGCATTAGGTTTTGAAATTTTGTGTTGTATACACCTACACTATCATGACCCCCGTCACCCTCTGCCTTTAAGGCATCCCCTGAACCACCCTGTTCAGACTTCGGTGCTGGATCTGTTCCTCAGGAATATGCCCAGATTTCTTTTGCTGCTCTCTGAGAAAAGAGTGTCCATGTGGTGTCAATTCTCTGAAGCACGTGTTTCCGGACCCTCTCCATAGATGCCATTGCCAAACTTCTTGTTCTGCACCCCGTACTCTGTCTTGCTGCTTAACCTTGATGGTCCTAGAGACCTTCCATGATCAATCCCCTCATCTCTAACTGATCCTTCAGGGGCCACACGGTGGCTGAAGCATTTGCACACAAACTTCATACTGGGATTTGTATAATAGAAAGTATTCTGCTTTGCAGAAATACAAGAGCCATAGTAATTCAGGTGGTATAAGACATGCCTGCCTCCTTGCTTGGGTGGTTCTCCTGGATCTCACCCCTCCCTGGTCCACCTTCTAGCCCACAGCCATCTTTCTTGGTTTGTGCTTGGGCCATTTGTGAAGCTTTCCATTCCAGAAAGAAGCAAAACTCTGACCATTGTCAATAGCCATTGGCATTAATGGGATTTTTACTTAAGTCTCTGTAACTCTCCTTTTTGTTGTAGCAGGTATTCCCATACAACCGCTTAAAAGTAGCAGTTGCACCTCTAAGTTTTCCACGCGAGTAAACTCTTGTGCACCTCAGGAATCCTGTTAGAGATTTCCACATAAGAAATGACTGGATTGCAAGTCACACAACTAAAATTGTTGTCCCATCCTATAAAAAACCTGTTGGTGTGTTTTTGTGGGTTATGCATATATAGGTGTGTATCCACAGAAGGAGTTATGTCTGGTGATATTTCCTCAATAGCAGATTACTTGCTGCTGTTCAGAGGTCATTGGGTGACCTGTAAGTCCCGCTTGATTATAACATGCTCAGTGAGGTCACAGTTTCAAATGAATAAACAAGTGCTAACCAAACCGTGGGTGTTTGTGGTATAGAACCTATAATCAGGTTTTTGCATTTAAATTTTGTATCTACTTTTAAGAATATGTATAATAATCCTTCTGATTGGTTCTTTGTCATTCTCTATACTTTTTTTTAAAAATTCTTGTCTTTACAGTGCTTTGAGAAATTTAGTGGTGCAGGATCAGAGCTCTTCTCTTTGAAATTATCTTTAAAACTGCTATTGACTTTAACAGGATTAGTGATCACGTTAGGGAGCCTGAGAAAGTGGTCTCACAGCTCACACAGCATCTGATTCCTAAATAACAAACGCCATCAAGTCAACTATTTCCGAGTCACGTTTTGTTCCATCCTGGCACAAGCCAGACTGGGACAACAAATTGTATCACCAAAGAGCTATGACATGAGCCGTGCGTGTATTTTCACCAGCCTTTGTATTGCCATGGCAACAATAGTTTTAATTATGGAGAGCCAAAACAGTAAGTTGTATATCAGATGGGGCTCAGTCTTCCCTGTGGACAGAACTCTGATTAGCCACTGGAGAAAAGCTTTGTATCTTGGTTTTCCTTCCAGTCTGGATTTTATTCCCTGCTTTAGCAGCTGGCTTGTGCTCAGCATGTGAACTTGGAGAGGCTGCAGCTAGCTGGAGGACAGTGGCATGCGGGGGGATGAAGTGACCCTCCTGTCTCAGGGGCAGCCTGGCACCGTGCTGGTTTGGGTGTTTAGGAATGCTTCTCTCACTGAAGGACTGCTCTCGGCTTCCCTCTAAACCACTGGAGATCTGCAGATTTGGAAAGGGCTGGTGTGAAGTGATGTCTAATAATCGGCCTTGACAATGTTCAAGATTGTGCTTAGGGGGACAAACAAGGAGCTCCACTTCAGCACTACACATGAAAATTTGCAAAGCAGATCCACATCTACATCCAGCTGTGGGAAATAAATGTGTCTGCATGGTAGGATGCAGGTCAGGAGTGGCATTTTTCACAGTGGCAAGAGTGTTGTTTAAGTCACTTGTCCGAAGAGGGGTGGAAGGGTAGTGACCAAAAGTGTGTGTGTCACTCAGGAAATCCATAAGAAGAGAGGAAGAAATTTGTTGATGTAAGTCAGTCTCTTCATATATATATATATATATATATAAATAAATCAATTATGTGGCCTTCTAATGCACTAATTTCCTATTTTGCTTGAATGGTGGCCCTTGGTGGTTATGGTAAGGCTGTTTCTGTGTTTCTGAACTTCCTGACAGTGTTTGAAGAGTTGTGAGGTTGGACAAGAGATGGAACCCTGTAAATTTTGTCTGGATCTGCTCTGATCCTCTGTGATTTCAGGCATATGTTTTCATGATCATAGGTCTGAGGCGGTGTCATCAGGAGATCATAGCCAGAGATCATGATATCACAGAGAATGAGAGTTGCAAGATCACACTGTTAACTAGAAATTCAATTATTCAAATGTGGTTCCAGGATGCAGGGGGCTCAGCAAGCATGTAGGCTAATATTTAGACTTGCTGAATCCGTAATCTCACTCCTTACAGTGTTATGACAGTTTTTTTTTTACAACACCCAACCCCAGGCAAGTAATTCACTGGTAATTTTACTGTTGATTCACTTATACTTCTTGAAATCTAAGAAGTCCTGCCTCTAAGATTTTCATTTTGGAATTTGAGATGATAAATTAAGCTCCCTTATGAAAGAAAATAAGAAGTTTGCTGTTGTTTTTAATAAGATTTTACAGTAAGTATGGCAACGGCAAGTCTGCCAGTCCCAGCTTTACTGCACGTGTGTAGCTCTTTGCTTTGAGACCCTTGAAATATCTGGTTTTAGGACATCAGCAGGGGGCTAATGAAAAGGCTTTGTTGATTTTGACGAATTGCAAGCCACTGTAGCCAAAATAAATATAATCTGCTTTTTGGATTAGTTGTCACACATGATTTTACCTACTAACAGTGATTAAAGAACCCTGGTGGACCAGAAGCATAGCTACTCTCTAGTGACTCCTGCTAAAATAGCAATAAACAGAAGTAAATAAAGTGTTAGGGCATTAGTTATCTTTAATAAACACTGACACTGCATATAATGTTTGGGAGGAGGCTTCAGAAACCTCCACTGAGTACAGACAGCAGTGTCACTCTTTCTAGCACAGAGAGCCTGGGTCATTTTGGATGTCTGGAAATTACGGCATCGCCAAGCCGTGTTCCTTGTCCCACTGGGCTGCTGTCCCTCCTGGAGAGGTGCCGACCCCACTGCACACCTCATGGAGGCCTTCATCACTCAGCCATCTTCATCCATCAGCAGACACCAGAACCAAAGTTGAAAATATCCCATACTAGAGGGATTATGACAGGAAAATGAAGGGAGTGTTAATTCCTTGTGTAATTCTGCAACCTCCGAACTGCTGTAATTCCATCCAGTTAATGAACAGAGGGCTGGTGCTGGTCTCTCTTACCTTCATCTGTGTAAGCTGATGAACAGAATTACTTGCCCCTGCTGACATCTTTTATCCCTGATATTTTCCCAGTAATCAAGGGTGGGTGTGTTTCCTGATCCCCTTCACATTTGTTGTGAGAGGCAACAATTACACTTGATGGTATTGTACTATTCCTTTGGACTCACTGTTGCTTTTAATCAGTGGAGAGAAGAAACAAAACAAACAAAAACATGTTCCTTCTTCCAAGAGGAAATTATTGCTGCAGTACTGAATGTTGGGAATGATTTTAGGTTCTTTTCTAGGGGGGATAACACCTTCCTGAGAGTGGCAGGGAAGGGAAGAATTTCCCAAAAGGAACAAAGAAATTTAGGGCTTTGGATTTTTAAAAAATCAAGGGATAGCAAAACATTAGAAATATTACTTTAAGGAAAAATCCTACCAAAATAGGGAGGGAGTGTGAGTTTTCTAATGAGTCTTCAACTTATATTCATCTGTTCCTAATTGTACACTCCTGGAAGGCACATGGCACTGTTCTACGAGGAATTTATCTTTTATATGACAGCTACAAAACTTCAAACTCATCAAGTAAACATCCTCAGGCTTTTAAAGAATTGTATAACTCCTTTTTAATGTGTGGAGTTAGATTCTTGTGTGGTGTTTTTGGTGAAGTCATGCAGCAGTTACAACCCACTTCTGGCTTTATAGTCTATGGAAAAAATACTTTGATACCGTGCTCGGGAAGGGAGCAAGACCCACCAAGGACCCATCCTTCTCTTGGCTGGCAGTCATTAGGAGTTTGGAGACTTGCCCGATGGTGTAATTCAAGTCTTGACTGCATATCTTATTGGTTAAAAATAGGAGCCAACTCCAGCTCATCAGTTTTTGCTAAGAAACTATTGATTGTGATTAGCAAGCTTAAAATAATTACCTTGTGTGTTCATTGCTATCTTTGGACATACTCTCATATTCCTACTGTTATAGAAAGTATTGAGCAGCACAATAGGGCGATTTGATGACTAAGGTGTTACACTGAGTGGGCGGCAGAAGGGTATTGAGCACGTCTTAATTGTTCTGTCTCCTGGGCATGGAACAGACGCACAACACCTACACAGGAGAGAAAACGCACTGGCCTTGCTAGAAAATACAAAAGGAGCTATCCCTCATGCCCTTGGTCCCATGGGGGAAGGTATATCCAGTCCTTCCCAGTTGCAGTCATCACTTTCACCACGTCTTTGGCAGAAGCCACAAGCCCATCCAGCAGCACAGGGATAAAACCCTGGTTTGCTTAGCACCTGGGGAAGGGGGGGGATGAGTTTCACCTGAGTTTTAACACCTACTTTAAAAGCCTGATGGTGCTGATTCATACCTGGTTGCAGTTGACCCTGAATGGCTGACTCAGTTAATGATAACTGAAAGCCTGTCTGCCTCTGGAAGTTGTTGTTCCTGTAGCAGGGACAGTTTCAGCAAGCAGATGAATTTTTGTTACTTACAGCCCTGTGTACTCAGGTGAACCAGCATCCACGTCAGTCTGCTCGAGCCTGGGCCACCTGCTGGGAGTGTGAGAAGAGCTCCCTATACCTGTCAGACTCCTAATGCAGGTCAGTAGCCACTTGAGGGGGCCGCCTTCCCCAGGCTTTAACTCTTGAGCACCCCTGGAAAAGCTGGTTTTATTCCATGTTGTTCCTCTCTGCTGAGAGAGCCAGGGCAGAATGGCTTCTCCATTTAAGTTGGGAATCAGAAACTGGGTGGTCAGACTGCCCTATGGTATAACTGTGTATATATATATATATATGTATGTATCTTCTATGCCTATAGGATCCCTTTACCCTGTTCTTTAGGTTTCATGTCCCCTATAAATGTGTCGGTAGTTTCAAATCGTACCAGTCTGTGACGCCTAGTCTGAGTTTGCATTTTCAATTCATATTTCTCCTAAAGGTTTACTCTCCTGTTGGTTTGGTGCGTACCAGGTTTGCCTTTAGCAGGCACCTTGCAGGGGCATGCATGGTGCTGTGGGTTAGAATGTCAATTACGGGGTGTTTTGCAACCAGCGCTGCTTGCTGTGGGGCTGTGCCTGTCGAACACAGCCCCATTGCACAACCAGAGAGTGGTGTGTGGGGCAGGGTGCAAACTCTGCGGGCCAGCTGCACGTCACGTGAAACTGAGCGTGTTTGCGTGTCCAGGAGAGGGCTTTATTCCAGCTTTTTGTGTGTTAATGGCAGCTTTTGAAATCCAGAGCTTGGATTTTGTCGGGGAGGGAGGAAAAATCCCTTGGTAAAGTATTTCCTGGTGCAATGGTCTTCGGATCGGCACAGGTGGGCGAGGTGAGTGCTGGGTCACACCAGAGTGAGTCCCTCATGTGGATTTTGTGATTTGTGTTGCTTCAAACACATGAGAAGAATGAATTGCAAGGCTTTGGTACAGTAGCAAGGGAAACTGTGGGCATGTTTGCTCTGGTCTGTGTCAGAGGAGGAGATGCAGATGGACTGCAGCTGCAGCTCTGGGAAAGCAGGGCTGGAGCAGGAGCCCTGAGGAGCTGGGGAACCTGGTGGGGAAGGTGCAGCTCTTTTCCTCTCGCTGCCCTACAAGGGATGTTACAACAGCCCCGGGGACGGTCTGGGCTGCATGGACAGAGAGCAGGTGATGGTTTGGGAAAAAACTTCACTGACAGGAGTTTCTGACAGCAGCTTTATGCACTAAAGGTATTGTCATATGCTTTTTAAGACCTTCTAAGTGACTCTAAATCTGTGTACTGCAGTAATTTTTCTATAAATATCTGTGTAAACTCTCAATAGACTTGTACATGTAAGCTATGTATTCCAAACAATTTGCTTCAAAAATATTTGGCCTGACTGAGAAAAATATTGTTGGAAGAGCTATTTCTTTCCCCTGCTGTGTTTAAAGGGGTTCAGACTTGAGTCCTTAAATTCAGTGTCCTTTATTAGCGTGATTCCAGGATTCTCAAGGATTTATGTAAGAGCTTGAAACATTTAAAATGTTTGTCACATCTAAAACCAAATGCTACAACTTTAAAATTTGATCTATTGGGCTGTACCAGAGCTAGAAGTGAACGTTGTACCGCTTTTCTGTGGTTTGAGTACCTTCTCCTTCACCCAGGAGACTGCAACGTATTTTTTCGTGTCTGGCTGTCTCAGATACTTACGTGGCTGCAGCTACTGCAGTTTCTGAATGTTTCACAACACTTTGGGGAGAATATCATTACCTTACACTGGCTCATGAATACTGAGTGCCACAGATGAACTTTGACAAGGTGTTTGGTACCTTTTTTTGGAAAGAAGGGCATGATTTTAGAGCAAGTTTACTAACATATAATGAGCAACTGCAGATTTTGCACATCAGCAGGGAATGCTGGGCTGAAACCCATCAGGTCTGGGCCCTGGAGAAGCTGAGCTAGTCACAAGTCCCCCATTTACTTATTTGTCATGTGAATATAACTGTTATACAGCCTATTGGCTATACAAGCAACTTGTGATCTTACACAGTTGTTTTTTGCGTTATATTTAACACTTTTCCTGTCAGAAGCAGTGAGAAACAGGGAGAAATACTTCTGCTGGTATGTAAGCTGATGGCTTCGAGTCAACTACAGCTGCTAGCCTGGCAATAATTTGAATCGTTGCAAATACGTGGAAAGAGTAAAATAGAAGATACAGGGAAAAGAAAATAATCATCACCAGGGACGTTTCTTTAGAATAATTTTATTGAAAGTTCATGTTTGAAGTGATGTCATCCTTTTCGTTCTCTGTATTTAATTGTCCTTCTGAAGCTTGGCATAGCTATTCCGATGTGCAGCAAAAATATGACATCAAAGGTGAACGTTTGAATCCTGGCTGAAAAATAAAACAGAGGGTGGTGGGACACAGAGCAGGGGGGAGAACCCCCAAATGACTAAGAGTTCTTGAAAGTGAAATATAAAAGAAAGTAATAATTTCTCTCCCCTGACAAATAGTTCAAAAAGTAGCCAGCAGTTTGGATCTGGTATGTCACATTGCATACAAATGAAGAAACTGTCACCATCAGTTTCCTTTGAAACCTTTTGATCTTATCTTCTGTAGTAAAGGGCATGTGACTTGATCAGGGCTTCTCTTCTCTGATACATAGTCAGAGTCCTGATCTACTGAAATATCTGTGACAGATTTCTCCACTCAGTTGATACTTTTTTTTTTTTTCCCCTTTCCCTGCAGTGCCTTTGTCTGGGATGGATATGATTTACCCTTCCCTCTGTACCCAGGAAAGCCAGTTTCCTAATTTGGCAATTTCCAGCTAATCCTGTATATTATGTCTTAGTCAAGAGTAGTCTTATACCTGATTTCTCTCAGCTTGCCAGGCTGACTTGTTTTTCTAGTAAGAACAGGAAAGCGGAATTATGATATTTTGTAAAGACACATTGGACACATGATTCTTCTGAAAAGTCATGGGGTATGTGTTCTGGCAATTAATAAAGGATTGTTTTATTGAGGAGTACCTTTAAATGGAGGATTGGAATATGCGTAGTCAGTAGCATCAGGGGACAGCAGTGGAAGGAAAAGCTTTCTAAAGACCTCTAAAACTTAAAAAGCACAGTTTTTATGAGGTATTTATATTTTTAATACAAGCTATAATAGCTAATGTGCTTTACTTGTTTCATGTTTTGGTCCAGAACTAGTGAAGTCAAGGAGAAGTTTCCCAAAGGGCTAAACTTTGCTACTGTGGCAATTGATGGCAAAGCTATCTTTGACTTCTCTATGGTAAGACTGCTCTGTGAGGGAGAGTTGAAATAAGAACTAAGCCCCAGGAAGTCTTGCTGGGCTCCTCTTTGCAGAGTAAAGGCCAGAACAAAATATCCTTGGGTCCATGTGCTGTCACTACTGGGCTTTGCTGGCCAGCTCCTGGTGGAGGACACCCTTCTTGGTGGTGGCCACAGGGTGGTCTCTGCCCCTGCTGGGACCCCTGGAAAAAGTTTGCAGAATTTGTGAGGTTTGCAGCAGAGACAGAAAGTTTAGGTTTTTTACTTGTCCATGGTTTTTTTTTTTTTTTTTTCTCCCCTCTATGTGGAAAGTAAGCAGGGATTGAGATGTCCAGGAATTTTTTCAACCCAAACTTGCTAATTAGCAAAAGTGCTGGAGTTGCTGTTGAAAGCAGCATTTAAGTGGGTGAAGGTTACTGGGCAGTGTTTGCACAGGAGGTCAGACTGGGTGAGCTCTCTAAGCCTGCAGCCAGCTCCACCCTGGAGCATGAGGTGCAGCCTTGCAAACAGGGAGTTCTCAAAGAGAAACCCAAAGATTTCCAAGTTCATAGGAGCAACTGTGGGCTGCCTGCTGGCTGGAGCAGGCTCTGCTCCGTTTGGTTTTCCGCTCGGCTTCTGTTGTCGGCGTGTCCCTGTATGGAGTAACGAGCTGAGAGACTGGAAGCAAGCCTGCAGCGTGCCAGCTCGTCTGGGAGGTGCAGCTGGGTAAAGTGCAGCAGCAAATCCTTCGCAGTGCTGGTACTGAGAGCTGTTTCAGAGAGCGATTTTGTTCTCCGGTGGTTTTAACGCTGCAAACAGTTAGATGCGTTTACATGGTGAGTGTCCCTCTGTGTGCTGAGGTGGCTTGTGTCACTGTCCCTCAGAGCTGGGGAAAGGTGGCTGTTGGGCTGCTTGTACAGGAGGGTCTCTTTTGGAGTCTTTGTGTAAAAATCTGGGAGAACCAGAATATGTGGGACTGGTCCAGCAGCATGTTCTCTTATTGCTGAACTCCTCAGCTCTTAGTTCCTGGGTTAGCAGAGTAGGAGAGCATGTCAGGACATCCTGCTGGGCCCCAAATATGTGCTTAGGACAGTGCTTCTGGGTTAGCAAGGAAAGCTAGCAAAGCCAGCTTGACTTTTTCATCTGAAGAATTTGGCTCTTCCCATGTCTGGGCTTTTTCCTCTGCTCTTGTCTGTTGTGTGATGAGTAAGAGCTGGTATTCAGAAGTGGTGCCTGAAGAGCGATGGATTTGGTCGCTGAGTGGAGCTGAAGGTCCTAACAGTTGGGATCTTGGAATGCAAATAGCATCCAAAAATGGTTTTGCCTTTTATCCATTAACACAAACACAGGTCAGATGTTTTAACTATCAGCATGGGTGAAAAATCAGTCTTCCTGATGCTTCACAGGACTACCAGTCCAGTATATTCTGGATGCTTCAGCTCCGGAGCGTGAAAGGCCAGGAACAGAAGCACCAGGAGGTTGCTTCCTTCTGCAGATTTTTGCAGCCTCTCCAGTACCCTTTATCTGGGATAAGCAGCACCTCATCAGCCAGCTGCCAAGCAAGGAGACCCGCTGGTGGTGCTGAGGGCTGGAAGGAAACCTCAGATGTGGCTGGAGATAAACAGGCTGCCATTGAGACCCCCCTTTTTCCCCTGACTGGTGAGATAAGGATGGTGGGGACCTGACAGACTCCCTGTTTCCCCATCAGGAAGTGAGGATGTGTGGGAATGTGATGTTTAACACTCAGTGGCAGGGCTTAAGAGATCCAGAAAACCACCCATTTACTTTCAAGGCTTATTCTGCAATCAGCATAATTTCTCAGGAGGAAGGGATTTTAGTGTGGAACAGAAGGTTGGGGAATGGAGTGTTTGTAAAGGGAAAAGCAATTCTATTTATGAGCTGGGAGTCAAAGACCTTTTTGGACCTTATCACCTCTATCTGTCTGTTTTGCATACAGGAGACAAGTTGTTGGATAGTTTAAAATGTTGGCTATTTTATAATAATACTAATAACAATTTAAAGATCTTCCCAGCTGTTGGAGGATGCAGTTTTTCTTTGATAGGCCATTATGTATGCAAGACCAATTGGTAAACTGCAATGTACTGTTCTGTAATTATTCTCCCCTGTAGCTTTAATGAGGAGATCTGCGTGCAGTTTGATGGGAGAATACACTCTGCCGACAGCTACATCGAAAATCAAGACAGGTGTAATCTGCTTACTGTAGTCTGTGAATCCTCACCATGTGGCTATGTTATCTCTAGTGCATGTTTATAGAAAGATGCTTGTAAAAGGATTTAATTTAATGGAATAATGGTAACTGACACTATGAAAATGAAGGGGCTCAAATAATATGGTGAGCAGAGTTGTATAAACACTGAAGTAGATGATTAAAAAATTGATGTATTGTGTCATTTAGTTATATGAAAGGAAAATGCAGATCAAGCCATGGTATGGACTAAAAGAAAACATTCACTATTAGTAACCCAGTCTTAGAACACACTTTGGGGTGTGCACGTGGCGATACCTGGTCAGTCGTGCAGATGTGCACGGCTGTCACTAAAGCTCTGCACGGGCCCATTTCCAGGACCCGAGTCCGAAGAGCAGGATATCTTTTAGAAGGCAGATGCTCTGCTGAGCTGTAGCCAAAAGCTGCAGCTTTCTCTCAGGTGGAAGAGTAGTTGTGTGATGAAAGGACAAGTTCAAGCTTTGTTTAGGAAGCTACTCTGGGTGGGGAAGCTTTGAGACTCTCACACATGATCGGTCTCTGTTTCCTTACCTGCACAGGAATGATAACAATAAACTGTTACCAGAAAAGCAGCCCAAGTAACTTACTCTTTTGAAGCCCATTGAAAAAAAAAAAAAAAGAACATCTCCTTGCTAGCAGCAGTTGCACAGGATGGTTAATTTGGAAAGATAAAATTACTTAGGCAGAACTGTGAATCTAGCTCTTCTTTTCAGAGGCTGAAAGAAATAATACCCGGTCACTCTCTGTGGATGTGATTTATTAATTATCAGTCATTCTTAATCACTTGATACTGACATATATCTAACACACTGGAGAGTTTAATATCGGAAAGAATACTTACCATGATTTTTCTCAGCAGTCCATTTTTAAGTGCTGGGGGAGATAATGTGGTGCCAGCACTTTGGTATTGTGTTTCAGATCCTGTGTGACTGTCCTTGAATGTGGAGGATGAGTGCACAGAGGGTGGCAAAAAGTAGTTAGCAAGAGCTGTGCTCAGTGTGGCCATCCTCCTCACTGAATTGCTTGAAAGCCTTTGGCTTGTAGAATTCACACGTGTCATGGCACTTAGGGTGTGGGGTTTTTTTAATACATAACCTTTTTTGTGGTAAGGAAAATGAATCTGATTTGTTATTCATACCAAGGATAGTCAAAGTGCATGATTGGACATACCATGTTACTGCATCAAGGAAAATGTATTTAAAAAAATACTGAGAAGCTCCTCTGCATAAGAAAGATGGGGATTGGATGGAGTTGGGCATTGCTATTAATTATTCTTATTAAGCTGATCTTGCTCAGATTTTTGAGTCTGATGATTGCACTGACAAAGAGGTAGCCTTGATTTCTCCACATATGTTACAGTTACTTGTAAAACTGGGCTCACAGATTGCTCTGAAGCTTTTACTGTTCCTGCAGAACATTTTGGTAGTTCCAGCAGTTTGATCACAAATGCAGCATCTCTCTCCTAATGCTGTGCAGGTTGATAAAACAGTTGCCGAGCTGGAGTCCCTAAAGAAATTATTAATTATCTGGTTAATGTGCATCAGGCTGTGGGAGTGTGAGATTAATCACCAGTGCTGGGATGAGTTGCTGAAGTGGATTTTGGTTTTTCGTCTCCTGTCACTCGGTAATGGCTTTTCCTTCCTTCACCATCAGGTGAACAGGTGCGGAGATGCTGTATTTTCATTTTCCTGTAGTCGGGAACAGCCGGTGACCAGGAGATGCTTCTTTCTCAGTCCTGCTGCATGAGCAGTTTACAACATGGAGCGCTACCTGCTTCGGATGTTCCAGCTGTGGGAGATGCTCCTACAGCACAGGACTGACCTGAGCCTTCCCAGATAAACACATTCGAACACATGTGCCTGGGGAGGAGTGCTGGGCTGAGCTGGGTCTGGCTCTCCTCTATTCCCCAGGTCTCAAAGGGGTTGACTTATATTTGGAAGTGGAATTGCAACTTGACTCCTATTTTGAGTGTATTTATAGTACCTGGAATTCTTCAGTAAATGAACATTCAGCATGCCTCCTTTGTTTAATGTAACAAAAGAAAAATGTGCTCATTTATTGCAAAGATACAGAAGAAGGTGGTTGTAGCTCAGTCTTTGGTGGTACCATCCTTAAAGCCAATGGGTTGCATTCATATTTAGACACTGAGAATGAGTTGGAGCTCTTTCCAGTGGTGGGGGATCAGGGCATTGAGGTGCAACACTGCAAGCGCTTGTCCTGCCCTGTTAACCATCAGCAGCTGCCTCAGAAATGGTTCAGTGAGGCCCTAATGTTCTTCCAGAGGTCCCTGCTGTTTTACACACGCTTGCACCACACACTGCACTGGTGGGGAAAAATAAAAAAGAGAAGTAATTTGTCTTTTTAATCTGACAGCTGTGTTGCTGTGTCCATCTTGTACATAAAGCCATTAACAGCTCTGCCCCAAGGCCTCTAGTTTTAGTGACTGCTCGTGAGGAGAGAGTGGAAGGTGAGATGGAAGGAGCTACACACCTAAAGCAGAGTTTGCCTAGGCCACAAGTGTCTGTGGTTAAAAGGAGAAGAAGCTGTAGGCAACAGGGCAACAATCATTCTGCTAATGTTTGCTGAGGGACAGAAGTAGGGTTTGAACCTCTGTATCTGTAAGGTTTAGGCATCTGGATTACTTCATTACCTCTAACCATGAGTATTGTTTCTCCCTGAGGAAGTCCTGTAAATAACCACAGCCACTGAAACTGAGATGCATAGCACTTGGGATTGGAGACCTGTTTCTAACCTTCTGCTTCACTATGTTGTAACGAATGCTTGGGTTTCTTTTTTTGTTGGTTGGGTTTTTTTTTTGTTTTTTTTTTTTATGTGCATGGGTAGGTATTGGCCTTAATCAGCTTATGGGGTTTGTTTCTTCTTGGCTAAACCAGTTGTGGTTTTTGTCCCTGGTGAACTGAAAATTTTTGATTACCTTGCCACTTCAAGCAGGCAGAGATGTACTTGTATTTGAGATTGCATTGCACTAATCCATTCTTGGGTTTTGCTCTCCATATTGTACTATCCCAAATCCCTCTTCAGCTAAAGATGTTACCTCAGGAGGGGGAAGAGATAGGTGTGCAATTTTCAGAGAATTTGCTTTTTATAATAGCTGTGTGCTCCACTCTGGAATCCCTGAACAGCCCATGATGGCATAAGCATCCATTTGTTTGACAAGCTATGGTATAACTTCACAGTAAATGTAGATGACCCATTTGTGTTTGAAACCCCCAAACCAGCAAGTCAGCATGGCAACAGTGGGGCTTTAAATGTTAAGCAGTCTTCAGGGCTTCAGGCTGAGTATTTGCACTGGAGTTGTTTGGGTTTCTGCTCCTTGCAGAGCTTCCTGAGCTTGTTGTGATAACTAAAATCAAGTTTACTTTGTTAAGCTCAGCAGTTCCCAGAACTGAAGAGATAACAGGGGGAAAATAAGACTTTAGGAGGCAAGAAGTAAATTTCAGTCTGTATGGGGATGCAGGTCACTGTCTTTGTGTGACTTTTTGATGATGTGCCCATTTCTTTATGCGTGGTTGTGTGCCCATGCATGCAGAGGTGCTTGCCCACAGTGATGTACAAAAGCAATGCAAAAGGAATGTAAAACTTGGGAAATGTATCGACCATAAAGGCAGTAACTTGCCAGCCTCTTCTGTAGCTCTGGATCTCTGGTGCTTAAAAATAAGTGGAATAGCAGATTTTCAGATGAGTAGATTGTGCAAATTCACGCCTAATTTACATGTATGATCACCTTGACTGCTTGTACAAATCAGGTAATTGTGCATGCAAATAGCTAATTAACACAATTAGCTGATCTGCTGATGCAGTCTCGGGATCTGTAAGTGTGTACTAGCCATGTAGTTATCATATATCTGTGCCAGTTGTATGAAGAAAATATCAGCCTTCATAATTTAGCAGCTGTGGGGAGTTGCTTATTTTTTAGTATCACTGGTTTTGGCTTTGGGGTGAAAGTGTCTGATGGGGATCACAACTGTTATTGTGGTTGGAATCCAAAATCACTGAGGTTTAGGAGAAACATTTAGTAGAAAAATTCCTCTTCCAAGTCCTCATTGCTGCTGATGCACATTCCCAGCACTGCAGCCCATGGCAGGCTAGCTGGTCTCATGGCATGAAGTGCCCTTCCCATATAAATTGTCCATAGTTTGGCCCTATGGCTTCATAAAAGTATCTGTGAACAAAGCTTGCTAAATGCCTACTTATTACTATTTTTAAATACTTAAAGTATTTAATATTTTAAAACTGCCTGCCTCTTTCCACCAGGTAGAAAAGAATTTACTCAAAAAAGGCTTAAAGGGCAAGTCACCTTGTTTTGTTTATTTGTCTTAGTCTCTTCCTTAGCATGTTTGACTGCTAGGCAAAAATACCCAGGCAAGTTTAAACATGCAAATTGTTTGAATTTTGCAACTGCATCTGTGGACACCAAATATGAGTGCAGAGATTTCAGAAGTGTTTTTCCCATTTCTGTTACTTTTATAGCTGTTATGGGGTGGACAGACAGCTTTCATCATAGTAATTATCTATCATTTCAAGCCAAACATAATGTGAACTTGCAGTCAGTTCCTACAAGTAACTTAACATCAAAATCTGAGGCTTCACACTGAGTGTGCACAAAAGTAACAGCAAAGTCTGCTGAAGGCAGGTATTTCTTGAACTATCTCTTTAAAAATGTCTCCTAGTTATAAAATAGAAAAATTAAAACCTGGGTATTAGATTTGTGACCTACCTAGGATCTCATTTGCTCTCTGAATTTCCTTTCTTAGAAGTGCAGTTTTGTTTTAAAACAAAGATGAAATATGCCATTAGCACATAATGGACCAGGATTCAAATCTTCACAAAAGTTTTGTGTCCAAGACCACAGCACTGTATGTCTTTTGTATTTCTCACATGGATGTCTGTGGTCTGTAGCATTTTCCTTACTGGGGGACTTCAAAACAAGTAAAAGGAGCACTGTGTTATGTTCTTGACAGTAACACTCATTTCCTTAAAAATCTGTTCTCTGAGGGGAATTAAATGTGGCTGGAATATGTCTTTGGAAGAACTGCTATGAAATATTTTACTGTCATTTAGGTGGCCTCCAGACAAAGAACCAAAGGACTTCAGTGCAAAACACAGTGTGGAAAAAAAAATATCCTGTTTCTGGTAGAGCCGCATCCATCTAGTGGTAGTTGGGTGCAGAGTCAGGAGAAAAGAGTGTGATCTTTTCCCTGGTGTGATCACAAAGTCTCTTCTCTGAGGGTCAGGGTGCTTCTAAGCATGTACACAGAAAACTCTCAAACACAGACAGAAAATCTACTTTAAAGGTGGTTTTTTTTTTAAAAAAAAAAGGCAGAACGAAAAGCAAAGTAGTGGAGACTTCCACATTGTCTGTCTGCAAGCAACACTGAAGAAGTTTAAAACCCATATATGATAACCTCCTTTATCAAGATGTGTACTGGTGGCGATTAACACACACCCCCTTTCAAAAAAAACCCCAAAAAACAACAAAGCAAAACCAAAAAAACACTAAACCATAACTCATATCACCACCATCCTGCCCCAAGAAAAATACCAAAATCCAAAGCAAAAAACTTCCAAACCAACTAACCAAAAGAAGTTAAGGGTTGGATGCTAGTCAGTGTGCTGATACCTGAGAGCACGTGCAGCCCACGGCTTGCTCTTATCAGCTTGTGTGTCCCAGCCCTGGGAACAGAAGGCAAGGCCTTGCTAGTGTGTGCATGGGCTCTTTCTCCCCTTCCAGTGCGTGCTTTGCAATTTAAAGCTGCAAAATTCATAGAGTGACAAATGATGATTAGTGAGAAGCTGAGGCCTATCTGCTGTGAAAGGGAGCTGGGGAGGGTGGCTTCACTCCTGCTGGTGTCAAGTCTTTCACCTTGCTGCCCTTTAAAGGAACAGTGGCAACTGTCTGCTAAACATTTTATTTAAAAATTTGTTTCAACAAAAGCAACAGCTTTTATTACTTTATAACTCATTATTTCTCAATGACTCCTAGAATGTAGAAAAATAGCTGGCTGTAAAAATCTTTTCCATCATCCATCAGCCAAATTTTCCCATTGACTCTACTGGTGACCTGGAATTGAAAACTAATGGGAAATGAGAAGAAACCAACAATAAAAATAAGCAGTCTGGTTTTAAATGCCAGGCGTAATGAGACTAAGGGAGAAACAGAACTGAAATAAACTGAAAATAAGCATACTTAGGTCTTTGTGTTGGGACAGATTAAATCCTTCTTTCTCCAGGAAGCAGAACTGAGGCTGAGGGCAGTAACATGCTCAAGTGTCTCATAGGTGTGTGGTGTTTTCCCTTGTAGCCTGGATCCAGCTGTGGGCTGTACAGTGCCAGTCAGAAAATGAAGGAGCCGTTTACTGAACTGTTTAGGATTGGGAAGGGCAGAGGAGATACGTGGCTATGGTGATGATGTTTATGCTTTTGGTTGGTTGAAATCCTGTTAATATCCATTAATACAGGCTTAAAGCCTTCTCTGAAACTTTTGGAATTACCTCTTTCTCTTATTTTAAGAGATGGTTCTTTTCCTTTGGATCATTTATGCCCTATTGAATTCAGTGGGAGAACTTGTACCTGTGATGGGATAAAGTTTCCAATCCCTGTTTTACTTCCTTAAGGACTAAAGGAAAAGGTAGGCTTTAGGTGATCTTTAAGATCCTTTTTAAGAAAGGATGCGTGTGCCAAGTGATGAAGTGGCATCGTACAAGTTCATATTATTTTTTCTCCAGTTACTCATAGGCACTGAATAAATGGCACTGAAAATGCAGTGCTGATGCAGGTGCCGATTTACTGCCATATGCAGATGACTTCTCTCCTTGCCCTTTCCTGTCAAAGGCCTAAGTGCCAGCCAGTGACATGGCTGGTTGCCTTTGCCTGATGAGGGGACATTTGAGGGAACAGCTGATGGCTGAACTCCTCTAAAATGGAATTAATGATTGTAGTGGAGGAACCTGTCCTAAGAGTTGGTACCCACATTTTATCTAAAACTATGTGCCCACATGCGCTCCCTCTAGCCTTCAGTTCAGGAGCCTGCTTGAAATCTCTCGCATGACGATGTCTGCAAAGTATGACCACCATTATCTGCAGGTGATCAGAAATATTCCCTTCTGGCAAAAGATGGCCTCTTCCTGGATAGTTACACTTCCGTCTTGCAGCCCAGAGCTGTTTGGTGTCCCTGGACCTGAAGACAGTAGCACCCAGGCTAATCTCTTTTGTACAGTGTATAGGAGTGTTGGCTCCAGCAGAGCAAGTCTCTGTGAGCATCCTGGTGCTGGCTTCCAGGCAGTTTGTAATCCTGGGTGTTTATCTTTCAGTTTCTTTGCGGCTGGGTCTTGCTTGGGTATTTTTATTGAAGTCCTGTGACAAAAAAACATGACAAGTGGCTTTGTGCCTCTAGCACAATGGAGTGCTCTGCAATAACAGTGCTAACATTTTATCCCCTCTCGGTCATCTCAGGGTTTTTTGGTTCTATCAATTGAAATCTGTCAAAATCCTGTGCTCTGCAGCCAGTGCAGAGCAAGTCTGTGCTCCAGGCAGGATTTTCTTGTGGGATAGTCTGAAATGGTTAGGTGGACTCCCCCCAGCTTTCCCACTCACATATCTGGTCCTGTGCACTGAGCACACGTTTTACTTCCTTCTTGTCTCTCCATCACAACCACAGGGTCTCTGTTTACAGCACAAACAAAATGCTGCTCGAGTTGTTTCCTTTGTGGAGGGATGAGAGAAGAAGCAACATGTGAGAGATGATAATGTTTCCTTGGTGTATTGGTACTGGTGACTTTGTGGTGATACTCCCCTAGCACTTTTGATCCCTGTTTCCATGAAATATAGGCTGTTGCACCCTTCAGAAAGCAAAGGAAACATACCTTGGAAGAGACAAAGAAAAAAGAATTGTGCTTTGTCCTGCAGCGCCTTTATTTACAGAGTTTATCCTGGGAACCTCAAAGCATCACTAAACAGAAACTCAGTACACAATGACTTGCCTTTCCCAGGGAATCAACAAGCATATTGCACTGACATTTAAGTTTTGAGGTCTTTGTATATCCCTGGTGCAGGAATGAAGCTCCCAGATCAGCTGCTGCTGGTGAGGAGACGTAGATGCTTTGTTAGGGATAACTTGGTTTATCTCCTTTGACACTTTTCTGATATCTCTTGATCATTAAGGTCTGGATTAAGTGGAAAAAACATTACTTGCACAGATGTTATGTAGCTTATGCCTCAGATCTTTTATGAGAGAGTTTGGGTGCTTAATGTCTCCTAATTCAAAAAGAAAAATCAAAGTCTTGTGTACAGCTTCCTTCTGTCAGGTGCCAAGATGAGGGTTAGGTGAGCACATAACAAAAACCTGGATATTTGAAAGTCACATTTCCAGCTGCGTTTAAGGAATTGTAGATAAAATACGTTAGAAAGAAAAGAGCTGTTTGGGGCTTGGTTTGTGTTTCCCAAGTGGATTTAATGAAATTTAAGGTGTACTCCTCTGCAGCCCTCTTGGGAAAGTAGTCACCTGTATTTTTTTTCCCATGAACTTGCATCATGACATTTTTGTGAAGTACTGCTGTGTACCAGGAACTTGCCGAATGTTCATTCCTGGCTTTGGGAAGAGAGGGTTCTCCAGTAGTGTGGCATCAGCAGCATTGCACAGATGAGAAAAGGTGCTTGGCAGCAGGTATTGGATGAGTATGGGAAAGTAGGTCTGTATTTATTTGTCTGCCCCCCCAAAATACTGTTTTTCATACAGTTGTATGGGTTTTCAATGTTTTGTTCCCAATCCTTGCTCTACTGAAAACATAGCTGTTATTTATAATCAGTAAATTAATGGCTTTGACTCTGAGCCTGCAGCAATGCAGAAATCAAACATTCCCAGGTTTCAGTCTGATGATGTTTCACAGTAGCGCAACAGGCATTTCTGGGGCTCCTGGGCTGATGAAAGCTCAGGGAGGCTGCTGTGTGGCTTCACTGTGATAGTGGAAATACTGTGGTAATTTTGAAAGACCTGTCCTAGGGACTGATGGGTTTAGCAGCCCAGTGCACCCTAACCAGGGCAGCCCTTTATTTGTCCTAGTTTGCTCTTCTTCAGCACTTCTCATCCGAGGATTACGAAAAGTGGACTTCACCCTGTGTGAAGCTGTTACTGTAAGCATTTACGGAGGGAGAACTGAGGCTCGGATAAATGTGACTTTCCAAAGGTTAGCTCTCATGCCAGTAGCACAAACAAGGAGCTGTGCATCTGTTTCCCAAGCCCTTACTCTTTTGTCCCACATTTTCTTTAACCACGTGGGAGGAAATCCATTTCTACAGAGGGTCTAGCACAACTTATGTAAGCAAGGATCATGTAAATTGTCAAGTGAGAGCTTCTGCTGGTGCTGCACAGAGGGATAAATTGGTTGAGAACTTTGTGGGCTGCTTCACTAAAGACAAATGACCATGTGAAATTTGATTTGCAGAGAAATTTTCTTCCTAGGAGAATGCAGAACCTCAGCATAAGTAGATCTGCAAGCTAATGATGTAAAAATAGCTTGGATAATAAAAAGCTGGTAAATAGAGGTATGGTAGCAATTGGGATGTATGGGAGAGACAGGCTAAACTGATCTGAGTTTATTATGAGGAATTTATTCTCTCTCAGAGCTCCTCTGGTTTAACTCAGTCAGTGCTGTATCACTTTTAGCTAAAGCAGAATACTTTTTGTAGAATTCTGAAGTCATTTTCCTGTAAAACAAAGCAAAAAACCTGTTCAGCTGCGAACTTCAGCTCACTCAGAATAATCCAAATTTGTTTTGAAAGACTTCAGGGATGTATGTCTTTCTGAAGATTCCTGTTCTTCTGCATTTTCTTTGCCAAGTGAGTAATTAGTTGCTCCTTGATTATTGCTTATCACTTTATACTTTTTCATGGAGACAGCAAGGGACTGTGAGGCTGTTAATAGCTCTGCTCAGATCGCCTTTCCTTCCCAAGCATGGTTTTATTAGCTAAAAAATAACAGTGGGAGTGAAATGCTTTTAAGTTCTTGTATTTATTGGGGTTTTTTTACTGGAATCCTGAGTGCTTTCCAGTGAACACCAGAAGTGCATAGTCTCATTCTTCTTACCTTGAATCGCTGCACCCCAACACCGCTGATCAACAGCATCGGACGCAAAAGCTTGACTTAGGCAGTCTTAGTATGGGATGAAGAAGAGACTTGAATTTTCTTTCATCCTTTCAGATGTTCCTAAACATGGCAACAAGCGTGGCTCTGCAACAGATGCAATTCTTTCTAGGTCTCTAGGTAACATTTGAACCTGTGTAATGTGCGCAGCACAGCACCGTAAGTAATATTCCAGGAAATGCGCTGCCGCTTGTTAAAAAGGATAGGACCCCAGAGATGCCTTTAAATATGCCTGTAAAGTGAGAGGTGCCAAGAGAAAGATAATATGGCTGATTATAGTTATTTACCTTACATTTTCATTCGCCCTTAACTGGGTGTAATTTAGGGGCATGAAATCTCTTATTGGAAGTGTATTTGCATTAAACAGCTCTAAGCAACCATGAAAGTGCAGAAGCTGAAAAATTGACAGACTGGGTTTCTAGAATCCCAAAGTAGCATTCTTTTAATAGGCATACAAACAAATCAAATAAACATGTTTTGCTTCAACAATTTAAAGAATATGGTCTTTGGAGTAATTTGTCTCCTT
>VYXC01010965.1:1240284-1255936 GCA_013397175.1 Platysteira castanea
TTGTACCCTATCATTTCTAACCTCTTCACAGCCTATCTCTAGTTTGCAGCTCCTCCTAACAATCTGCAGCGATTTCCAACCCAGCTGTTGTGGTTGCAGTGCATTGTGCCTTTGTTTAGCTTTCCCTGAGCTATCAAATCATGCTATAAAGGGGATTACCTGGCTAGCAATGTTGTTTTTGAGGTCTGCACTTTTTAACAAATAATTGCTTCACAGTGGCTCTTCCCCACATCCTGCTGCCAAAAAAAGAATTAAAAAAAAAAAAAGCCCTCTGAAAATCAAACTTTTACAGTTGGATGGAATCAAGTCTTGCAAGTAAGCACCTTTGGTTGGCTTTGGTGAAACCCCTTCACTTCCTTTGCAAGTAATCATAACCAAGTTGAAATCAATCAAAGAGTAGTTGATCTTTTCAGTCAGCTGGTGTATTTGTAGCAAGACTTAAAGGTCCATGTGTGCTTTTAGAAAAAGACAAACATGTTTTTCCTCTACTGTGTTGGCATGTGCTAAGCTTGAGAAATTTATAATCCAACTGTGTGCTGTTAAACAGGTATGATCTTCCACCTCTACCCCCAGCAGTCGGTCAGTTCTTTTATAGCCACTGCCTCTCCCACAAAGCAGTTTATTTAACTGATGTTTGTGAAATGTTGTGATCTTCGCATGAATGGGGTTATTGAAGTGAAAAGCATTAGCAATATTTATTTCAGCAGGTTGCGGAATTAATGACTAAGGAAGAAAAACTGGTAAAACTTGCTTTTTATATGCACAATAGAGTCTTTAAGAAATTTAATTTGTGTATACAAATGCAGACGTGTCTGAATTTATGTTACAGTATGTAGGCTCTACCAGAAGTTTTCTAACAAATATATAGGCTATTGAAATATATCTGTAGCATTCATTTTATAGTATCTTTTGAGAGTTAAGTGGAAGCTAGTGTCTGTCTTGCTCTGCTCAATGCAAAAGATATATTTACTGTACTTGAGTGTCTTCAGTTTTGGTTCTCGTTTTGCAAACACAGTACATTTTAATTAAGGCTTGTCACTTGAGATCTAATGAATACATTTACTGTAATGTCTCCATCTTCAGGAGGTGAATTTGACTTAGAAATCATCTCTGTCACAGAGGGCCTGATAATATCAGTTTAAAGATTTCTGTCTTTCCTGGGGAAGAGCAGTTTGTGTCATTCACCCAGCTCTCACTTAGGTCGTGCTTGCCTGAAAAGTTGCAGAATGGTGTTTATTGCAACATACAGACAAGAAAAGTCTCTAAAGACAAAAATGTACTTTTAGCCCAGAGAAGCCTATGTACCGACATACGACTGTCCTATTCCTGCCCCCCCCCCCTTTTTTTCTTTGACACAGTTTCAAGGGTGGTTTATTGATTATATTTGGAAAGATTAAGAAACTCCTCTCCCCAGTCATGCTTCTGTTGGTATATGAGAGGACTTTGATCAAACAAACAATGCATTGTCCAATACACACAATAAAAAAAGGAAAAAAAAAATCCTATAAGAGCTGGTTTCAATTGACCTTTTACCTGTGCCTATTTTGACCCTGGTGGGTGGGGACGTGCAGGAGGAGGGTTGTTGTCCTCCTTTGTCTCCAGCTCATGTTATGGTTGGTGTTAAAATTCCTGTTTTTAACGTCAAGTCTATAAACCATAACTACTTTTACTGTCATGCAAATGCCATTTTATGTTCTGCCGTTGTGCAGGAATGTACCAAAAAGTGAATTTGGAGTCTTTGAAAGAAAGAGAAACAATGTAAAGCCTCAAATTTTTTGCTTTTCACTGTTGCTGTATTTTAAAGAGTACAATTTTTTCAGCTAGGTAAATGAAGATTATATTATGGTGCTGTCTCCTTGTGTAGTGTTCTGGGAGAAAGGCCTTAGATCCCAACCTTGTTCTCCAGCCTCTTCTACGTCACTGTATTCAAAGTGTGTTATACCAGCTTTGTTAGAAGGGGCTGAGGTTTGCATGAAGGAAGAGCCCTGTGCAGCATTGAGTTAAAAAGGAGGTGTTGGGGGGACCCCTCAAGGTCCCCAAAAGAGCAGCCAGTGGGGGAGCAGCCACATCACCCTTGGATGTCCTGGTTAGGGACTTATTTGGCAGGTAATGTGTGATTCACCTGAGGTGATCCAACGCAAACATTTGGGAAGTGCTGTTGCATCTCCTCTGCGTGTGAGGAATCGTGTCACAGTGAGGGCAAAGCCCAGATTTTCAAACATACTTGGGCACTGTGTGCTGGTGTCCTCATCCAGGGTCCTGACGGAGCTCCGTGACAGCAAAAGGACCGAGGCTGCCTCACCCAAATCATGCCACAGGACTCATCCTTCCCTCTGGCAGCCCATCCCATCCGTGCCACAGGGATGGCAGGAGCGGGCTGGAGACCAGGATGCTCTGCCCTCTGGCTGCCTCTGCAGAGGGGCAAGGAATTAAGTGCTGCAAAGGGCCCTGAATGGGTCACCTGTGAGGTGGCAGGTTATGCTGGTGACAAACGTGTGCCACTGATGGGTACATGCTTTTTTGACCTGCTTTAATTTTTCTAGCTGGGCCTTTAATTGCCAGGGTGAGGTATAGACAAATGCAATAAAAAAGCCAAACAAATCAGAGCTATAGCAAGGCCTTACAAGGAAATACGTTTTAGAAAGACTTCTTTTTTCCTTAATTAATCGGGATTTTGTTGTCAGGCTAAAACAGACTAAAAATAAACAGCTGTATAGTACTTCATTAAGCTGCCTGCTTGGAGTGATTTTCCCATTGATTAGTCTCAGGGCTAATGCTGGTTCATTCCTCATTTCATTGCTAATTAACATCAGCTCTGCTCCTGACCACTTGACCGCACTCTCTCTATGAACATGTGCTGGTTTGGCAAGTAATAACTGCTCCCTCCCTCTTAAAAGAGAGAATTAAGGTACAAAATAGCTATCAGGAGTAGATCTGCGCCTCTACTGTAAGGAGAGCAAACTGTAAAACCGTGTCGGCCCGTAAGAAGGGTAATAAACGTAGTTTACAGAGCGCAGGAGTTTGATTGAGGAACTATGTAAATACAGATGATGAGCTCAAGCTGCTGTATGAATTGACAGGCTTGGCTCATCTTCTGTCAGTTGAGTTGATTCAGGCTCTTCTGGGATGCTCGTGGTGCAGATTGCCTGACCCAGGGGCTTAGGGCTGCTGGCCACTGGGAAGAGGGCAGCTCTGGATGGGCAGCGCTTACTTTTCCCAGTCTCCGGAATGTTCTCAGATTTTGAATAATGAAATACATTGGCACTGGGTACAGAAAGAGCAGGAAACAACACCACAGTTATAGCTTTGTCAGGCCACTTCCATGCAGGAGGAATATAGATGAAAATAGGGGACTGAAATACTAGAATTGGCGTGGATGCCCTCTGAGGAAATATCTAACAACTTTAATGAAATTAGCAGCCTCTGTTCTGGGTGAAAAGGTCAATTTTTCCATAAAATCCAAGTAAACTGGCATTTTGGAAAACATCTACTAAACTTGGCACAGAATAAATAATGTTATCCCAAAGTCTTGGTTCAATTCCAGATAATAGCTTTTTCTTTTAATTGAATTGGATATTGCATTTCATTTTCAGAAAGTCTTTTTTTTATTCCACATTTTGAAGCATTCATATCTCAGAACTAATCAGAAACTCAGCTTTATACAAATCTATCAATCAGAAACAGTCACTGAAGAGAGAGCTTGCCTGAGTGATAATCCTTTTCTACCTACTTTTGAGCAGAATCCTAATTCACTTGTTCATCAATTATATATTTTCTATATTTCCGACATTAATTTAATGGATTTAGGGCTCAGTCTTGCAAACACTTCTGCACGTTGAGTAACTTTATTCATACAAGCAGGTGCTCATGTGAGTAAAATCAGCCATGTGAGATATTTGTAGGATCAAGCTTTGCAGTAAGTTTTATCCAGACACAAATCCATTGCATTCCTAACTTCCCTTCATTGATCTGTAGTAATAAGAAGCATATTTTGCTCAAGTGAGTAAAAAAATTTACTTAAAATATTAGTAATTATAGTAATTATGGTAAGAAAGAAGTCATTTCTATGTTAAAGAACATAACCACTTTGGGCCAGGAAGCACTGCCTCCTAATTAAGTACTGTGTGGTTGGTTACATCACGTAGCCTTCGTGGATGGTTCTGGAATTGGCCAGAGCAGAGGCTGAAGTGTAGGAAATCCCACATTATTGTCAACGGACTTTATGTACCCCTAAAACCATATTGTGCTGCAGACCTTGTTCAGCTGGAAAATGGAAAAGGAATTTTGATACATGCTGCACCTCTTCTTTCTAAAATGATGCCTATGATATTTTTAACTTTTCTCATGGTACTTCCATTTCCAGTCCTGGTCAGATCCATAAAAACCCAAGCAAACAAATATTCACGTTAACAATAAATAAACCCAAAAAACCTTTTTCCTTGAATGCTCTTTAACTGTAAGGAATCTGGTTTGAAGGAGTGTCTTGGTCTCTAGCTTCCTGTTGGTAGGTTGGGACTTACATTCTCTCACTTACATTCATTGCATCTCATTTTTTGCTCTCCTGTGGAGAGGTATTGCGAAATGCTAGAACACTTATTCATTGATGTCTTAAAAGTGATGCCAAAGTTGTTTTCTTCCCTCATACTTCTGTAGTGAAATAAGCATATCCATCTCCTTTTGCATCCGTGCACTAGGAGCAAGCAGAGTTCTTTTGCCAGCAGTGTCCAAGCCACTTGCTGGTGGTCCTGTGTCGAGGGCAACATTCTGGGTAGCTTCACTGGCTGCACCATGTGGGGTAACACAGCCCCCAGGACACGGGGACAAGCTCTGGAACACTTTTCTGTGCTTGGAAGGGACTCCAACAGTGACGGAGAGTTAAGAGCAGGGCCAAGCAGTGTGGGCAGGACTGACTTGGAGGCTGTGGGTACCCGGGAGTATTGCAGGTTTAGCTAAAGCAGTAAATCTGTGGATGGTTCCTTACCTCTTAACAGAGCATTTAATAATGAAGCTTGGGTGTTTTCTGTGTTTCTACTTTGCCTTTTCATTCAAAGAATGCAAAAGGAGGGAACTAAGACAGCTTTAAAAACCCTTATGAGAGTGGCATGCTTGAAATAAGATCTTAGAGGAGGCTGACTTGAATGACAGAGACTTTGTGATCCTCAGCAGTGGGACTATTTAAGATGTAAACCTCATGATAAAGTTGCCCTTTCTGGCAACTTGTTACCCTCACTATTTAAAAAGAAAATTAATCTTTGAGTTTTCAGAGTTAAAAGACACTGTGAGGGCCTCCAGCCATTTGAACTGTAAGTTGGCATATTGTATTAAATAAGATTCAGTAGCTTCTTGTGTCACTACAGGCTAGAATTTGGTGAATAAAGTACGATTAATAGCTCTTACAAACCTCTGGATGGACACCCAAAGGAGAGGAATAATACGCTTGCAGTATTACAAGTCAGCAACATATTAAACATTTTTTTTTTCCTTAGGAAAGGATTTCCTGTAGAGGTCCTGAAGAAAAATAAGTTTCATTAGTCAAGCGTCGAGCAGAGATAGAGCAACAGGATTGATTGTAATAAGCCTCTCCTTTTTACTGAAATCCATTACTTTCTGAGCTATTAAGTGATGAAAGGGATTAAGAGAATAAAAAAATATAAGCGGGACTGTATTCGTAAATCTAATAAAGTTGATAACAGTAGAGCATTTTGTGAAATTTGCATGTGAATTTATAACATCCTAATCCATCGGCAGGCAGCGTCGTGCTGCAGAGGGAAGGGGGTGCACTGTGCATAGACGATAAAAATGCAAGCACAGAATTTCTGGCCAAGAAGCTTTTTTTTTTTTGCCTTTTTTTTTCCCCCCCCCCATATGGATATCCATATGTTTTTATCACAGATTCCATGCTTTCAGTGCCAGGATCCATATGTTTATCTTTTTCTTAAATAGAAGACTATAAAATCATTCTTCATTATCTTTTTCTTCCTAGCTGGTGTTTTTGTAGACATAACCAAATGTGATGCTAGATGGTTGAGGCATACCCAGATAGGCTGCAGTTGGATCTCATCAGAGGTATTTAAAACCAGTGCCTAGGGAGTTCAAGGGCTGGATTATCTTCTGACTATAATGCCCCTTGACAGTGCTTGAACAATGCAGGGGGTGCTATCATCTGATTGCAAAGTCCTGGCAAGGCTCTTCCGTTATAAAAGCGAAGCTCCTTTGGGACCAGCAATGAGAATTTTTCCTCCTTTTTATTTTGTTTAATTCTCAACCTGCACCTCTGCCTCTGTGCTTCTGCTGAGGGGTGTGTGGTGCAGGGAGATGACATGGCAGGGCTTTATTTCACTTCTGCCTTTTCTGCTTGCCCAAGGCCTGCAGTTGTAGAATAGCAGCAGAATTTAGAAGTGCTGATATAGGGAATTTGGGGTTGGCGTAAGGATGGTGTGTATCACCATCTCCTTGACACGACCCAGTCTGCTCTGTGCCAAGCAGATATCACTCACTGAGAATTGTGCCTAATAAGGTTTTATTTCTCCTTTTCTTTTTTTTTCTCTTTTGATGGAAATGTTAATATAATGCTTTTTAAATATGTAAAATACAATTCAGTGTCCATGGTTAGACCTTGGAATAGGTACCAAGTAACCTTCAATAGTAAAATCTGCATGGTGACTTTGCAGTCGGATCCCATCTTCACTTGGCCTTTCAGTCCTTCTTTGCTGGGACAGCATGTGGCAGAAAAGCAGCTGTGGTGTGTGCGTTTCCTTCTCTGGGGAGTTTGATTGCCTGCCAGCAGGTTCTGACTGTCCTGTGTCTGTGGTATTTAGTGTGCAGAAGGGGTAAGGAATACCCTGTAATTTTGAATAGAAGAAAATTAGGGTAGTCATAATTACGAGCATTACAGTACACAGTTTCGAAATAAAGCCATCAATGTGAATATTTTATTCACAGTTCCTGCCTCTAGCCCCTGAAACATAACCCTGAGGTAGGCTTGGAGTTATGCTTTATCCTCTGCATTCCTGACAATAACAGAAATTATTGTGAAAGGTTTATAACCATTGTGCATCAGAACTGTGGGAGAAGGTGGTAGAGAGAAGAGGCGACTGACTACCTTTTCAGAATAAACCAAACAGTAGCATCTTGACTTTAGAGAGGAGACAATCAGTGCCCTAAGAACCCTACTAAAGCAGCTGCATTTTGGCTGGAGTCATTATATTAATTTTCAGGCTAACCTCACTCTCATCAAAGACAAAAGTGAAACCTACTGCTGGTATCATTCAAAGCAGACATGATTCCTGATAGGATCTTTAGAGAAAGTATAAAAAAATCTAACCTTTCTTCTGAGATTTTTCTTGTAAAATTATGATCGATTTGAGGTGGGCTTTAGCTTGTATTTCTATAGAGCTAACCCATCATTTGTCAATGCTGCCTTTCCTTCCCAGGATTGTGGTGGCTCTGGTGAGATCAGTGGCAGTTTTGTAGTGAGTTGCCTCATGGGTCTTGATTGGCAGTGCAGTGAGCCACTGTTCTCCTTTCAGAAATGATTCTCTTGTAAAATTGCCGTGCTTTTTTTTTTTCCGCTCACCCAGCGTTTGAATACCAGATTGAGCTAATTTTAAGATTCCTCAGGGCAGTGGCACTGCATTCCTTCCACTCCGCTATTCCTTACCACATTACCTCACTGCATCAGCACTCGTATCTCCTGCTGATGGCATCCAGTTTCCATTCCATTCACAGCAGCCAAGGATCATATCTCTGATCCACTTAGAAACACAATGATCTCTACCCCTGAGAATGCAAACGCTTTCTCAGTCAAATCTATTGATCTTCAGGGCTCTATTTCTGGCTTTCCATTCACTCACTCGACGTTTGGGATGCTGCATATTCATTCTGGGCAAAGAGTTAACTTGGCTACTAGGAACTCAGTGAAAAACACTTCTGCTGAATCCAAAGATAGACATGATCTCTTATATATTATTATGTCTGTACAAATACTGCACTTCTTAACTGAGCAAAACAAAAACCTCCCAGCTGGCACAGTGACAATGACAGACCTGTTCGTGCCGTCACGTTCTTATCCCAAGCCAGCTCACTGAACATGCTGGTGTTGAGATGGGCAAGCGCACGCTGAGGTCTGCAAGGGAAGAGGTGAACACAAAGGGTCTCCAGGCTAGAGGGGGGTTTGCAGTCTTAAAGGAAGAGATGAGACCAACAGGCAAGGACATTTGGTACGAAGGATGTAGTTTGACAAACAAGCAACATGAGTGAAAGCACTTAAAAGAAAAACATTTTTCTGAAGACCTTTGCTGTCGGGGAACTTGGCCCTTCAGGGCTTGACTCTGGGCTCTCTCAGAAGTGTAGGTGTAAAGAAAAGCAGAGATTTGTGGGGTGAGTATTTCAGCATCTCCTTGCAGGTTATGTACTGTAATAGGCCTCTCCTGGAGGTGAGCCCAGTATGTGCTTTAGATGGCCCTCAGGAAGCCCACTTCTTCCATCACCAGTAGTACAGGCTAGAGAACAAATATACCTAACTTTGGCTTTGTCAGTGTTCAGATGTTCACTGTCACCCTAAATAGGATTTTGCTTCTTAAAAGACAGGGTTTTTAAGGATTTTCAGGTATTGCTCACCACTGACCTTGAACCCATATTTAAAAGAAATCTAGGCACCATGATGTTGAGTGAGCTATGCCTGAGTTAATTTAATTATCTAGACCTTAGACAATTTTGAAAATATTACCCGTAATTCATATCTTCTGGGTTCCAGCTGAGTGCCCTGTTTTCTCTACTTGTACATGACAAATGAATCCACTGTTTCTGTGTGGCTTGGTGGGTTTTGTTTTTTTTTAAGTACAGATATTAGGTTACTGCTTGGTCTAAGAGAAGACTTTTGTGCTTCAACACTTACACTGCCGGGGGCGCAAGAGCTAACCTTGTTTGGTCTTGATTGTGTCACTCTATAGCTAAAGTTGTTTCCCACAACTCATGGTGCTCAGTCTAAAATATGACACCATATTCCCGCTAAGTCAGGCAGGAATGGAAAGGGTCTCAGGTGAAATAATTATGGGGTTGATTATTGTGATTATGTATAATTATAACCTTTCTTAGTATATCACTAAGAGAACTGAGGTATGAGAGAATTTGACTTGTGAAGGAGTATTAACTTTTAACATGGAAACTTAACTCTGAACTTAGATATTGGTTCCCAGTGTGCGGGATTAGTCACAGTTGGTGGTGAACTGCCTTACTTCACTTTCTCCTTTACCCACAAAAGTTTTCTCCTCTTCTCTTCTGAGCTTTGCCTACCAAGTTGGGTAATAAGAAATAACTAGTGTACTTCCTTGTAGCTTCCCCATGTAGCCATTTCCTCTCACTGTTCAGCATGTTTGTCAATATTTCTGAATTTAAACTGAGGGAGGGGCAGGAAATTTTTATTTATCGTAATCAAAAAATGCAGGAATAATTGTATAAAAATATGAACACTGAAATTAATATGTAACGTGTTATAATGTCCTTGTCTGGGCGTTTCATTGCCTTTAGAGTAAATTTTTTATTTAATGCTCTAAAACTCCAGGGACATAATAGTACATGGATGAGCCGCCCCTGCTTACAGACATGAAATATGCCTGTATGCATACATACACACAGGTAAGTGCTTCCTCTCTCTTGATCTTTCCAGCAGGTACAAACCATTGATCATCTTTGATTCCTGCAGAAACTGAGGGAGTGGGCAGGCATTTCGTAGGAAGAGCTGAGAGCTGCTTGCCCAAGGCTTTGATAAATCCAGTCCTCTTGACTCTAAATCCTGCACCTTAGCTGCCTTCTCTTAGCAAATGATACAGATTGTAATTTTTGGCATGAAATAAGAAAGACTAATTGCTTTGAAGATTTTATTGCTTTGTTTTTCAGTCCTTGCTCCTAGTACACCATTTGCTAATGCTTTTCCCTCTGAAAAAAAAAATGTTGAACTCATTTCCATCTCCATCCCTTATCTCCATGTGCACGGCTGTGCATGTGGCACCCGTAGGTCTTGCTAGAAAAGAGTGTCTTCACCAGCAGGTTATCATGATGTGTTCACCAACAAAAACACTTCTGTACCAGTTCGGGGAGTAAATTGATAAGATTTCAAGTCTCTCTCTTCTTACCCTTTCCCAGTTCCAAATAAAGAACATCGGAGGGCAAACGTGCCACTGCTGGTAGACATGTAGCTACTGTTGTATGATGGGGTTTTGGTTTGTTTTTTTGCCAGCTACTTGACATTGTTTTACAGCTGGACTGTGCAGCTATTTCCAAAAGGCTCAGCTAATTCTGTTGTCCTTTTTTATCAAGGAAATTCTTGAGAAACCACAATAAAGCAGCTGTAACCCTGGCGATGCTTACAACGGTGGCCAGAAATAGAAATCAGTGCTTCATGCATTTTCTTAATGAGGGTATAGGGGTTTTTTTTCCAGTGTGGTCCTTGACACCTAGCCAAGTTAGGGCTTGGCTCTGAATGTTTAGTGCAAGCTTTATAAATAGCCCTGGATAGAGGGGGCATTTCTTTTCCCAGTGGCGTGCGCCCTCTCAGGGCTGGCCCTCGCTAGGGCTGCTGGGGGCAGCTGTGTTCTCGGGGCATGACAGAGTGTCTGCAATGAGCCCTTTAGGCCACAGATGCCAAATACTTTGCAGGAGGTGCCGATCACCTTGCGTCCCTCCTTGCTTGGAGGGGGAGGCTCAGCATCTTGCAGAATTAGGTCTGTAAGCTGTTGTTATTAATAACTGCCTTCATGGTCGTTTTGCTTACAGACAGGATTTATTTGGCTTTTGAGTATCAGTGAAAGTGTCCCTATAACTGGATTTTTATGCTCTCTCTGTGCAAATAGAAAATCATGGTTTGTTTGCCAACCCAAATAAGAATTTACAAATGTGGGGGTTTTTTTTCCTGTGGCGCATAACATGGCTAGCAAATGGGCATGAAACGGCTGGATCCAGGGATTTTGCATGTTCCCACAGGCAGAAGAGAGAGAGATGAGAAAAGATGAATTAAAACTTGGGGAAAGTTCAGTCAACAAACGAAGAAGTGCAGACATACTGATTTATAAAGACTCTATAACTTTTAAACATGTACTTTCAATCTGAAGGACTGCAGTAGGGATTTAAAATATGACTATTTAATTTTTAAAAATTACATAAATTAAGTGAACAGCCCATTAATGGGATGCCATCAGGATCACATGGCCAATTCAGTTCAAGTTATATTATCTTGCTTGCCGGATTTGAATAAGAATTAAGAAATTACTATTCAAAGTAGTATGGGACATTGGTCCTCATTCACAATGAAATTCGTCACCATAACTACCTGGAATTCCGCTGCTTTCACAGAGGTATTCCACTGAATCTTCTTTATGGAGCAGCTAGAAGGGAATTGTATTAGTCGGCGGAAAAAAGCCACTAATTAGTTGTTCGGCCTCCACGTTAAGTAAGTCCTGTCTTGCAGAGGGTTCACAGAGAAGCGGCAGGATGTGTCTGATGGACGGGAACCTGGATCCAACAGACACCAGCCTCCTCCAGCTGCTCCATCCCTCGGCTAAATGTTCACCTCAGGGACTGTTTATCAGCCCCAGCGAGAGGACCTTGCCTCTTACTCACAACTGGTGCTTCATATTGGAGCTTGGCAAATCGAAGCATGTGGTTGAGTTAACCAAGCTGAGGCGTGTCCTCTAAGGATGAGTTGTTCTCAGAGCAGTATCTTCCAGAGTCTCTGTTAAACTGGATAACCAAAATTCACCATTACGTGAAGCTATCTAGTTACTTTTCACAGTTTTGGAACCCCATTTGTAAACACCTAAAATACCAACTTAGTTCAGTGCTACACTGTGTTAAGAATATGTAGAGAGTAAAACAAAAAGCTGCTATGAATGGTCAAGCAATTTGTGCTACAGTTTAAAGAAACAAAGCATTATTAAGCTTAACTGTGTTGTTTATTTTATAAATATTAACTTTGCTTTTTGCTTGACTTCAGTGTAGTGTGTTTCAAGACTAATTTCTGTGATAACTAAAATGGTAATATCAGAATCTTTGCACCACTTTTTTCTTGCTCCAGTTTAATTCCATTGACTTGTTGCTAATTTACAGTGGCATAAATACAAGACTACTGGGCTCAGCAGTTCAGCATGTTGAGATCAAAACCTTTTAAAACCTTTTACTGACAGAGAACACTTGAAATGGCAGATGCTGAGTATTTGCATTTCTAATTATTTAAAAAATGTGATAGTTGTATATAAATACCAGAAGATAAGTTATACACCACACATCAACTGAAATTAGCATTCTGGAATTTGCAGTCCACAGAAAGAATGGCAGTAGATGGTCATGAATACTTGTGTTGCTCACTGTTACCTGAAGATTCATAGTCTAGAACCTGCATCTGATGCAACACAGATCCCTTGAAAAACTTCAAGTCTTTTCTGCACCTAGGCTCTCCTAAGGTCACAAATTACTATCATAAGTGCTTTTTCTCCATTTTGCTTATAATGAGTTGGTGCCAACAATCCGTTTTAAATAATCACAAACAAAACATGAAAAGTGTCTGTGTAATTAAGTTAAGCAATCTACCACTCACTGATGGTTACCTACATTTGTAGGTAAGAAACAAAACCACACTTTTTCCCCCTGTTTTTTACCATTCTGTGGCATTCTTGCATATCTCTTCGCTGCCAGCATCTAACCGGCAACATAATGGGAAAGGGACTTCTCATGGGTTTTACAGCTGTGGCTAAAAGCAGAAGAGCATAAGAGGAAAGACTAGGCTAGTAAGATTTGCAGCCACATTTGCAGTCCCAGTTCAATCAGAGACACTTTTAGAGAAGCAGCTGGCGATGATCTGAATTTGACCAAAATTCTAAACATTTGTTTAGCTTATGTACTGATATTGGACTTGAGTACCCTTTTTTTGAAACACAGTATTGAACTTAATTTTAGAGTATTTCTTGGTATCAGTTTTTTAATTGTGACATTAAATTCCAAGTCAGCAACAGGTTGTAGATGAAGATGCTAGTGGGGCTGTGCTCTGCTTTCTTCAGATGATACGGAGAGGGGAAATTTGTACACTGAAAAGTCAAAGTTTCCTGGTGTGGCATAAACTACAACCAAAGACTTAAAAAACAAACTTACATTACTCATCTCTTTTGAAATCACTTAAGCTGTAAACATGAGCTTGAATGTTACTTGATGAGGGTCTGCAGTACAGTGAATTCCCAAGTCTCGTGCTTGCCAGACACTGGTGCTGTTATAGGACTTATGTGATGGGATGCTGCTTTGGAAAACCAGATGAACATTCTCATGAAAGAAGCAAATCAAGGGTGATAATGTGGGATCTCACTATGACCACAAGAGACGAGTATTTTTTGTGTGACTGTAAATGTTAACTGAAAGAACTTAAATACCCCATGAGCTGATCATCGGACAGCAGCCTCAGTTGTTTTGGGGTTGTTTTTAGATTTTATTTAAGCCTGTCAAAGTGTTATTGTATAAAGTGTGGTAGTAACTAGAGACTTCTGTCCCTTTGTTCTAAGCAAAAAGCAGGTATGTATCAAAATGAGTTTCTACCAAATAGTGACTTAGCTTAGACTGATTTTTAAAAGGAGGGTTTTAAAAAAAATTCCTACAATTTGCTGCTCTGTTGTTTATTTAAAGATTTCAGTTTTCACTGGCATTTGAATGGTCTCAACTTGTCTGCAGAGTTTTACTCATCTGGCCAAAGAAGAGAAACTCTTCAGTGCATGTTGTGCAGCTAATGGCAATTAACCAATTAAATTTGGAACTGATTTGTTGCAGGGTCCATAAAATTTATTTTACTTCAAAAATAAAAACACTTAAAAGTAGCAAAAAAACCTTCGAAAGGGGACAAATTACTTCAGGCAGGTGTGTGTTGAGGGATTATACAAACAAGTTGTTTAGAAGCTGGCTGGCAAGCCATCTACCTGTGTCAGACCGTTTTTTTAATGGTATTCTCCTTACCAGCCTCTCATTTTAGCTTTGCCTGTCTATCGGAAATGAGCTTATATGACACCAGGATGGAAAACTTGCACATTCCCTCAGTTTTCAAGTCTTCTGTTGCTTATGGATCAAGGGAATATTTGCCCTCAAAATGAGTACTTAAGCAAGTTGTGTGGTTTGGGTTTTTTTGTTTTGTTTTTGTGGTTTGTGGGTTTTTTTTAAACTCATTTGAAAACACAGAGGCACAGTTTGTGTATAAGACTCATGTTCATACAATGGCCGTTTGATCAGAGACCCTGTTGCAGTGCTGTTCTTTGAAAAATATATTGCAAATGGCTCCTTTTTTTTGTTTTTATTTACTGCCAACCTGTGTTGGATCACATACGTCTGGAGAAAAAAAAAAGTATGTTTTATTCAAACTTTGCTTGGCATTTAAACCTCTTCTGTTTTGACTTTCAGTTTGAGGCAGTCTTTAGACGCGTGCTTAGGCTGGGCTTGGTCAGGTGGATGCAGAAGGCTGTGCTTGCCTTTGATGCTGCTCAGCACAAACTGAAGCAAGTGTTGCCCAAATTCGTAGTGCTTTCTTGCAGTGGTTTTGGCTGGGAGGGAATCTGGGCCACGGAGGCACTTGACCTTCCTTCCCAACCTCCATCTCATTTGCTGTGGGAATTGTAGAAGATTTGCTGCTGGGCCCCACTCTGTTGCCCAGTGAAGCCCGTGGCAGGGCTTACTGGTGGCGTGGGTGTCACCGCAGGGGAAGGACGGACCTGCAGCGATGGAGAGATGGTGCCGTTCCTCTGCTGGGGCCGCGTTAATGTGGCAGTGTGGCCCCAGCTGTCCTTTTTAAACAGCTTTATTTATATTTTTTTTTTCCTCCTGTAGAGTAAGCTGACCAGATTTGCAGTTTATAAAACTGGGACAGCCTAGCAGGGGACAGGGTTGTCCATGCACCATCTTCAGGGGATAATAATATCTGTCAGGGAATGACTGTGATGACAATTGCAGAGAAAGGTGAATTGCTGTGTGCGTGTGCCCACGCAGTAAACAGTTCCCTTGAAGAGGGAAAGAAGGGGAGTTCTCCCCAACTGGGTGCTGCCTGGTGCTAGAGCTGGAGTGGAGCGCTTGCTGAACTGCGGACAACGTGCTCCTGTAAACTCTTCACCTCAGTATTGTTTAGAGAGAAGGAGAGCTGCAAGAATTGGTTTAAATAAATAAACAGCGCTCGCAAGGATCCTTTCAAGCTCCAGGTTTGCAGCTAGAAGTAAAATATTGTGGATAACGAAAAGAAATTGCTCTCCTGTGAGCAGTGTTTTTCTTCTTGCGCTGTGGATCTCTCTTTGTACCAGGCACCCAAGCGTGACTCCTCCTATTTCTTAATTTCTTCTGTCCCTGCTGGTACCACAGAGCTGGGGTTAGTGGATGCCAGGGATATGCTACAGAGTCTGCCTGTTTGGATGTGGCTCTTCCCAAGGGAGTGGATTAGTGGGGTGCAGCGAGGGAAGGCAGAGCTGTGGTACTGTGGGTGTTTGAAGGTTTGTTAATGTAGCTGATGGATGAGCAGTGACCGCTGTACAAAACCTTCTGCTGGTTTGTACCCTCACCCTGAGTTTTCAGAGGGAAAGTTTTTTTTCCCCTGTGTATTTTTAAGTGATGTATAGGTAATAATAATAATAAAAAAACCACCAAA
>VYXC01010965.1:1255946-1269261 GCA_013397175.1 Platysteira castanea
CCCCCAAAACCACAATTTGAAACAATCCTTATGTTCTGTTGAGGCCCTGGGGGCAAAGAAGAGCAAACAGCCCCAAGCGTGCCTGGCTGTTTGAGCACCAGCCATGTTTTAGAAGCCCACAGGTCCAACAAAACCCTATTTATTTGTTGCTCATGAAGCGGCTGATGTTCTGGTCCCCAACCTGGTTTGCAGTGTTCCCAAGGGCATTAAAAGTACAATTGCAAACTTGTGCAGATAGAAAGGAGGATTGGATTGCCTGGGGAAGACTATAACAGCATGGCTGCCAGTTTTTCAGTTTTCCTTGGTCTTTAAAATTGTAGATTTGGTCTCGTGTCTTTCTTCTGCAGAAGTGGTATATGCACATGTGCACCATACCTACGTGTGTGTATGAATATACTTCTCTGGCAGCCACCCAAACCAGAATACATCGCTTTCAAAGTGCTTTCCAGTCTCTGAACTGAGGCAGAGGTGCCCAGTAATACTCTTCTGTTTGGTCGCTATTACTGGGTACTACCATATATCCCTGGTGCTCTTACAAACCAAGCCATTTGGATTTTTCCATCACAATTGATGTTTTAAATAGTCAATACCGAAAAATCTCAGCTTTGGTGTAGCTTAGAGAGTGTCACTAGGAGCTAGATGACTTAAGCAGTATGTTTGAAACAAATCTTTGAAAGAAAACAGGAGGGGCACAAGAAATTAGAGAGACAGGAATATATTTTTCTTTTAATATGGTGATAGGACCAAATTTAAATGAGGAAAAACTGGGACTGTAAGTCATGTTTTACAGAAGACACTGAACTGATAAAAGCATGAGGAAGATTGTATTTGCTAAAAGCCTCTGGTATCTTGAAAGTGATATACATCATTCCATTTCTCAGCTCTCACTCTTGTCTAAACAATTTAAAGACAAAAACTAGACCATCTATTTTGTGTATTCATGTGGTTATCTATTTAGCCATACACATCAGAGTGTGCACATCTATATATACCCCACAGGTCTGCTTTTAGAATGCTTCTCAGTGATTTTTTTTCCCCCTCAACTCCTGGATTTCAGTGTTTTACCCCCTACTTCAAAAAAACCCAAGAGATTAAGCAGGACCCATTATTTTGACATCAAATGCAAGCCCTAAACCGTTGCTAGGATACAGGATGTGGCACTATAATATTGCCATGGTGTAGGGTTATATTGTCTTAAGTGTGGGGAGCAGGCCATATTATAAATCTAAGTAAGTTGATAGAAGAGATAACGATTGCTGCTCTTATTCTGTAATTAAAAGGAAGGGAATGTGTACAGAACAATTTGGTCATATACTCCTTTTTTATTTGGACAGTAAGTAAAGCACTATCAATAAGCAATTTCGTTACAGTCTGTATGGGTTTTGTCTACTTTCATTTTCTATCTGCATTAATTTAGAGTAACTCTATGGGTTTATTATTGACTGACACCAGTTTAAGCAATGCTAAAATTTGGCTTTGATGTCAGACCTGTTAATTTTCTCGCTTTATTTTTCTTTTGTGAACAAATTAATAGAAACTTGGCTTCTGATTTAAGCCGTATTAATTCAGGTCTTCTTTCTTACACTTTCTGTGGGGCTCAAATAAGCTGCAAAGTTGGTATGTTGTGGAGGGGAAATAAAGTGGTTTTGTTGTAGACCTGAAGGAGTTGTATCATTGTCTGGGGTGTCACATCTAAATTGGCTCAGGTGTAGTGTCTAAGTGAGCCAAATCTAGTGTCTGTGACCATACAAAAGAGAAGTGGATGTTTTTATTACTTGTAATTTGTTTTGTCTTTTCAGGATGAAAAAAAAAAAAACCAAATAAAACTACATACACACAAAATTCCCGCCCCCTCTTCCCCCCCCTTCCCAAACCAGCAAAATGGGGGTTCCTTTCTTTTATTGTTTCTTTTAAGTGAAAGTGAGCTGTGTTGAGGAATGGCAGTGGTTGATATGCAGCCCCCGCACGCAGTTGGCAGTCGCAGAGCAGCTGGCTCGTGCGGAGTGAAAGCCTGCACTCTGCTGTAGAGCTGGAGTCTCTATCGCTGAGGAGAAATAAAGACCTCTGGCTGCACGAGTGGCACTCTGGGGCAGGCGTAGGTGGAATGTGAACACAGCCGCCCCCTGGACAGGTTGTCCCCTAAGTGCACAATGTGCTGGATTAGCACAGCAGCCTCCTCACTCATGAAAATTAGCAATTTTTGTAGGCAAGGATGCTGCCAGTGACTCTTGGCTTCCTCGCTGCTGGAGACAGACCATAGGCTGTACTCCGTGGGTCTCACCCAGATGCGAAAACACCTTTCAATGTACTTAACGCGAGTGTGTTTGTCCTTATCACAAATGCCAGCTTAAGGGATGTGACAGCTGGCACCTCAGGAAAAAAAGAGTTAAGTTGGAGATGGATGAATTGTAATTGTGTTTACTGGGGGCAAAGTAAGACATGTTTGGATGGAGCATAACTGTGGGCCGAGGTGGTGCTGAGAGAGAGGTTAGTGCCTTCACAGAGAGGCAGTGAGAGCTTTCCTGCTCTTGCAATGGTGCAGTCAGTGAAGCTGCGGAAGGTTGTGCTGGAGCTGGTGAGGCTGTGCTGAGACCACCCGTCAAAGCAGGGGGCAACACTACCTTAAAGCAGCAGAGTTGCTTCCAGCAGGCTTCTCTGTCCCTGCTCCTGCAGCCACTGAGGTGCATCCTATTTGGGAAGCACAGCAGGCATAATGGGGAAGGATCACGCGCTCCATGTTGCCGTAGCCCAACCCGCCTGTTAATGGCTAAGATACTATTCCATCTCCAGCAAATACCCAGCCTGCTGACTGATAGAGAGCAGGTTAGCAATTGTTTTAGGGCCATTTTAGTCGAACAATTAAATACTTCCATACCTGTTTAATCACATCTGTGCGAATATGAAATTGATTCTTGTGAGCTCTCTTTTAAGGATGTTAGCTTTGCCTTCCCAGTTTTGTGCATAAAGACATGTAGGTTCACACCTTGGCTAACAGACACCTGAAAAATCAGATTTCAGTGTCAGGGGCCTACTAGTCCTCTGTTTTCAGAACACTGATTTAGGAGGTCCAACTATGAACCTAAACAGAATGAAGTTGGATGCGCAATAATAGAAGTGGAAAACAGTCCACATATTTTGGCTAAAAAGCCTCCTCCAAGGTCAAAAAGAGAACCAGTAGCAGAGCCCAGAATAGAACTGTTAACTCCCAGGCCTTTTTCTTTTGCTTCTGTCCCAAAAGGCACTATGCAAGGTACAATATCCATTTGACAAATTGCACAGTTATGTGATGAATTGCATTTTTAATGCACATTTTATGGCCTCTTTTGGCCACTTCCTACTAATCTATCTTTCCTGGGATATGTTCTTAACACTCCACAGCTCTCAGTGGCTATTAAACAACAACACAAAAATGTTCTTCTCTCCCAATTGTAGAATTTACCACAACTTCTCTGGTCTGAAGCAGAGGCCTGGAAATATCCTGGCCTGCTCAGGTGACAGGTTTAAGGCCTGATTGCCTTCAGCCTAAGGTGGTAGGAAGTAAGATGTGTATGGCAAAAGGGACATGGGAATTCTTAGTTTCTCATTAAAAGATGAAGTCCTGCTCCCCCCACATGTTTATAAGGTCACGTATTTATACATAGTTTTGTGATTCAGTGCTAATGTAATCTGGACTTCTTTTCATGAGATTTGTATCCCTCAGCCGAAACTTTGCCTCTTGTTACTCCTGTCGAATCTGTAGCAGTCAGCAAGTTACCAGTTGCTTCTTAACTCCATGTGTATAACATTCCACATATATGCACACACTGGCCTACCAGGAACGTGAATATTCAGAATATAAAATGGCTACTTACCGTGATTCTAGCTTCTTGAATTTCTTGCAGTAAATATGAATGTACTGTAGCGTAGGATAAAGTGGCTGGACTGGGACTCAAGTTGCTGGGACATGTACAGACGTATGCTAAAGAAGTGCCTCCAGTCAGGACAGCTGGGTGAACAAAAACCAAGTAGTTTCCTCTATTCTAAATTAGCACCGTGAATGTACTTAGTTTCCAGCAAACCTGATGACCCCTTTTGCTCTCCATCTTTCTCCCTGGAAGACTGGGAGAAATAAACTTGTTACCACATCAGCTTTATCCTCCTGCCTTTGGCATTTTATATTGTGTTTCAGAAAACATGAACCATGGAAAAAAAATCGTGTTTATTTTTAAATATGAAACAATGTGGACAATATTATTATTGCGTTTCTTGAAATGTGTCCAGAATTCAAACCTGGAGGCAATAGACATTTGAGAGAGAAATTGGCCCCAGACAGTTAATAAATTCTGAGCAGAGATGCATAAATCAGCGAGAGTATTTCACAAACTTTTTTTTTTTTTTTTCCAAAGGGTGGGCATGGGGGAGGGAAACGTCTTTGGAGAATTGTTTTCTATCAGTTCAGAAAATAGAGAAAAGAATTCAGCAATACCCAGTGCTGGTTAGCAGATTGTCATTTTTGGGTTTGATGTTCCTGGGTTTAATTGTCTTTCATGTGAACAATGGCAGGAGCTCTCTAGTGTGCCATGCGAGCATGATAAAAGGGGGCCGTTCTTGCATAGCAATGCCTTTTTTTTATTATTAGCGTAAAAAATTAGCAAGCTGGAAGTCGTTAGAAGGAGTTCCATTGGCATTAATTGTAATGCAGCCTGAATTTGTTTGCAGACCAGTGCGGCAAGACAATAGCAGCGGGGAAAAAAGCAATATTAATAGCCTTTTACTTATTGTATCATTTTAGTGAGCCTTAATAAGGTGTCTGCTGTCAACTGGAATTTATTAAAATAAAAAAAAAAGACATGGTAATTGATGTATTGCAGTAAGTATGGATGAGGGCTCAACTTGATTAATGTATGAGTTGGCTTTTTAAGGCATTTTAAAAAGGCTTCTTAACTGGGTCTTAAGAGACTGGCACAAGCCCACTGTAAACTACCTCATTGCAGTTGGAAAACAGCCTGACAGCTGCTGATGTCTCCTGTGGCTTTGCTTTTTTTTCTGATCAGAGAAAACTGAAGTAATATAGTCCTCGTCAATAATTGCAGTGCTTAAAAATCTTATAAAGGGATTTCTATTCTTCCCTCCGGAGATAACTTTTCAAAGGTTAAATTAGTTTTACTTGTGTGTGCTTCAAATATCTCGGCTCCCAATAAGGATCAAGTTTTGTTTTAAATAAACTGCTAGTTTGTGTGTTGCATTGGATTAGCACCTTGCTGAATACCCTCTCTTTCAGCATGAGATGGACACTACAAAGCACTCAGTTTAAGTCAAGTTGGAGTCTCCCAAAAACCTTCAAAATATCGACTCACTTGAGCTAGTTTAGTTCAGAGAGGGGCCCTGTCTTTTATTATTCTTTGTGGTGAACACCTGAATTTATCAGCTTTGCTGTGCCATCTTACTACTTAACTTTAAGTAGTGGTGGGAAAATTTTTGTAGAGGGAAATGGGAATTAGGGACCCAGCTATCTTCTTGACCTCAGTGTGATTTCAAGAAGGTGTCAGCCTAAAATACTCTGTGTAGGTGGTTCTCACCCTGCCAAAATGCCAAAGCATATGTGGTAACAGGAAGACCCTAACATAGGAGGAGGCTGTTTTATGTGGATTATGAGGAAACCGTTTTGTGGAAGTATGGCTTGTAAAGCAGTAGCATTTCTGTAACTACATGTTGGCTTTTTCCTTTACCCACCTGTCTTGTCCTAGGTCAAACCCCCACCTATTTGACACGCGGCATGGAGCAGTTGCTTGTGCTTACGTTGTGCTGCATTTGTATTTGCCAGGTAGTCTGTGGACACGCAGACAAAGCCTTGTGAAGAACAGATGGAGGTGTCCCCGACAGAAATTTTTCAGTTAGTCTGAATTAATATATTCCATACTTTCAGCCGGGGTCACCATGAGCATCAGGTATAAGGTGAAGTGACAGTGTCTAGTTCTGTTAAAAATTTCCAGATTTGTGTCCTAGGATAAACTGGCTAGATTAATCAAGGTTCTTCTTTCCATACCGTTGTCGCCATAAGTGCTGCAAATGTCATCCAAGTAGATATCAAAGTCAAAGGGAGAGAAACAGACTTTTAATTTGTTACAGTACCATGTTGTCCTTCCTGATAGTTGTGGGCCTTTCCCAGAGGAAGTGCTCATGCTTCATTAAGGATGTAAGCTTTATTAGGATGGACGTCATCAGGTTCAAGTGTTAGGAAAAGTCGCTGCTTGTTAACAAAGGCCATGGCCTTGGATAATGCAACTGTTCTCCTTACTGAAGGCTGTAAGGGTGATACGTGTGGATGATACTGTTCTCCTTGTATTTTTTTTTTTTTAACAAACATCCTGATCCTGCTTGGAGATCTTGTGTGATGCAATTGTCCTTCTCCAAAGGCTAAAAAGGAGAGCTTGAGTGCTCTGTTTTCAGTAAATTCCATCACTCACCAGAGAAAAAGCCTAGCTGAAATTATTTCAGAAATATATGTGTAACTTATAGTCAGTTAACCCACAGCCTGCCATATACAAATAATATTTCGTTTAAGATTTCTTCTTCAGGTTTCAAATATAAGAAGTGCAGCAGCACGGCTTATGCACTTACAGGATTTTTTTTTTTCTTCTATGGCAGGATTTCTATTAAGTGAAATTGTTCTATGGTTCTAAGTATGAGTTTCAGTTTCTTTTTACATTAGAAGTGTGAATTTCAACTTCTTCCTATGCAGGCTTCCTTCTGCATGAGAGATGGAAATGGGGGGTGATAGTTCTAGTAACTTTTTTTTCCTGTCACCTTTATTTTATCCAACAACACTTCCTTCTCCAGTAGCTGTTAGGTCAATCCTTTCTTTCTTCTGTCCTCTGCCAGCAACTGAGAGGAAACCTGAACGAGTTGATAATGACACAGCATTGCATTTATTGCAGTTCCTGCTCCTTCTTCAGCCCTTTGGCAGCTCAGGCTTTCCAGTTCCAAGCAGCACTCCAGGAGCTCTAATACAACACTGAGGATAATATTTAAATATAGGCATCTTAGACATTTACTCTTCTAGTTATGCCACCGTGGCAGATACTGCAGTGGTCCAACATCTCTCTGTGATTTGTGGAAAAGACCCCCATGCTGTCCCAATGATTTCTTCATTTAGCCTAACTCACAGTTTACCTAATAATTCACTCCAAGGTCTGATTCACCTCAAGTCATTTTCTCCTTCTCATTTCCTTCTCACCTTCATTTTTAGGCATGGACTTTTTGAAATCTGTTCCTGAATATACCCAAAGGTTGCAAGCACTTGAAAGCTAAGTGTGGATTCTGATCAAAATTTTACAAATGGTTTCCATTTTATTAAGGAGTCAGATTGAAGACCATTAATAAAATGGAAACTCTGCAGCTTAATCTAACCTTGATATATTTCCAGCTTAATGCATCTGCTTATAGCCCTGTCACCGCTGGATCTGAGCACTGAGAGCATTGTTGAATACATTTTCATACCTTTGCATTTTTTCCCCCCCATCCTGAGATAGGCCAATTCTCTGCTGTTCCAGGCATCTTTCCTTCCCTGACTCTGGCAGGGATTAGAAGAGCTCTGCCAGCCTTTATCTGGTACCCTGTTTGCTGCTGAGTGTATGGTTTGTTTAGTGGAAGAGGAGTGATGCAGAGGGGACATTGAACTTGTGGCAGGTTCTGGAGGTGGCCAAGACCAGGTGCCACGTTCCTTAGTTACCTGCACGGAAACTTGTGCTGCTGAGCAACTCCATGAGACAGCCCTATCCAAACAAGCAAGCAGTGGTGGAGTGACTAAGCAGGATTCTGCAGGCCTGACTCGTGAGATTTCATTTCACAGAGTTCACCTTGCCCACCACCTTTGCCTCTGCTGAAGCTTCTGCTTTACCATTATATTTGTGTGGGGCCTTGTGTAAGCTGGTGACTTTTCTTCCTCCCACCCAAAAATGCAGCTTTCCCAGCTCGTGCACAGAGGTGACCTCAACTTCTTCGGCTGCAGGTCAGCTGCAAATCTGAATGAATGGATTTATCACTGAAGTGTGAGTTATCCCTGAGTGACAACTATCACGCAACTATAAGATATTAGTAATTAATGTAATTATTTAACAGTTGTGATTAGAAAGTGGAATTGGGGATGTTACAGAGCAAGTGCTTCTTTGGGCATTCAAACTTCCTGGGACTGAACCTGACCTTAGCAAATGGGTGAAATAATTGGCTTTGCAACACGGATCCAGTGTTTGGGGGTGAGGGCAAATTTGCTTGCACTTGCAGTTTTTGAGGTGCGTGCCTGAAAAAGCCCTGTTTCCTCTTTTGCTCAGGTACCATTACAACGCCTGGTGCAAAGTCCTTTCAGTGGCACCGAAAGAGGTCTCATCTCTCACCGCATCAGAGCACAAATCTCAGATTCCCTCTTCTGAAAGTGGCCTCTAGTTATTACCCAAGTAAAATAGAGACGCTCTCTGCCAGACATACACGGAGACTAGGTGTCTGTGCTGACACATCAATACAAAGAACTGTTATCAGAGGAAAATTTCTCCTTCTAAACCCGGGCTTAAACTAATATGAACAGACATATAAAGGCCTCGGTGGGTGACCTTTCTTCACACGAGAATATGTCTGCTCAGGGATTTCTTAGTTCATGTTAATTGATTGCCTGATGGGATTGATTAACTAATTGATTTACTGTGGTTTGTGATTTAACACAAAGATTGGCCTAGGGTAATCTTCAGAAGTTTTCAATGTGGAAAATATATTTGGAAAAATCTGGCACTGGCAATGAGTCTTTCTGAATGCAACTCCAGTGTCTTGTGTTGGATGAATCCCATTGCTGAGGGTGTAATACTTGGCATGAGGAATGCTGTATAGGCTGGGTTAGAGCAAAGCAAGCAGAGGAGAGGAGGGAATTTACAGCATCTTTGTTAACCTGTATTCATTTCATATACTCCCGCTTCAAGTGCAAGTTAATAATGCCAGTGGGTGAGGTATCCACCCTCTCTCTCACCCTTTTGCAGGCAGAGGCAGAGGGAATACTGACCCGATGTGTGCTTAAAATCACTGTCCTTTCCCCTCTTTCTGCAGGAGTGGGCTCCTGATCATTATTCTCCCTGTGCTTCTCCTCCCCCCTCACCACCTTGTGTAGGTATTTGCAGAGTTCTCACTGTGGAGGTGCAGGGAGAGGCAGCAAAACCCTCTGAGGAGAGCAGCCTTGCAGCAGAGCATACCCCCGACACTGTGGTTCACATGGGCCTCTGCCTCCTGGTGAAAAATGCCATTTAGTGTGAGGCACCAGAACCAAAATTCAGATCTGTATGACAATTTTAAAAGCACGGTCCAAGCGCCTGGTGGCTGCAGTTGGAATGGTTTTCCTCTTGCTTATATAAACTTGTTTCAAAGAAATCGTACTGCAGACGCACAGTGAGGGCGCAGTAGACTTTCTGTTCTCTCCCTGGGTATTTCTTGGGATACTTGGAAGAAAAGCAAATGTATATATTTCCTATTAACCTGTTTTGAAAATAGTCTTCCCATATCAAAGCATGTTTAAAAAGCAGATTGCGTTTGATAGCAGTAGCTAAAATGCAGTAAGAAGCAGCCTTTTGATCTGTTGCAAATAAACTCTTCTGCAGATAAATACGTTACAAGTGTATTTTTGTTCATTTGCTATCAAATTTAATAACAACCAGTGGAATTGAGTTCAACCAAAATGGTCTCATATCAGACTTTGAATACATACTTTTAAATATTAAAAGATAATGATTTGTATGGCATTGTTATATAATGCATTTCTTGTCTTCTCTTGTGTGCATGTGACGAATTCCAGTCGATAAGCGCAGGACTCTGGAGTCAGTTGTCTGGCTAGTTATTAAGATTAAGATAAGTGCTGAGAAGGGAAAGATACAGCACATTGTACTGCCCTGCTGGGACGGGGCCACCTCGGATTCCGAGTGTAAACAATGCATTAATTTTCCCTGGCTTATTTCAAACCCGAGGTGTACACTGTAAATATTTGGGAAATATGATGGAAAGAGTGTGGAAAGACTTTTCTATTTTTTATCCATTAAATGTTATTACTAAAAACTGAACCTTACCTCCCCCTTGGGTCCTAATCATTATGCATCTGTAAAAACCCAAGACTAATTTCTGTTAATTACTTATGAAAAGAAACTTTTTTCTCCTTACCCAAGCCATAAAAAAGCAGACAGACATTTGGATGGCATTATCACTAGTCACTTCGTGCTGAATGTGCCACAACAATAACAACATAATTAACGCTCACACAGCAGAGCTCAATTAGGGTTTGGGGAGGAGAAGGGGAGCAATAGGACTGGAAGGTCTGAACTGAAGAATACTGAAACTAATGCAAAGTTTCCTTATGACTTCAGTAAACTTTGAATCGGGTCCAAGATGAATGTTAGTGAGATCAGGGCTTTCTGACCATGTTGGAGCTGTTATTGCTGGTGTCTCTGCAGGGGAACCCTCAGGACATCACTCTGCCTCTGCCAAAGGCGGCAAGGGAGAAAGTTTTCTGTTATTCCAAAATATTAATGAGATATTAAAAACAAGACAAACTTCCTGGAGTTCAGTTGTTGATTCTCACTAACTTAAACATGAGCTTCGCTACAAATTACTAGTCAATGCCTTCAAGGCAGTAAAGTTTAACTCGTCTCTAGGATTGCTGGGAGGAGTGGCAGAAAGCAGTAATTTAGAAAGTGTGTTGAAGCTGTGTGCAGTGTAATGTAGACCACTGGGTAGCAATTAATTTTTGTTAATGAATTTAAAACTAGATGTATGGAAGTGGTTGTATGAAATGTATACGCTGCTAAACAGCTAACTAGTCCTTGGGGTCTGTGTTGTCGTTATCTGTGTGTAAATCATTTCAGCCAGCACGATCTAATGAGTCAAAAACTGCTCTGAAACTGTGACTGAGATTTGCAAGACACTTTTTGAAAAACCTTATGCCCTGCTTCATCATGTGGCACTTAAAACGGAACTATGTCTCTCCTCTGATCATTCATGTCTTATGTGAAAACAGTTTATAGGTTTTATTGTGTTTCAGAGGAGTTATTTCTAAACCCGAGGAATATCCCATGTTCGTGGAGATAGGAAATTAAGGAACATTCAAAATCATTCAAGAGAAAGAAGGAGCACAGCTGAAAGGTCCCCAATGACTCCTCCTAAATCTCATGGTTCTTATGTGTTGGGAAATAGATTTAAAAAAATGAAAAAAATAAAATAGTTAACTGTGAAAGGCTATCTGATTAAACCGTGCAAACTGCTTTTTCCTGAGCATCAGAAAGTTCTATTATAGAATTAGAAGCTGTCTCGTTCCTTCATATGCTTGGTAAATCTCTGTGCTTCCTTAGCTCCCCTAAGGTATGTGCTATGATTTCCTCTTAACCAGCAATGAAGATAAATAGCTCCCGTATCTTTGCTGTTTACAGTTATCTTAAGCAAAACCAAAATTAAAGCAGAATCACTGCAGCATCACAGTTTTTGTAGAATCCCGAGTATAGGACAAAAAGTTGGAATACCTCAGAAAGGATATTTAATACATGAAAATTAAAATATGCATGTGTGTGTATATGTATGTATATTTACAACTAATCACTAATATACCTCAAGAAAAAGTAATTAAAACAATATCTTAGCCTGATGTGCTGTAACCAGATAATGAAATGTACGGAGCAGACTGGAATATTTGGAATACCACGCTCTGTTTCTCACCTCTTTTTTCACAGCGTGGGCATTATATCATGGTTGTGTACATTCCAGTTAGCTGCAAGTGAGAAATCACCGCCGAGGTCGCTGAAATGTCAGTGCCACAGACGCCGAGGACAAAAATGGATGGAATTCCCCGTTAGAACTCTAATTATCAAAACCCAGATGATCCAAGAGGAAAATGTGTGTGTCCTATATGCTCTGTACCGCGGTCTAACAGAGACACTGCCTGGCTGAAAAGCCATACAAACCAACCTGGGCCATAACCTATTTCAGATTTTAGAACACTGAGTATATTTAGTCTCTGGCACACAAATACAGCTTTATGCTGTATATTCGCTGAGTACTCTCAAAACCAGCTACATGGTTTTTAAGCTCTTTAGCTGAACCCTGTATGGTCTGAAATACCCAGGTAGTTAGAATTCCTGCCAGTTTGATATGATGGAGACCTTTACTTGAACTGACCTCAGAAGGAATAGAAGACTAATTGAGGCAGCCCTAGTTCTAGCTCTCTAGAGGTGTAAAACTGCAAATGGTATCTGGTGCATGCATAAAAAGGTTTACATAGTGGAAGAGGGATATGGGAAGGAAAAGAAAGACTTTTCTGTCTCCATGTCTCAGCAGCCTATTCCCCCTTCCCCCTGAAGCTTCAGGAAAAAAAAAATTCCCATCTTAATGTCATTGCATGGTGAAATAATAAACAAAATAAAAGATTAAAAAAAAGGAAATACACCCAAACAATCCAGAAGGTGAAATTAGGACAGTACTTGGGTGCCTCAGGGCTGTAATTAAAACTATCTAGACAAAAAGAGATATTCTACCTCAGATTTATGCTCTGAGAATAAGAAGAAAAAGGCTGAAAGTGAAACACAGCAAAAGAAATCCGTAATTCTGATGTATTCAACTCGCCCATCAGAAGAAATGGCATTAATTCAGGTACCCAATTACTGTAATGTGGTTCAGAGCACCTCAATAGGTGTTTCAATCTCAAGCCAGGACTAACATTTGTAATCCTTTAAATGCACTTAAGAAATTGATGTTACAGCCCCACAATCTGTTAGGGGCCTTGCTTCCTGGCTGATTGCAAAGTATCCCACCATTAATTGGATCATCAGAATGTGATCCGCGTTCTGGTCCCCGGATTATGTAAGACTGACTTTGCTCTGACGCGCTGAACCAGAGGCTTCTTTTGCTGGATATTTTGACCCTTAATGTAGATAAGTGGTATTTTTCATCAATCTTAGCTTGCATTAAAAAAGGGAAATGTCAGTTCAATGTGGGGCGTTTAACTTAATTCAACATCTTTTAATTTAATACCTTGGAAAAGTTAGTCTGTCTCCGACCTGCCGGAGACTTCTGCTGATGGAATGGTTTGTGGAGCAGGGCTGGAGGCACGTCGTTCCTGCTCCATAACACAGTCAGATCCCAAAAGTCTATGCATGCTTCATCCCTATATGAAAGAGAGAAGTAGAAAAAAAACCACAAAACCCCCAAAACCCAAACCAAAACAACAACAAACCCCCGAAGTGGTAACCTGGCCAGGTTTTACCATATTGGTAATGAGTTTCCTCAGCTTCTTTGGACAGTTCCCTAATGACTGTCTGAGGCA
>VYXC01010965.1:1269283-1336458 GCA_013397175.1 Platysteira castanea
AAAAAAATTCATTCTGTGTTTACTCCCCTGTTTTTTTCCTTCAGCTCCAGGTTTTCTTGAGTTTTTTATTTTATTTTTTTTTTAATGAATTAGAGCATTTTGATTAATTGGCTCAATAGTCTTAATGTGCTTTAGTGCTGCAATAACGGCTAGTCTGAAAATCCTCTACATGGACTAAACTTAAAATTCTGTTGAAAATGTGGGACATTTTTTTCTAACAGAAGGAGGCTTTATCTCAAAAAAAATATATATTAGCAGAATAAGAACAGGACATGTTGTAACACTTTTTTTTTTCCCCTCTTTTTTCGTGTACTGCATCATAAAAGCCCTCCTAGTGCTTCTTTTCCTGATACTGAATGCATTTATCCCAGTGGTACAGGCAGAAGTTCAAAGGCGACTGCAAGGTTGCATTTTTTTTTTCCCCCAATGACAATAGTAAGTTTCCCAGTTTTATGAGCATTGCAACAGGCCTCAGATTGATCTGAGTCTTACCATGGCTTTGGGAAAACCACTCTGGGATAGGGTGTCTCTGGGGCTTGTGATTATTAGCAGTGAAGATGTTGAGGTGAAGAGAGCAACATCGGGTATCATGACCAAGGCTTGATGTTTCTCCAGGAACTGGTGCTTAATAATCTTGGGTATGGCAATGATTTCAGTAAAATTAGTCCTCGCTACCTACATTATATATGTATATAGAGATACATATATGTGTGTTAAAAATCACTGTTAGAATCTGGCGTTTTTGTGTCTCAGAGAAAGAGCAACCTCTTTTCATCTGTGTCACACAGAGGCAGAAACTCATGGAAATCATTTGCAGCCGAGGCTGGCTGACTTAGGTCTCCATTCTTTTGTTTTCTGTCAAGATCTAAGCCTCATTTTTCTGACTCTCCCCTCTCCTGCTTCTTTTGCAAGGCAATCAAATTCAGTGCCATACTGTGGGCACGTAGTGCTGAGGCACAGCAGTCGTGAGGAGGTGGTTGGACTTCAGGTTTCACTGTTGTCTTCTAGGCGGTGGAGAAGTTTTTAAAGAGGTCTTTAGAGTTTTACAGGTTGAGGGAGGGAAAAAAAATCTTTTGAGGCAACACATTTGTTTTGTGAGAAGTGTTTGATCCCAAGGAGAAGCAGATGGAAGAGTGTGGCTCTTGTACTTCCTCCACTCTCCTGCTGGCCAGGACCAATTCAAAGTCTGCCATGCAGGGAAAAAAAATGGTCAAAACTTTGAGGCAAAGAGTTTAATCATGAGGTTTGGGACAGTCTTGTTAGGCATCCCATCCATATGGTTTGTGCAGTCACTTAGGATGACACTCTGTGAGTTTTCTTAGCATGTCAGAGAACATAACTCTCCTTGTTTCAATACACATTACTTAGGTTTTGTAGATTGGCAGAATACCTAGATTAGCCTTCTCACTGGATTCAGAGACAGTAAATATAGATATGTAAAAAGCCTTTTGGTGGGAGATATTTTTATGATCTTGAACGCAGACAGAAAGAGAACTGGTCTGGCATTTGGAGTGAGATGACTTGTTAACAATTAATTGTGCATTGAGCAGGAGGAGGCAGTTTCTGGTGCTGCACTGGGGGTTTGGGTCCATGTTGCTGTTACTCATACAAGATATGTGGCTCATACGTAAGTGCCTGACCTTGCTTGCTTTTTCCCCTCTCCTTTTTTTTTCCTCTCTCCTTTTTTCCTGATATGAACTGAATAGGCAGGCAGACGTATCCAGTTCTGGTCAGCCTAATTGGCGCTAGAGGTGATATGGTGCCACACCAGGACAGGGTAACCTTTAGGTTTAGGCTTCTGGCTGGAGCACGAGAAATACGTGTGTTCCCAGCAGCTCTCTGGCTGGTCCCTTTGAATTGCAGTGTGTATTGGTCATGGTCTTCTCTCGCTGCACTTGTACAGCTCCTGGCGCAGGAGGATCTCACCTGGAACAATAGATACCCCTAAAATGTGAATAAGAGCCCTGGATAGAGATTCCTATAAACAGGGTGACCAGCTTTCAAAAATGTAATATTCTTCTGTCAAGCACGTTTCATGTTACAGTGTTTGAATCTCTGTGTTCTCCTTAGAACTGCCCCCATGGATGAAGAATGTGAGTTCCTCCTGTAATATTACGTAGTTGCTACACTAACATGTGAAGAGAAGTGTGAAGATGTATACTTAATATATTATCCATGATGGAATTACACCTGTTATGCTTAAATATTTTAATGGGCAGTGTTGAATATTTGGCCATGTTCAGTCCTGGCATAAACAGAATCACCTTTCCTGACGTGAGTGAAGCTCTTTCTACTTCTGCCAGACCTAAGTTTAGGTTGGAGACTTCCAGTCTCATAGCTCGCTTGTTCAACACCAATACAAAGCTCTTTTATGAAAAGAGAAATATAAAGCAGTATAGGCAAGTCTATAATTACTTTGGCCACAGAACAAACATATTGTTTCTTCCTGCTTGGAAGGGCCTAACCTTCTGCAGGGAGAGTAGGATCTGTGATACCTCCGGTGTTGATAGCGTTCCTACAGCAACTGCGCTTTCCACCAAGCTTTGTACTAGCATAGGATGCTTCTGAGTTATTTCATTGTGTGGAGGGGAAGGGAAACTGTTTGTAGCTTGTGGCAATGCCTTCCTGGGCAATTGATTTTAAACAGTGCATCTCAGAGTGTTTTGCTGTATGGAGTTGCACTGGAAATGCGTCACTTCCAATCTGTTTAATTGGAGTCTTGGGTGACGCTTCTCTGCTGCCTTATCCACGGACAGAAATATGATATACATTTTAGCTTTAAGTACACTACAAGGTTGGAAAGTAAAGTTGAGTTTGCTCTGAAGCAGATATATTGGCTTCCCATGCTTTGAAGACAAATGGAGGCTCATCCATCGCTGCTACACCAGTATGCTGGTGCTGTTTCAGGCTGCTTTGGGTTAGGATTTCAGTTTGCCCTTCCTTCCTAATGGGGTCCCTTGGTGGAGAATGCCATCCAAGTGCAGGATGGATGAGGTGCCCTAAGGACCTGTATCAGGCTTGCCTTTTAAGCAGTTCCTTGCTGAGCTGTAAACTGGACTTTTCTTGAAGTGCTGTGTAAGAATATGAATTCAACTTTGAGACAAAAAAGGGAACAAACACCACATACACCAGCATATGTCAGCCTGAAACCACACAGTATTCTGTGGCAGCATTCATATGCATCTAAAATTATTTTCTTGTAATGTCTTCAGTATTTCCCCAGGGCTCCTTTCTTTGTTCCAACTCCCTGTGGAAGAGGCTGAGAAAAATGGCTGGTGTGTTTGCTTCGGCCACTGTCAGCGCCAGGCTCGCAGCAGAATTAATTCTGTCCTCCCTAATGACCATCAGTTACCTCATTGCTGGGGAAGGGGCCCCTCTGTCTGCAGGATCACAGTAATGGAGTTTGGTTACGCAGGAGAGCACACGGCAAAGGCTGGAGTGTTTCTGCTTGCCTGTATGGCTGGCAGATACAGGTTTCTCTGTCGGGTGACACCTGTCCCAGGGTGGGCTATCTATGAACAGCTGGCATGCCTGATGCTTGGCACGTTACTGGTTTTGGTTTTTCTTTGAAAACTAAGCCACGTGTTTCCTTCATGTTATGGTGAAAAAGATTTAAAACAAGAGGGCAGGATGAAACAAACCCACATGCTGTATCCATTGTGATCGTGTCCTCCCCTGGGGTTCTGAGTTCCCTGAACATGTTTGTGAGACCAAGCGGGTTTCTCTACATACGGAATATTCCTTTGCATTGGGATGCATGCTTTTTTGGGGATTGGACTTCTGTTTAAATTCATGAGTCCACCTTTCGCACAGGTCCAACTGTAGGAAATGCAGATATTTTTCAAGGCAATGTTGCTTATTTTCAGCAAATTCAGACCATCTTACACAGTGATGCAAAACTCATTCCCTGTTTCTATTTCCCAGACTGGCACACGCTGTGAACTTTACCTGTGCAGTTAGTTGGATCCTGTTGGTAAAAATGTAGGAGAAAAGAGTCCTAGAAGGGAGCACTAATCAGCAGATTCTGCTGTGTTGTGAGCAATAGCTCACATGTACTAGGGTGTGAAGCTGAGCACGTCCCTTTTAAATGGTTGGTTTTGGTTTTAGTGTTGAGCCCAGCTGTTCCTTGAAACACTCTGTGCAGTACAGTAATTTAGAGTGTAATGATCTCGTATAAGGAGGCAGATGTGAATCACAGGTGAACTACTTCTGAATGATGGCAAGGGTGTGAGCACTCCCCCTGCCCTTGTCTTTCCCCTCCCAGTCTCTCAGTCTCCTAGATTTATATTCTCGTCTCCCAGATTATTTATTTTCTTGTCTCCCACTGCTTTTTTGCAACACAGGTGGGCATGTTCCAGTATGAGTCTGATGAGCCTGCTGTGTACTGGTTAATCAGGTTCTCATGGTTGATTTTAATGTCTTTTTTCACTTTGCCTGCCCTAAGAAACCCATACTGCCTCGAGTAGCTTTGGATATACCAATAAGTGTATGTCATAGAGTGAGAAGCAAAATAGAGAACATGTCTTCACCCAAGATATGGAAGTGGTAGGAAATGACCTCTTAGCCTTCTTTTGCTTTTTAGATCTTTAAGCCTTAAGCCACCCTAAATCTACTGTCCCTATAAAAAGCTGCATTTTAAAAGGCTTTAGGAGGCTTGCTGACCTTGCAACCTACTTTGTAAGGAGTCTGCACCCACAGCTATTAAACAAAATTAATTTCAGCACTTTTAAATTGTTAATCTTGCAAAAGACAACTTGCTTGCTCTCCAGTGATCCCACAGGTCATCATTCTGTGAGCTGCAAGCCATCACCAGGGTTCATGGCTCTCAACATCATGAGAATGCTTGTGGTCTCCCAATTGCCTTGCAAAATTAATTCCTCTGCCCTCCACGTTTCCTCCCCAGCAGCTCTTTGAGATCTGGGCTCTTCGTGAGCTTGTTGCGTGTAGCAGCTATTCACCAGTAGCCACACTGCAGATTATTCTCATTTTGAAGTTATTCTGTCCTAACTCAGTTGCTTCTCAACTCATGGGAATGAACTTGGGGCAGCAGGACATGAATTCAGGTAGGAAATGACAGGTTTTGCCTTTGGAGTGTTAGAGTTTCTACTGAAAGGGTGATGTCTCTTAAGTTACGTTTCCCCATATCCGTGGGACAGATGCTTTACCAGGTATTAATTTATTTTGAGTCTTAAGTCTATTTTTCATGCCTGGCCATGAAACTCGAAAAGGTTGCCTTTTTTCCTCCAGGTGGGATACATGTGAATGCACTGGGGGTGGGGGAGAAAGTGCACACTGTATCTGCTATTATCATGCCTGGTTGTCTCTGCTCCTTCCACCTCTTTTGTCTCTGCCACTCAAGCCAATTTCAGCCATCCGCCGACTCTCATTTGGGGTAATAGCCTCTCTTTTTACTGTTGTCTTGTCATGTTTGATTCGGCAGCACAAGGGTTTTAAATTAGCCAAAACGTTTGCATGCTGGGCTTACTCCACTGCCACTACCAGTTGTAGAGCCACTAAACCACTTGATGCTGCAATTGATGATTGCTCGGAAGGAATAAGAAATTGTTGGTGGCTACCGGGAAGATTCATTCACGCCGAGCCCCTTTTAAAAAACCTGGGGGGGAGGGAGAGAGAGATTTCCTTCAGTTTCCTGCTGCCTGGCTGGTGGTTGCATTGTGCTTGTGCCAGGTTCCCGCTGAGTGATTACAGCCTTGCTAGCCTGCGTAGTTCCTGTGATTTCAACATAAAAACAGAAGAAGAAAAATATAGAGGGAAGGGAAAGGAGGGGGATAAAGCTCCAAAGACTTGCAGTTCTATTCAGTAATGTAGAATTGTGATGTTTTAACTCACTGCCTGCCTTTTTGTTGTTGTTGTTATCTAATTTATTCCCCTGGCTAAAAGTTTACTTGTTGTAAGTTCTATTCTGTAGAAAAACTACTGTATTGGCCTGCCTTTTTTGGTGATACTAAACCACAGCTGGGCTGTAAGGAGTTTTTAATATTCTCTGGATGAAAAATGATCCATCAACAATGGGATCAGGGATCACCAAGAAACTATACAAACCTCCTAATAATACCCCAACGTGCCCCCCCTAAATGCCTTTTAGTTGTTTACATTAGTGCTTAAAGACATGAGGGAGCCAGAAGTTGTAAGGGAAAAGAAGATGACAGTGCTTGAGAAGCCCTACTAAGAGAAAATAAATGTAGGATTAAATGTGAACAACTAGGATTGTATGGTGGATATAATCATATTTCAGAACTACATAAAATAACATATGCAAAGTGAAAGAATCTTTTACTTCTGTTGAGTGGATTTCTTTTTGAAGAGGGAGTATTTTGTTATTTTAGTTTATTTTTCATATTCCACCACTAACTCCTGGGTTCCTGTGATCATAGGTAGTCAAATGGTCAGAAAGGTCAGTAAGAGACCCATGTATAATGGCTTGGAGTTTCCAAGTCCAAAGACAAACATTATCTATCAGAAAATGCTAGCAATTGTTATATTAAAACAAAACAACCAACCAGATCCTCTATTAGCCATATGTGCAAGTTCCCAGACAGTTAGAAACATGACTTCAGATATATGATTCATTATACAGTGTCACAAGTAAGACCCTAAATAAACACATGGGAATACGATTGCATAGCATCCAAGCCAAGAAAGATGTTCTCATTGCATCTAATATTGCTAACATTATTACTAATATTCTAGCACTTTTTTCCTGACTACTAAGCCACATGTTCTCTAGCAAAATATGACCTTTCTCTGCCAAAAGTAAGAAAAAAAAAGGTCTTGTAAATTTGAAGGTGTTGGCATCCAACTTTATTTCTCTTGCATGTAATAAATCGAGAAGAAATCATGTGAATGACTCAAGCTGTAAAAATACAAGCCTAACTAAGAGGCTGAATCTCTGGGGCCCAGCAGTGGTGTGCTGTTGCGCAAGCCCAGCTCTAGGGGCTTCTGTCCGTGCCAATTAGCAGTAGGTTGGAAAGCCAGGCGACCATGATGGGTTTAGTCCCGTTATCTAACTGCTGCACTGTTCAGAATTGCTGATTTCCCTGCAAAATCGTGACAGATGTATTACAGGAAAATATATTGGTTGAGTAGCTAGTGAGAGAGTTAATGCAAGGGATAATAAGTAGCTAAGGCTACGTCCTCCAGCAGACTTTGATGTGGTTTGATAATATATGGGACGGGTCAATCTGCCCTATTAGCAAATGTAGCCAGTTTATGCTCTACATACAAACTAGAGATTTGATAAAGCACTAAATTAGTTTTCACAAGGTATTAGATGTTAGATACTTAATGGGATCATCATGCTTTTGCTACACTTGGTTAGGATGTGTTCTGTAGCAGAAGCATGCGGCAGCATGACATTTCACCAGGAAAGGAAGCGTGTCTTGTGACTGAATCACGAGTCTGGGAATTAGAACGTCCAGGCATTGCTTGGCTTCTGAATTACTGTCTGACTTGCAGAGATGTTTCTCTTTTCACATCTGCAGAATGGGACTCCGTCCTTCCCTTTCCTCTTTGCCTCCTTGCAAAGCCACCCCTGCTTTTAAAGTGTACTTTTTTTTCATCCTTGGGAGCAAGTAATCATAAATCTGTGAAGCTTCAGTTACATGAGACTAATCCTGTCCCACTCAGTAGGTGCTGGGAAAGTCCCTAGACTTGATGTCAGAGAATTTGCAGGTTCAAGCAAATCTGGATGAGAAACTTTAGTAGATTATAAAAGGAGAAGCTCAGGAGTTTGATGTAGTGCTCCCCAACTATGCTCTGCATTTCCTCTGTGCCTGTGGTCAACTAGTAATTTAAAATGTAACTAAAACCAATAGTTTAGGGGAGCCAGTAACATTTTTATAGTCAAAAATCCATTGGCAGGATACATCATGTGTGTACAAATCTGCATACCTGGACTCATTCTACCAGTGGGAAATGTGAGTGAAGAAGTCAGCCTTCCAGGGCCTCACAGCAAATCAGTCTGAAATGGGTCCTTGGTCTGACCATTCCCTTTATCTGGTGTTTGGTTCACTAAATGCTGTGGGTTTTGTCTTCGTAAATAAAAACCTAAAACTGCTGGCAGTAGTGTATGCCCACAGCTACCTTCAGAAAACTATGCTTTAAAACCCATTAAGTGTTTTGTGTTTCTCACATGGACCTAATTTTTTGTGAACATTATTTTACCCTCTGTTTACAGACGCTGTTCTTAAATACGTTTGGAATGCATCATTTTACTTTCTCTAACATCTCACTGCATATGCAAGTAACTGATCCTGAATGACCGCTGCCAGGCTTTGCACTTTGAGCGCTAGGGAGACATTCTTGCCTTTTTGTGAAATGCAGCAGGAGTGTCATGTATAAAATGATCCTGTTTGAAAGGATAGAAGCTGTATCCCAATATAGATCACAGTGGAAAATGACTCAAAATTACATGACAGCTTCTCCCCCATTTACCTTCCTCCCCTCCCTTTCCCTTTCTCAGCCTGTTTCCCAGTTGCGCTGTGGTAAGAAACACATCGTGTATTGTGACATTTTAGTTTACTGTTACTAATAACCCCTTTGCATCTTTCATTAGAGTGTTATTTATAGGATTGCAAGAGGGCATTGGTTACCGCTCGGCCTCTGAGGTGGTACTGCCACTGTCCCAAGGACTGAGATGATTTTAAAAGGGGCTGGGTTGCACCCTGGCTTTGGCAGTGGGCTTACCTAGCTCCAGCAGAAGCCTTGGGCTAAAATCCCATGATTTAAAACCTGCTGAGGCCAGTGTGGACTTTGGATGCTTTTATAAACAAGAAGACTTTGCCTCAGAACTCCTGCTAAGCTGCACCTGATGAGCTGCTCAGAGCTGGAGGGCTGTGTTTTCCCTAATAAATTCCTTTTTTTGAACCCACTTGTTAGTCAAGCGTTGTGCACACTAACTACAGCGAGGGCCCTGGGCATAAATTACTCTCACGTGGCACTGTCTCCGAGCAGCCCCCCAGTTATGGATTACTTTGTTCTCGACTTGACAGGAACATAATTAGAACTGTTGATGAAATCTACCAAATTGTTCCTCCGTGGCCTCAATGGTCAGGAAATTTGGCTGAGTCGTATTTGTCACCGACGTAAAGGCTCTAAACACTTCATATTAACTATGTTATTAATGTGCCCTCTAATCTGTCCGTGAATTGGTAACACTTGGAGGGAGCTTGTGCTCTAATAGCACCTTGTGATGAATTCATTGTAATGCTGTTTAAAAGTTTCTGGAGGGTGGGGGAAAAAAAAAAAAAAAAAGAAACCTTAATAAAAAGTGAACATTTCTAGGTTGTTTCTTTTTTTCTGCATGTGAATTTTATGTTATACAGTTTTGTTTTGTTTTGCTTAACTGGAGATTCATTTAGGCTTTACATTGACAGACCGTTTTCTGTTCTATAGGATTTGCTGACATTTGGGCTGTTTCATTGCCAGAGGAGGCTTTGTGTGTCCCAAAGGAAGTGAGTGATCTGGCCATAACAAATCCTGCCAAAATATTTTAACACCGTTACGATTTTCTAATGCAATGCGTAGTGAATGTGACTAGAAAAGGATGGTGAGTCCATGAAGGGGGTTTGCTCCCTCTCCTCTGCGATTTGTCTGGTGGAACGAGCACGCCGGAGCTGCCGGGGGGTGGGAGACCGCAGCCAGCAGTGGGAGGGTGTTTGCCTCCTGAAGTGTGTCACTTCAGGCGCAGCAGGGGCTCAGGCTTAATCTTTAAACCAACCTTTCAAATTTTGGTCCTGCTCTTGAACTTTGCTGGAGTCCAGGGTCATCAGAGGCAGTGTTTTAGTGATGTGAAAAAATGTGCTTTGGCTGCTGTAAATGTTCAGTAAGTTTAAAAGGGAAACGTGTTAGACACTTATGGATGAGAGAGGGGTTAGCGGCTGAAGGTCCTAGAAGTTGACAAATTCCTACCTTCAAAACAAAGGGTTATGTCATAGTTCAGTGTAGTTTTGAGGAACATTAAGGTGGCTCTTAACTATATAACCAACTCTGCTTAAAAGTGCTAGAACACAAAATTAAGAAATCTCACATGTAGTGCTCAGGGGATGAAGACAATTCAGACAACCTAATGTTTAGCTTGGAGCTGTAGAAATGGGAAAACTAAAATTTATATTCCCGAGCTATTCTCTAGAGCAGCAGGTAAATTAACTGCTGTTTTTCTAATACCTTGGTGATTTGTTTCTATTAAATTTAATACCGTCCACTGACCTCTGTCTCCCCTATCCCGACAAAAAACCCAAGCCAAATATAACTAAAGTTAGTATTTGGTGAGCAATCTAAAACCTAAAACCAGTAAGCAGTTAAAAATGTGCTGACTGTGGGATATCAGCCATCATCTTGTGCCCAACGTGCACCGCACTGGGTTACTCTGGCAATTGGCTTCTGCACCAGGGTAAACTCCTATGCCTTTAGCCAATTCTACAGTTACATACTTAAAAATAAACCAAGTAGCCGGCCATGTACACCAGCAAGTTTTGCTGAAGGTAGGAAAGCTGCTGAGAAATAGAAAAGTTGAGCATGGCCACAGCTTTTGCTCAGATGGGCATGAGTAAAGTCAGGCCTTCTGCTGTTGATGGGGTTTCCCACTTGGATGTTTCTGTTCGTTTGTCTTTGAATACCAGACAGAATTGCAAGTTCTCACGCTCGTCTCCTGAGCCCTTGCTCAGGTTTTCTGGGCTCACGCAAACATCCTATTCCCTGTGGCCACCATATATGGCATTTCCCAGGTCCCAGGGGCAATGATGCTGTCACCAACAGGAGAGAAGTATTAGCCTGGGAGTTAGGACTTACTTTGAGACTTTATTTTAAGGTCTTAATATTCGTACATGAAATGGGAATCTTAACTCTGCATTTTTCTCATGCAAATCAATCTATTTCTAGTAATGAGCAATTTAGGTATTTTTTTTAATACTGTAGTTGCTATCTCAGGAAATCAGGATCAGAATTCAGGATGCTCAAATTAGGTGTTAGTGCATACAGATATTCTGTTGATGAATCTATTATTAGAATGAAGTAGTGCTTTCCCTGGGTCTGTTTCTTTTCACTGCTTTTGCCTCTTTTTCTCTCTCAGGTCATCTTGTCTAAGTTTATTCTTCTATTCTTTAATTTCACCTCACCATTTAATTAATTTCTACCAAAGCCATGGGCTCTTTAAGGGCTTTCTAAATTATTAGATCTTGTAACTTATTTGCAGTGTGTTCGAAACTCAATTGCATTTTCTTTTGTTGTAGTCTTTGTTTATCACTGTTCTAAAACAGGACATTATTTGGGGCATTCTTCCCCAAAAGCATTCTTTATGCTGTCCTGGCTGTACTTAATCTGTTTTTCTAATAAGCATTTGCTACTAAAATTTTTCTATAACTGAATGAGTATTGTATTATCCTTGAATATCATTCATTTTCTGGGTTTGAGATTCTTTTGGTTTGGGTTTTGTTGGATGTTTTTGGGTTTTTGTGTTTTGTTTTGTTTTTTTTTAATTTTTTTGCTTTTTTTTGTGTGGGTTTTTTGGGGTTGGTTTGTTTGTTGGTTGGTTGGTTGGGTTTGGGTTTTTTGGGTTCTTTTTTTTAGTTTCTAGTGGAAATGTCATGACATGCATCCTGTACATATAAATCTAATTTGTCATTCAGTAGACCCAAATTCATGAGGAGCAGATCTTAATCCTTATTTCACTTGTTTAAGAATAGGAAGTAAAACTACTTGTGTAAAAACTGAGGCTCTTACTCAAGGCAGGGAGGTGAGGAATGGGAGTTTAATATCAGAATTGGACCCTGGAATATTAATTTGGTAGAACTGTACGCTCTCATGGTGTCAGCTGTGGGGAGCATATGCTAGGAGATGCTTGTGTTCAAAATCAGGTTGCATAGTTAATCATTCTAAGAAATAGACTTATCACTTCATAAACTCTAGGGAAGACTGTTTTCTTTTCCAAACATTTAAATTACTGAGCCGTTTTATACATTAAAACCCAATCTATGACTTGCATGGTATTTCAAAGAGTTTTCACAGCTATTTCTTTTAGGAACTGTGCATAGTCTGAGGCTTTAGCACTGAGTGGATCGTATTTTCAACTGTATCAACTGTGGGGTTTTTTTCTACCAAAATAGTGTTTTGAGAATGTTTATTACCAGACTAATCAGTGCGAATCCCAAGCAGCCAGTTCCAGAACGTGCTGCATGTCCCCTAAAACTAGCAAACTAAAATCCCAGTGTGGCCATTGAGCACCAGAATACAGCTTAAAAATACTTTACTTCCTTTTTCTAAGATGATAATGACCAGGTTAAAGTAAAGGTTTATTCTGCCACCTCTTTTCTGCCACATTATGCAGACTGTGTGCAAAACACATTTAGAGAGAAATAAAGATCCAGATATGTTGCAGGATTTTAGGGAATGAGATTTACCTGCTACTGATTGGAAATACTTCTTTTAAACACCACTTTCTTGTTTCTCGGGGCCAACTTAGTACTGGAGCTAGACATCAGTTTAAAAAAAGCCCCAAACCATCCAAAACTCCGGCATAATCTTTCGTCTTACTCATTCGGGTGCTGGTTTATCAGCAGAGAAGTGTGTGTGGATCAGATCATGCTCATTTGGTCAGGAAATGACCGGTGTGGTTGTGTATAGTGCAGTAGCTAGGGAGGGGTGTGTGATGACCATGGAGACATAAAAAATGCATGTGACACTGGCACTATGCTGAGACCACTTACCAAAGGCACCCAGTCCTGAGTATAGAAAGTTATTCCCTGAGCTTTTGGGAATTAGTAGGATGGTGTTTGGTAAATGTTATATTCACAAATCAAGGCTTAGCACCACAGATATCAGGGAAAACCAGGTTTATAAGATAAAATAATCCTACTTTAAGGGCCAAATAAGAGAGAATAAGTTTTCAAAATCAGAAACTGCTTTATAAAGACTGCTATGGACCCAGGATCCCTGTATAGGAAGCAGCAAAGCTGTGTCCTTTAACAAAAAGAAATAAAAGGGGACTAGGTGGTTGCTCACCCCACTCGTTCTGTGTCTTACAGCAGAGCTGAAGTTGAGGTGAGAGCCTGCTGCTTCTGCTCATGAAGAGACTGTATGAATGAAAGGTTGCAAAGATTAGAATTTACTAAGTCAAGTCATACTTGTCAATGACTTCTCTTGCTAGATATTTAAAGTTCAAGTGCTTGTTTGCTTTAGTTAAGTGCTCTGAAGTGCTTTTAAAAGTGTTGGCCCGTTTATATAAACAAATTGAGAAACTCTATTGATAGTCTTCCCAGTCAGAGTGTGTTACCCAATATTTGAATATCCTTCCTTGAGTCCCAAAAAGATTTGCACTAGCAGCTTCTAACACACGTGAGGCTTTGTTAATGGGGCATTGTGTTCTTTTATCATAGACTTTGCCAGAAGTGCAATTTCTTGGTTGCACACAACCATGAGGAGAAAATAGAGGGGAGTCTGTAGCTCAGAAACTTACTTATCCAGAACTTAAGTGTGACTTGAGAGGAAGAAGAAGCTGGAAGCCTGATTTCCTCTTGGAACATTTGCAGTAGGGAATTAATACTTACATCTCTCCTACAGATTTTTCCCCTCGTGCTCAGCTATGCTAACTCAGGAATCTCTTCTAGTGTTTGGAGTCAGGCAACCAAATTTAAACACATTCTCAAACCATGGGAAAATCCTGTTTGCACACATATGGCCCCTCCCAGAAAGAAGGGAAGCTACCGACACTGTTAGTGAAGGTGAAGGCTGGGATGGTATCCATGTGCTTCCCCACAGTGATCCCTACCAGGCGGTGTTGTAGGGCTTCCTTAACAGTTGTTCTCATCATCACATTGCTCTTCTGGAGTGATGTCCTTTAACCTAATGATGGTGTTTGATACTGAAAGCCTAAGAATGTCATAAGATTGTATACTGAAAGTTAGCTTTTATCTGTGGATAAAGAAATAAGCATTATTTGGAGGGATCACTGGGGAGACCTTAATCCAGTAAGGTCAGGGCAGTTATCTCCAGAAAATGTAAACTGAATGCCATCAGCAGCTATCCCTCAAAATACAATTTAGTGTGAGCAACAGGGATGTGGCTGAGTGCTATCTTAAAAACTGAAATTGCATCTTTCTTTTAAAAAACTAAAAAGCAGCTTGTCCTAATAATTTTAATCTGCATGTGCAGTCTTTTTACCTCCCTTACGTAGTGCTGGCAAGATTCAGGGGGTGTCAAAAGCAGGTGAATTTAGAGCTGTTGCTAATTTAAACTGCATTTAATAAAACACAAGTTTGAGATATCTTACAAATCAGTGAATGTGGCACAGTTTGAAGATTGCTTTTGTCAAGTTTGATTAGCTCAAAGAGAAACCTTTTCTAAATATTGGTTGAGAGATTAATCAGACAATGTAAGACCTTGAATTATTCCTCATCACAGGAAAACAACGTAATGTATTATCTCATTTAAAGACTGGGAAAATGTAACTTTTGAGGATTTGAAATTTGTGTTTTAAAGATTCTACCCAAAGCAAAACTTTCAAGCTGCTCTTTTTTTAAACTGACTTGTCATTTTTCCATCTTATACTTCACTTTCTACAGCATATTCCCATATTACAAGCTGATAGTGCCAACATCATTACATTGAAGGATGCTCTCATTTATTTTATAAATAAATAAATTTAATTAATTAAATTAATTAATAATAAGTTTGCCATGTTTTAATGAGTAGGATTAAACTTTCATATTCCAAATATATGTCTTGCATTGCTTGCTTAGAAACTTTCTAAAGAATGTGGCTGATCGACTTCTCTGAATCTTTACAAGGAAACAAAATATTCTTTGTGCACATTGAACAGTGTTTACACTGTTGGGTTTTTTTTTTTTGCAGAAGAGATTTAAGAGCTCCCTGCTTTGGAACAAAATATAGAATTTGGGCAAAAGCTTTGGTGCTCTTTTCTAGCCTTCACTGTCACAAACTGTTGTTATCTTCACTAAAACAGAAATTCATAGATCTGTTATGTCCTGTAAAATAAGGGATGGCAAAGGGGAGAGTAGCAGTGATGTATTTCAGGCATATCCTAATTTTCACTGGATGATCTGTATTCCTCTTCAATAAATCCCAACTTCCTTCTGCGGCCTTTTTTGCTCCCCCCCAAAATGAGATGGTACTTTGTACTTTTACTTAATTGCCCTGTCTTTTAAAAGCGTGGTACATTTGCATCAAAGCTGCTGCCACCTGTGCCTTTCAGATTCGGTCCAGTGCAGCTCTGCAGGGCGTCTATCAGGCTTTCTCTCACAAGTTCAGTGTGCATTATTAGATCCTGTTCTGTTAACAGAGATCCTGCTCATATCTTCTAGCAGAAGTTTTACGTTCATTTGTCTTTTATTTCCTTGTACAACTTCACACTTTTCGTACTAGTACGGATCAAATGATTTCTAGGAATGCTTATTCATTTGCTTATGTGCCTGCAAAACATACACACAGGATGGATATATTCTAGCCCTGTTGTGGGACCACTTCTGCTGATTTCAGTATGCTTAGGGGTTTTTTCCCCTCAGTCTATCAGTAATAATTAGGTGCCTGTAAACAATAAGCACCAGTAAGTTTGGACTCTGTCACTGTAGATGGATGTCATAGCAAGGGCAGGTAAGCAGGTTCCTTAGCAAAAAGGAAATTTTTCATTAAATATGTTTTTACATTGCTTGTTTAGCCTCTATTGAATTAAAAAAGTAACCTTGCAATGTGAATAGCAATGTCAGCTGGTATCACAGTCTGGCTAATAACACACGAGCACAATTTCAAGGGGGTCGGACCAGCATGTCCCACACCAGGTAGGAACCCAAAGTCCTGGTAAATGCTTGGCAGCAATCTACACCCCAGGCCGTTTCTCATGAGACCTGTTACTACAAATAGCCTGTGGCTACATTTGGGTATTCAGGTTTCGACAGGATGTGGCTGCTCCTTCTCACTTACCAGATGGCTTTTCATGTACCATCACCTGTCCTAGTGCTTCTTGGCCTCACTAACAGAGTTGTGACAAGAACTGTTGTGATGGTTGTGAAAACTGCTTTCTGCATGTGGCCATCATAATTATCACATGTGGGCACCTTTGTTTAGCGAGTCCACACATACATTACGGGTGCAAATGTCTTATGTTTGGGTACATTCATTTTGTATCTTCATTTTATATCACTAAAAGAATGAATCTGAGGTGTGGATATTTCACAGTCTAATCAGAGAGTTAAGCCTGTGCAAAACCTGCTTGATCTAAGGATCAGGCTTTGCATGTCTGTATGATAGGGGATGAATTTCTTCATACCCCTGTTTGGAGGAACATCTATAGCTCAGTTCTGCCTTTGCACTGGTTGAAAGTAATTTGGTAATCTCAAGCATGGCAATGGAAGTTTTACACTCCACTTCCCCATCTCCCGTCCTCGAGCACATTTTGTACATGTACCATCCTTATCATCAGCATCTGTCTTTTGAGTGATGGTTTGCTTGTCTCTAGGTCTCTGTCCCTTTATACAGTACCAGATCTAAAATTACATCTGGCTAGAGAGAAAGGCATGATCTCAAAGAATTAATACTGATCTCAAAATTTTATTGCCAGTAACTACATGTGATACTGCTTTAAATTAACCAGTAATTATTCAGAATCGTGTAGGAAAGAGTTAAAAATATTAAACAAAAAAAAGCCCTTTTCCAGGCAACTGAACCCCTTCCTTTCAACACAGCTGTTGCAGGAGGTTTCAGTGGTATGAATAAATGTATTTCTTTTAACACTTTTGTTGTTTAAAATGCTATTGTTTCATCTGAGGTGTGAGGAGATGTGCTAACCTTGTCAATGTGGGTGCAGTAGAGCAGAAATGATAACTGTATATACTTTTTTTTTTTAACAAAAATACAGAGAGTGTGTGTGAGAGAGAGAGAGAGACAACTTATTTAAATCCTGAATACAGTCAGACCTCATATGCATTGTTAAAAAAAAGCCCTAAAGAATTGCATATGGATTAGGGGGATGAATATTCTATTATTTCAGTCTGTTCTGCTGATCTTCTTATTGTGACTTTGCGCTTCAGAAATCTGCCAGGAATTTGGCTTTGCTGTACTAGACAGTAATTTTAAATGTGTATCAAGCACTTGATAGTGTATGATTTGCGTGCTGTTGCATTCCCATTCCCTAAATTTTCCACCAATTTATTACTTTTTTCATACTGTTTTAATATTTCAGGATGATGAATATATACAGCATCATTAAAAGTAAATAAAAAATGCATGAAATTAAAAAATGGAATATTAGATGTTTCTTTGCTGTAATCCCTAGGTCCAATAGGAATGAAATGTCTCTGTTCTGTCAAGTAATCCCTAAACATGATTAGGGACCTTGTAGTTTCCACATAGCCCACATAATATTTGTATCATATAAGCCTATTTATGTAAGGTTTGAGTAAAAGTTGTTATTAGAAGACCTATAAACCTATTCTACAATTCAAAAAGATATGCTTGCCTCTTAATCTCTCTACTTTTATTATTTTGCTGGAGATGGCAATACGTCCTTAATTCATATTTCAGAATTCTGTTGCATCTTTTGGGTACTTATATCGTGCATTAACAATCCCAGTGAAATGTATTTTTAAGACAGAGGACTGAGTTCAACAGTTCATCTACTCATGCAGCTTCTCCTTAAATCCTCATTGGAAGGGATGTGCACCTCTTTCTAGGTCTCTCCTTCGACATCTGGGTTTAATCTGACCTGGGGGTCTGGAGATGGAGAGATCGTTTTTGTCATGTTGGGGAAGGGAAGGTGGAAAGAGGGAGGGGATTAATTTTCTCCGCTTAAATCCTGTGATAATATATTTTTAGTGATGGAGGTGCTTCTGGCAGCTCCACAGAAAGTTTTAGAAATCAGCTTTCGATTTGATGAGCAGAGTTTTAGGGAGAAATAGCTAGAAAGAAGGAAAATGGGGAAAAGCCTTGAATGACAAAAGAATAAGACAGGAGAGACAATGGCCGTTTCCAGCTGTTTCTTGTCACACAGTTGTGTTGCAGGTTGTTACAACAACCCAACACCTCCTATTCTCTGGCTCAGCTTCTTGCCTGGGCAGCAGAAATGCTCATAGTCCCACCTTATGTGTTGTTAGGCCGAATTCGTTACTGTTCAGAGGTATTCCAGTTCCATGGTTGCACAAGGAAGATGAATAAATAAATAAGAACAGTAACTTATGTACTTCTATGGTTTGAGGAGGCTTTCACGAAGAAAATATTTTCAAATGATAGCAGGGGTCAGCTGTGGCAATTCCGTATTTCCCATAAGGAAATTTGAGATTATATTAACCTTGAGCTATCTACTCAAAAAACCCCCTGTGGAAATACACCTGTATTGCTTTCCACACTGCAGTGAAATTTACTTTTATTTCATTTTCGGAAGTTGAGGTGGCATTTGAGCAATAGTCCTATTCTTGTATTTATGAACTAAGACTCACTGCTGAGCCCAGGGATCCTCTTCCAGGAAAGCTGAGATCAATAACTGTTATCAAGTCTTCATTTGTAGGGAGTGTTAAATGACCACAAAGTCCTGATGTTCATCAATTAATAGGTTATGCTTAAAACTCGGCTATCTGCCCCCTGCCCCCCACCCCAAGCTACCATAGTCAGAAATTTTGATCTTTGATGTAATTTTAAACAGTCACTTTCAGTTGTTACAATTCCTTTTTAGCTGGAGAGACTGTATTACATTACATGAGCAGTACCCATAAGTTACAGGTAAACGATAGTTTCCCTCACCAACCTCCTCCTTCCTGCAAGTAGTGGAAGGTGGGAATGAGACAACGGTACTTGAGGCTCGTTTTATCATCCAAAGCGGGGATTTATAATTATTATTGCAGTTACTTTTGGGTTTTGGTAATCAGCAAAAAGGGGAGTACACACCCCAGCCAGAACAGAACAACCCCTGAAAACTGAAAAGAAAAGCCTTGCATGCGGATGTGTTTTCTGCTGCCTTTATTTCCTCAGTTTAAGTGCAAAAGAGGGATTTGGGAAAGCGAGAGCTTAATTTAACAAAATAATATTATGGTTTTGATCCTTAAAATGAATGAATTATTTGGATACTTAGCAGTATAATGTCTTTGAATAATCCTGGTACTTAAGTTAGAAAAAATGATATTGTCAGCGTGCTGTGTTTTCCTCTTATGATGTTTTTACCAATTTGGCATTTATGGGAAGCAATATCATTGTTGAGAAGTTTCCAAATTGCTTTTTATAGAAATACGCAGAAATTAAATCTCCTCCTTGTTATGAAAATGAAGTGATGTCTTGAGACACTGGTATATTAGCAGAAATCTGTGGAGACAATAAGCCAAGTTCTGCTTGCAGTTATTGTGTGTCCACTTCTGATAGCTTCAGGAAGGTAGGTATAGGCTGTTGCAGGGCATTGCAAATAAGCATGTGCTTAACTACAACGTGTGAGCAGTAGTAAGAGGCAGTGTAACATCACAGCCCTTCTCCCTGTCCCCTCGGACCACGTGGCTCAAGACATACTGGAAGGAAACACACAAAATGGGTTGGAAGTGAGACCAGTTCATGGGCAGTCCAGGCAAGCCACTGTTTAGTGGGGTGCAGTGCAGAATTATTTTAACTCAGAACCGTAAGGGGTCTTCATAGCTGAATTTAAACCACATAAAAGTGCTGTATGTGATGCGTTTAAATTCATTGACGGAATTAAGGCAGGACTAAGGCAAGTGCGTGATTGATTTTCACAGACACAATCAAATCTAAGAGATGGAGGAATGCAAGATGGATCAAATTTTAAGACCTGATTTACCTACATCAGCTATTTAATGGGATGCTTAATTTGATTGCTTCACCAAAAACTACTCACAGTAGTAAAGCCACTGACTAAATGACTGCGTAATCAAGGGATCTGTGTGCATCTACATCTTGATTTCCATGTACAAATAACCAGCAATTAATGGTTCAGAATAACTGCAGGGAACGGTTTAAGGTTCAAAATGGCAACTATAGGGTTTTGGGGGTCTTTTAGCATGATTTCACTATATTTTTTAGGAGTATAAACAGACTTGTGCAAGTCCATGTAAACAGAAGTTTTTTAACGTGGGTAGCAGAAGGCTCTTCATGGCTGTAGCTAGAAGCCATCTCTCTTCAGCAAGGTTGGATGCTTTTAATTATGAGAGTTAGGCTCTTAATATTGAACCCAACACAATAGCCTACTTCTGTGTAGCCAAAGTGTCCCGTTCCATGGGTTTGTTAACAAAAAATCAGGGAAGATCTTTGAATAGAGGGATGACAGCTGTTGAATGTATTTTGTAGCAATCACAAGGCACTGCACACTTTCTTCTTGGGATTTAACACATTTCTGAGTGAAAAATCAGCAGTCACTATTGGCACCCTTTTTATTTTTTCTTTTTCAATTTGTCTCATTGTAACGTGTATGAAGTACATTAGAATATCAGACCAAGAGTCTCGAAAATACTGATACATCCTCATTATTTTTACTGTTGTATTTCTATTGCAGCGAATCATCAATTACATTAAGTCTTTTTATTTCCCACAGCACAACTACAATTAAAATTAAGGGTGTTATGCTCACAGTCCCTTTCACCACTCATTTGAGTATGGGCAAACTTCGGCTGTTTTCTCACAGTAACCTTTACAATGCAACCGATAAACATTATTTTTGTTTTAATGACTCCCAAATAATGTCATATTTAAATGAAATGCAGTTTGCCTCAGCAGGGTTCGTTGAATTTATGACCATTTTTGTCCCATATCCTACAATAATGTGACAAATATTTGCATTTTTACTGTTTTCTTGAATACTTTTAAACACCCATTTTTAGGAGACTTCAGATTGCTTTTGAACATATGTGAATGCATTTTTAGCTATCACCAAGCTTAAAATAGGAACCCTTTTTTCAGCTTATCTTTATTAAACACCTGTAAAAATCAGTGGTATTTCTTTTTTCTTATAAAGCTTTCTTCCTTTAACGAATGCCAGAAATGCTGCACAGTTTGTTCCAGTATGGGCTTCTTTTCTCGGCGGTATGGGCAGTAAATGGTCTGGTAATGTCTCTTCCGTACACACAGGCATTTACCTGCCTGAATATCATAAACGGAAACTTAAAAATTGTAATGAAATGCACCTGATCTTTAGCTATAATCAGTTATTATAAGAAATGTTAGGCAGCTTTTAGAAAATATCCATAATTAAGTCTTAGAAATTGATCATTCTATACAAATGATCATGCTTACAATAAACCTCTGATCTAAAGAGTAGATGGCCAGGCATGGCAGTGGCCAATTATTTATGTTTTCTTATTGAATATTCACTTTCCTTTCATTAAAACCATGGGTTTATTTGTCAGAGGAGGGATTTTTGGGGTGTGTCTGTTGTTTGGGGTGTGCTCAGACAGGTACTTTAGAAGAAATTTTATTATTCATAATCTTTATAATCTAAGTGTGGAGTTAGCAGCTTAATCTTGATGTTCTTGGAGGCAGTTTCAGAGTTCTTCATGTCTTGGCTGGGTTAAGTTTTCTGGTTTTATATGCTTTTTTTCAAGAACGAAAATTGGCTGATTATTTTTAAAGCAATGTTTTCATGTGCTGAATCAAATTTTTAAAAAATCAATCACATTAATTCATGGTCTCTATACAATCATACTAAGACCTCTCTAACATTCACAGAAGTCAGTGGAAAGGTTTCTGTATTGTTGTTCTCCTGCAAAAATAACTTCTGTGTATGCTGTCTAGTCAAAAAACCCAACCAAATACCCCGTACAGAATTTTGTAAGTGAAACCAAATAATTTAAAATAAGATTGTGGTTACTTACCAGTCTGCATTTGAGCACTGTGCTAGATGTTGGTTAAAATTAGACTTCGTTAATGGACTAGCGAGGGAAGGTAGGAGTGAAAACAAGAAAAAGGTGATAGAAGTAAATATGCTCATAAATACAGAAACACCGTGTTTGCTTTTGCGGCCTTTGATCAAGCCCAGGAGTTTACTTTCAAAGGACATTGCGGGATGCTTGGGAAAGGAACAGCCACCCAGTGTAATTGGCAAGGGGGAAGGTCTGCAGCACAGCGGCTGCTGCTGCTCCTGCCTCTCTGATAAGATTGTAAGAGTTGCCAATATCAGTATTCAGTCTTGTAGCGTGTCAGGGCGCTTTCATGTGAACTGAAGTGAACTGTCTGTACGCGCTCCCTCCCGCTCTCCTCCCGCGCTCCTTCCCAGCGCTCGGCGCTGCATTGAAGTCAGGGGAGAGGAAAAAAAGATTTGAGGATTGCCCAATTTGTTCTGACATAAAGAGATGTTTAGCTCTGTGAAAGGTGGTGGAGGCAGAGTGCCTGACTGACATTTCAACAGGCTGTCTGCTGGGATTGCTCACTTCATGTCCCTTCATATTCCTGCTGTGTCCTGCGCGAGTGCTCTTGTCTAATCTTCACAGCGAGTGTACCAAGAGTCCCCTGGGCTTCGGTGCTCAATACCTTGTTAGACGGGGCGTATGATGGCACAGCTCCTTCTTTTGTACTTGCTTTTGCTCTAATGTTTCAGGCTTCTTTCAAGTCCAATTATTTTATTTTTTTTTTAAGGGATTAGCTAAAATAACTGTGTGTATCTCCTAACTGCCTCGGTCTTCTCTCGGCAATGCTAGATTTGGGTGATACCAGGTAGAAACACATGGAGGGGAAGAGAATAAAAGACCCCAGTAAGTCAAAGCTTTAAGCAGCATTCTGTGCTTTTGTTTTTAAATTAAGGTACGTTGACCTCCTTTGGCTGGTTTAGAAAACAGAAGAGAGAAAATACTCATTGAACAAGCAGTGGGAGGTATAACATGTTGATAATAAAGCTGAGACAGTGCTTGATCAGGAATGCTGAACTCCATACCAGGGGCTGCAGGGAAGTTTAGTTGTTGTGGGTCTGTGTGCTTTTACAATTCCAAACATGTTGTGATGCATTCTGGCATGCCACATCCTGTTAGATCACATTGGGGTAGCCCGTGGAGCCAAGTTACACTAAGAACATGAATTAATGAGAGCCAATGCTCACCTCTTATTCCGGGAGCATTATCAAATACCTTGTTAGCCACAGTTCCTATCTGGATTCAATCCTCCTAAAGCAGAGATGATATTAAAGATACATGTATTATGCTTTGGACAGATAGATATTTTTCATTAGCCTTCTCAAAATACTTTAATTAGTGGATGTGCTTTAATCCTTGTTAAGCCATTAAAATTATTCACATACTGCCCTCATGGTCTTCCTTTACATCTTTTTTAAAGGCATTTCTTTTCCTGAAGCGTATTATTGTTGGTGACAAAAAGGGGAATGGTAACATACTCTTTGCTTCCTGCAGATCTGGGATTCCCATGCTATGATCCCAAAGACACATTGCACGGATTCCATAACATATGGCTGCCTCTGCTCGAGTTTCCCCTGAGTTTCAAGTTCTGATAAACATCTTTTAATCTCTGTCTCATCCGGAGGTGCAGTCGTGTGTCTCACCAGGCGAGAGATTCCTAATGCAAACTCCTATTCTCAGACATACTTTCCAAACTTTTGTGCATAAAGCTGCACCCTTCTTCCTTCCACAAGGGTAGAAGGACCTAACAATGACAGCTACAAAAACCAGTGACCGTGAGTAGCTGCGTGGTTTCCCTCAGCCAGTGGCATATCTACTCTCACATTCTGTTTGCTGGGAATCAGCAATGACTTTTTCCTGCAGCAGACTGAACAGGTGGATATTAAAACTAACTTCTCATCCTTTCTGTAGCACCTACAGCCCAGAAGAGCTGAACTTACATCAGTACACCATCACAGTTCGAGGGTGTTGTATAGGAGCTGTAGAGGTCTTAGCAGGGTCCTGGCTATTCAGAAGACAAAATTCCAGATCTCTGAAATTAAAATAACCAGGGAATTAGCTAGTGGACTTTCTGCTGTAAGTACGGTCCAAGTGATATCAGAAGGTTTTAAAAAGGGGTTTGATGGATCTCAGACACTCCAGAAAAGGTTCACACATACATAAGGATCATTTTAAAAAGGGGATAGTGCCAGTTGTGCCCATCTTAGTTGGTCAGATATCCCAAACTCCTGTGGATATTTCAGTGTGAAGAAGCACACTGGCAAAATGTCTTCATCCCTTCGGGCTGTGGTCCAACAGTTTGTGATATATGTCCAATTTAAACGTGTGAGCAATTCAGGAGATGTGTGGGGGCAAGTTGTGTGTAGTGTTACACACATTTAATGGTTTACTGCATTGAATGCTAAGCAAGAGCTGTTCACTCCCAGTAGGAAGGAAGCCAGTGCACGTGAGATGTTCAGAGGTACAGACAGACAAATGCCTGTTGGGGTGTGTGTGCCTACAGGCTTGCTTCCTTCCTATTTGCTTTTGTGCACACATGTATCATTATGTAATGTTTCACCTATATCATTAATTTAATTGTTTTATGAAACTTGTACTTGCCTCTGCAAGCTTAGCAGTAAAGCCCATGCTGTTAACTGAGGTTGATTATTTCCAAACAGCTGATTACAGAAGTTACCATCAATTTAACAGAAGTTGTGTTTATTTAAAAATTGACTTAAAGACAGTAAATGACTTGATGACTCATTAAATCAATTTAAAAATTGACTTAAAGTGCCGTAAGTGACTCATTATGTTAAGCTATAGAAGGACCCAATAAAAAGAAGAAAAAAAGAAACCTGGCAGGAAGTTGTAGCTTCGTATCCTGATTTATTTTTGTTCAGAATAAAATGATCCGATTACCAAAAGTGGATGCAAGGGCATCTACCTGACTATCACGAAGTACTCAGGTAGTAAAAGCACTGCCACTAAGCAAGGGGCCAAGGGTCACTGAAATATTTCTGTGATTTTTATGTCAGTAAATGAAGTTTACAATAATGCTTTGGCTGGGAGATATTTAGCTGCATACCAGGATACCATTAAGTTACTAATATTGAGTAACTGTTCTATATGTCTCTAGATTTGTTCAACATAATGTCTATATGTTAAACAGTTTTCTATGGTATTTAAAAATTGACATTTCAAAGAGTGTAATAGCATAATGAAATGTAAACTGAAAACAGGAATGAGTTAATTAGACTAATGATCCCTTGACTCCTTTATTAGCCAGCTCTTTAGAAATTGGGATTAGCTTTGTTTTCTCTGCTGAATAAAGACAGGAAGGATGATGTTGATTCTAGTAAATGACAGCACCAGAAGAAATTAGTGTTTTCCTTTTTGTTATAGGTTTCATCATGTGAGATAAAAGTTTAGCCTTCCTGCATGCATACCTTATTTCGTTACACTTTGAGTTTCACTTGGGTTGAAAGAGACATCAGGAAAGTAATTTAGGAAGGCCTACTGATTTCATATCATGATTTTAAGGGTGATCCACTCTATGTGATTTCTGGACTTGAAACTTTACGACCCTTTGTGCAAACCTGGAGTAGACTGGGTTTGGGTTTAAATGAAGTCTTCAGAAAAGGCCAGCTTGACAACTTTTTGATCTAGGTTTTGAACACTTAATTTCTCCTCTGTATAAGAGAGTGATTTACATGTCTCTCTTGCTTTTAAGGGCTAGCAAGTAGCATGAGAATTATCTCTATAGTGGTTCAAACCAAGCATGCACAGAGAAACAAAATCGTTTTTACGACAAATAGGAGGATTCGTAAGTCAGCAGCTGTTAGCGAAACAACATCATTAAAACTTCCAGCAGTTCCAGACCTTGCTCTCGGGACTCGCTCAGGCCAAGCAAAACCTTAAATAAAATGGTGAATTATAGGCAGGAAAAAGAAAACCAGAATTTAAATTGGTGGGAATTAGCGATGATTCACTAAGCTAATTTCTGCCCTCCGTTTCCCTTGTGTGATGGCGTGTGGAGCAGCGCTGGGATGAGGGAGGGCAGAGTGGGAGCTGCTGACAGCCAGCTTTTAAGTTTGGATTCTTTCTGGTAGATCTTTATCCTGCAAAGTAATGAGCTCCTCAGCTTCCCCTGAAACCTGTAGGTATAGAGGGCACCCAGCGCCATGCAGGATCAGATCTTTAACGAATGCCTGAGGAATACAGAATTTATCACCCAAATGAGGCGACAGAGAGGAGGTGGCAGCAGCTGAGTTATGAAGCTTTTTACTTACAGCCAGGGTTTGTTTGCTATCCTGCACGCCCTTGTTAAGCGTTCTGTGAGCACCACGCTGAAGCAGAAGCAATAATGCCACTTGTTCATAGTTCCGTGCTTTCAGCTTTCTGGAGGGCGCTTTTGAAGAGGCGTGGTGGGATGGCAGTCAGCACACTCGGGTGTCACCGCTCCTCTCCTCCTTTATGGAAAGGCGCATCTGGAACCCATCACATGCCTGTTAGTTGTTCCCTAGGTGCTGCTCGGTGGCTCTTCGGTGTGAGACTCACTGGATGCTTGGTTTTGGCCTGTCCTGGGCAGGGGGTGCAGCCCGTGCGTCGCAGGCGGCAGAGCTGAGCGCTGCTCGTCGTCCATCGCTGCGCCTGACCTTGCGGCTCGCGATTCATTTGAAGTAGCGGAATTAAAATTTTCCATTCTTTTGCATTGTCATGCCTCACGTTGATAAGCACAAAGAAATGTAAATAAAAAAGACCTATTTCACAACCCTAGCTACAACCTTTTTGTTTTATGACAAAAGACAGTTAATTAGCATACTAGCAGTAAGCAGCCTTCCCAAACTCGTGCTAATTATGTATTCTGTTGACCGTGACTCCAGTCATAAGGTAATTGGCTTGCAGCAACATGACATTTCAAATCATCTCTTGAAATTACATCAAAAAGCCAGCCTGTTTTGTTTTGATAGGGGAACAATCAATTTGATAAGTGGTAACACAGCTCATTGTTTCACATTAATTAGACTAATTGCAGCATGTTAGCCTCTGAAATAGACAGAACTTGGAGAAGACAAAGGCTGTGGCCTTTAGCATGCAGTGCATGTGGTGGTTCCACTTGCTTGCACATACTGTAGGCAGAAAACAGAGTTGTTAGGATTCAGCCTTGCGGGAGACTGGGTGTTAACAGTGGTTTGATGTGTTATGCTTAATCCACTGGCTTTCAATTATAAGATCCACGTTCGAAAAATCCCTGAGAGAGGAAGGGGGGAAGAAAAAAGAGTGTCATTTCAATACTAATGGTGACAAAGTTTTTGGTGATCTTCTGTTTTGTGTGTCCTGAAAGAGGAAGCAGAGATCTGGCCAGAGGATCTCTTCTGTTTTGTGGCACTGAGGGATGTGACTTTGTGGTGGACTTGGTACTCACTGGGTTTATGGTCGGACTCAGTCTTCCAATCTGAATGATGTGATGATTCTATGTTTAGGGACTGTAATATCTTTCTTTGAGAAGGCTTTACTTTTGTTCTTGATTTTCCTGCGCATTCCCACTAATGTTTATTTCTTAGCATACCTCAGTTGGGCTATTTTTATTTTCACTTTTATATTTACTTAAGAATAATGTATGGGGAGAAAAAAATGCATAGTGGATGGATTACTGAAAACAGATAGTAGAGATACATATCCCACCCACGCATTTCTAATTTAGAGCATCTTTGCCCACTGTTGAGATTACCAATTGTACTTAGCTCTCTGGTGATTTTTATGATCAAGCTATGTCATCTGTAGATTGACATGACCAAATGAATTTCGCTTGTGACCTAACTGAAATGTAAACAAAAGTTTTAAGGGATGAAAATTTGAAGGGGTTATCTCAGTCCACGGGCTAGGCTAACTTCATTGCTGTTCACAGCTTGGTACAGTGCTTCTTGCACGTCAAACCCAACATCAGGCCACTGGATATGTAAAAATGTGTTCTTTGACCAGTACATTGCAGTGTGTTTGGTAAACAGGGTCATAGTCAGCAACTTTTCAAAGACTGAAAAGCATCAGACACTGGATTCCAAAACTGTGCAAATGCTGATGAAATCATATGCATGAGACCAACTCTGCCTTTTCTTCTACAGTTCTGTAGTCCACCTGTACCATCAGAGCATTTTGCCTTTTGTAATTACCTCCATTCAACAAAATCTTTCATTACTTAAAAAAAAAGTCGATTCAAAATAAACAAAAACAAAAAAGAGAGACTGGGGGGTGATTCTTAATCACTGAATTGCTTACATGAAAGCCGTAATTCTTCAGTTGCTCTCCATGGAAGACAAGGTATTTCTTTTGAAGCGAGGCGAGGAAATTTAGACAAGTCTGAATACAGACTTCACTTAGACATCTTTGCTTCTCTTACTCCCCCTCACACACATGCCCCAGTCATTGACTGGTTAGACAGTAAAACCTCTGGGGCAGAGATTTTGATAAAGTCACCTGTAGTCTGTCTTTGGAGAAGTGTAATTTCATTTAAATCAAAGACTTTCTTCTAACAGCTGAACATTCTATTTGCTCGTGGAAGCTCTATTTTTATTAGTTTTGCTTATGCTTTATGTTGGCCCCTTAGCAAATGGTCATAAACTCTGTTTTAGATCCAGCTACTAGTGACTTCATACTACTGATTTATTTCTATCATTTACCGGCAAGAATATATTTTAAAAAAATGTATTCCAAGCGATTCGTTCCTCTCCACCTCCTCTCTCCCATGCCTGCCTTTACTTTCCTTCTCCTTCAACATTTAAACCACCTTTCATTGGGATTAAAATTACGCCCGGATTAGCGATGTAACTACCCTAATGTGCTGCTGTTACTAAGAAGTCCTGGGCTTATACAGGAGGTGGATTGGAAAGAAGCAGAAGATTGGAGCCTTTTAGCATTCAGTTTAAGTGCTGGTTCCACTTGCCTGAGCACAAGCTGGAGCCAGTGCTGTTAGGATGCAAGCCTGCACCCTCGCTGTCACTGCTGGTCCTTCTGTAGTCAGGTTCCTGCTTGGAGCAGAGCAAATCTTTGCTCAGTTAAGCGAGCGTCAGTCACTGGCAAGCTTGGCTGCCAGCCCAGGTTTGTTAGACTTTTCTGTGCTGCACCTGAATGAGATACTGAGACGACATGGCTACCTAAACAGAGCCTAGAAGCCCTGGATGTATTTTAAAAAAAAAAAAAAAAAATTAAATTGTCAAATCGATGACAGAATAATTTTCAGAATATAACTTACACTTCCAGTGCTCGCCTGGGAGGTTTGCAATAAGGAACCTGCACTGCCTGCTCGGTGACACGTCCTGTGTGATCTTGTTCAAATACCTTTCTCAGTTTTCTTGAAATCCAAGACTAGAAGGTATTGCTGACTTCTGACTGAGGAACAGGGGCATGGGCAAAACGTAGCTTAGCAAGCTGAAACACACTGATACCACCCTGCAGAGGTGCTGAGCTCGTTCAAAGGCACCAAATGGCTGCTTTTGGGTTACATCAACAGTGGGCACTCAGCTACACGTAGGACTGTACTTTTAAATTGCTTGTCTATTATCCAGTCAAAGTCGACAGGACCATCTTCAAATGGAAAAGGAATGGTGAGAAATTAAAGTTGCAAAGTTTTGGGTTGCGTGAAGGCACAGGCAGTGGGTATTCTGCACAGCAAGTTGAGGAAAATCAGGGACAGGGTAAAAAGAGATAAAATAGGAATAGTTTTTAAATAGGAATTGCTGGCAGAGCTATTAATCACACAAGTCTTTGAGCTGTAAGGATTGCATGAGCGGAGCTAATACGGAAGAAGAGAGATACTTTGCCGATATCCTGAAATAGACTATTAAAAGCAACACGGAAAATTAAAGGGAGATAATGTCTGAACAGATTAATGACATGTAATAACAATTTTAAAAACCCCAAATCTACAGAGAAACCCCAAATCTCTTCAAATATCCAAATCCCCATGTGCAACTGGGTTTTCGTATGGGACAGCCTTGTAATAATCAGTTTTGCAAGTTGCTGGTCTTGTTTTACAGTCTCAGCTCTGAGCTTTGACTCTGATCTCATTTACACTAGTCAAATAAATCAAACTTTCTGCTGTTTCTCTGGCTGTACACTGCAACAGTGACCAGAATGTGGACTCTGCTAGAGACTATGTGGTTTTTAGCAGGAGATTTCACAGCACTTCTGAAGCAGGTTAGAAAAGGAAGAGAAAAAAGCATTTGTCATTGCTGTCTAAGGTAGACCACCACCTGCTCTTTGCAGACTGCCAAACTAAATGGGGACCTGATGCAGGTAGGGGCCTTTTGTCTGAAAAGAGGAATCAAGAATCTGTGAATATAAGACAGAGACCTGAGACATAACTTGTATTATCCTATTTCTTGTCAAAATCTACATCATCATCATCTTTGAAATGATGGCATCATTGCAGTAGATTCAGGACAAACTGAGCACAAGTTGAGGGTTTTGCACAGGGGATTAATCTTTTCCTCACACGGGATGATTTTTTTTTAAAAGTCCTTTTCTTGCTATTTCTATGACCTTCCATCCCTAATGTGCAATTGTAGCTGTTTAATGAAAGAAAACAAACTTTAATTCTGCACTGACCTGGACTTGTGAAACAAGCAGGGTTTTCAGTGAAGCTTTCATAAGCTATAAATCAGTGTAAAATTTAGCTCATATTACATTCTCATTGAAAATGGGTTATATGATAATTTATGTTGAGCTGATCATAACTAAGCACCTCATAGTAGTGTCCTTCAAAAAATTTTAATCAAGATTGTCTTTCTCTCTCCACCTCTCTTGGTGCAATTTCAAGAGGTTTATTTGCATGTCAATCCACACGTGTCACTGGAGTTATTCCACTGAAGCAGGCACAACATCCCGGCTGCGTACGTGTTTTACAGCAGCATAATGTCAGGTGACTCTCTGCATTTATTTCTGATTTGTGCTCGTGGAAGAGTCAGGCCCTTAATTCTCTTAAGCCCTGAAAACAGGGGTATTTCCAGTGGCCTGTCAGATCTGTTTTCCGAGTCTTTTTTGTGCTTTGCAGTGACTGTGCAGTGAACAGTGTAGGGGGGGAAGCTGTGGATCCTACGAAAATCACTGAGCTGGTCCAACCTTCTATTTCAAAATCGATGTGAAAAAGTGTTTCTAAGTATGTTTGACACTTTTATATGGCTGTTTTCTCTTGAGGTTTTTCCTGCTTGTTGTATGGTGGACAGCAAAGGGATTCCAGAGAGGTGTCTTGGGCAGCAAATACCTGGAGAGTCCTCTCCAGGACCAAATTGCCAAAAGCTCTTTACATCAAGGACCATCTTATTTTTACAGTATTTATGCAATCTTTAATATGGTGGGGTTGTACAGCGAGGACAGAGTTGCTCCATAATTGGTGATAATTAACAGTTTCCCACCTAAGTATGTATAATCAAGACAAACAGGGTGGGGAGAGGTGTGTTGGTAAGAGTGGGTGTGTTGATTCCTCATGCAGGCTTTTTTCTTTTTCATAATTAAAGGCTTATGGTATGAAGTTACAAATGGGTGGACTCCTGGTAGAATCCTAGAAAGGATAAACAAGTTTTAATCAGATTTTGAATGGATACTGAAGACAAAGATTATGAGCTATGACTAGAGAAGTTTGAGTTGAGAAGCCCAGCAGAGCGGAGTTTTAGTTAGACTAAAGCATTAAGCTCACTACGTGTCAAGTTTGACAGCCAAGATCTAAGTAGTTTTCATGCCATGGTGAAGCTTTGGATTTGAAGGTAGGAGACTTGGGATTTGTTGAGCAGTGACTGACGTGGAGGAGTAGGAAAACCAAGGTACAGAAAACATAGTTGGACAATGGTAGTTCTAGCCACAGCAGGTGAAGTGAGGTGGGGGAAGCTGGGATGGTGGAAGTAGAAACACTGGTTCTTTGACAGTCACTTTGCAACTTGCTCTGAATGGAAAAGTGAGGAGATGCTCAGTATATTTGCCCCTAGAGCCTATAAAATCAGTAGTCACTACCAGGCTTCAGATTTTGTAAGTGTCATAAAATTAAGGGAGATATTGCCGCAAACCACTCTCTCCTCTCTCCCACCCTTTTGCTGCATGTTATCCTTTTTTTGTTTGTTTTTTAACTTTTCCTTCCTGCCAGTAAACATTAAAAGTTCAGGCTGAGGTATTTCCAAATTTCTTTTTCTTTGCACCACTTGTTTCTGGCTGTATTCCACAGAGGGAAAGAAGATGACAGGTTTTCATTGGTCACTTAATTGTGTATGTCCATTGGTTTTTATGACTTTCAAATTTATATTTTTGTGTGCTTAGGGGCTTTTGTGACAAGGTGCTAATGGGTTCCTGGCTGGGCAAGCACCTGTGTCAGAAAGTGTTTCATTGTGTCCCTTGTTTTTCCACCTCTGACTGCTTTTATTAGCTTGCATATATACCTTTATTGCAACCCCCAATGTACTTGTGTTTGTGGGGGATTTTTTGTGGATGTATAATCTGCAAAGGAAATTGTACAAAGGAAACTATTTGTCTCTTATGGAAAAGAAGCTTTTAATATAGAGAGAAGGTGGGAGTTGGAAAATGAGTTTGTAGATGTGCCTGAGAGACAAGAAAGCCAGGAGATACAGAAACAACTTTGACCACTGACTTGTCCAGGGGTTTTTATCATATGGTCTGAGAAGTTCTGCAGGGTGGGCTGTGGGTAGCTGGTAGATATCCTGCTGCTGGAAGATCTCATTTCCCACTGCTAGGCTGCATGAAGTGGTAGATAACAGTACCCTGCATGGTTTCCTAATAAAGTGCTTCCAAATGAGCACTTGCTGTAGCTGCTCCAGCCTAATGATTGTGAAAGCCAAGAGAAATGGCATCTGTGGCTTTAAAAGAAAAGCAAAGCACCCACAAGGTGATCTCTGCATTAGACTGTAATCTACATTAGGAAAAAGACCTTAACTCCCCTCAGGATATTGTATTTAAACCTGTGCTCCAGTTGCAGTAATGCAAATTCTGCTTCTGTAAAGAAGATAAAAGCTAGCTTTTTTTTCTTTCCCCCCCACCCCTTGCTTATTTTGCTGCTATTTCCTCTAATATAGGTTATATATTGATGACCTAATGCATTTTGGGAGATAAGGTTCGTTTCCCATATTATTTCTATGCAATAGTTTAGTACTTTATTCCAGTCCAAACGTGGGAAAAATTTGTTGCAGAATTTGGCCATTTTAGCACTACAGCTGAATAAATGACTATTACAGAGTATTCTGGCCCTTGGTCTAAGGAGCTGTCATCACCTCTTTTAATGGAAAATTATTAGCCTTTTTTATGCTTCTTAGTTTGCTCTTGCACATGGTTTTGCCCTCTGCACTTCTCCAAAGGTAAAGACCTGCTGATCAGCTTCTAGGTGGGAGAAAAAAATAAGGTTTAGCAGGCTTGGGGTTCCCTTAAAACAGAAGTAGAATAGCTTTAGAAATGTGTTTAGTCAACAGACCTTCTGAATAGAACAAAGACCTTAACTTCCAAATCTGTAGGACAAGCCATGAACAGTAAAGGATCTCTTGAGACCCATAGAATGCATCCTGGCATAGGTCTTAAAAATGAGTTTTGGATATTAGTTTGTACAGTCATGTTGTAACAGAGAGATGGCCAAGAATAGGGGAACAGGATATATAAATGAGATTTTTATGACCCAAATGTGCATATGAAATGTAGGACAGACTGGATTCAAAATCAGTTCCATATCGTGGGACCTGCCTTTAACACGGGAATTGTAGTTTTTTTCCATTGTATTCTAAAGACAAAAGGCTATATCATGCTACAAAAAAATGATTATATTTAAGCCTTTACAAATTTAAATACATCTGTTGTTTTTCGCTCCCTTTCCAGACAGATTAGCAGAAACTATACTGCATGTGTTTATCCTTTCCAGCTGATAGACATCTTAAATGATTTTGTTTTAACTGATCTATAAACATCTTTCCTGAAAGGAAAATGTTCATTAAAAAACAAATGTGTCTGATTCTCCTGGTCTTGTGATGATGTATGGAAGCTTTTGTTTTCTCTGTACAATGAGAGAGAGAGATGATTTTTCTTGAAATTTTCTGTCTCTATGGGTTTTTGCAAATGCAACTTTATTGGTGGTTGGTTTTTAATTCAGCAGTGTATTATAAAAGCTTGTCCCCTCAGAAGCCTTCCATCTACCCCTGGCTAATAACAATGACAGTGCACTGGGAGCTCATTTACCACGTGGGCTGGACTGCAAGCTGTGCCCTGCTCCTTCTGCTGGGAAAGCAGCTGCCAAGATGCCTTTTGAGACTCTTTGGGCTGACTTCTCCATCCCAGCACTGCTGTACTTTGCAGCAACTTCAGGGCTACTCTCTGTTTGTAGATAGATATTCATACATGATACCCACAAACCCAGCAAATTACAGGAAGGAATCTGTTCTGCTGGTCTCTGTCTAAGCCCCAGCATGGTGCTGAGGAAACAAGGCAGCACTTCTAAGTGGGATGGATATTTGGGGCTTGAAGCTTGCACCTTGAGTCCTCATAATCTGTTGTCCCCACAACCAAATTCACCTTCCAGATATGCTGCTGTGAGAATTTGAGTAATTCAATGTCATTAATTAAGTTATTCTAGAATTACTCCAGTGTAGCTGTGAACAAAATTAAGCCTCTAGTCTGTTCTGGGAAATGAGACATACCTGTTTTTTTCTAAGTGGTTTCTAATACATTTCATTAGGAAATTATTTGATGAATGTCATCTAGTCTTTGGGGATTGGTACAGTGTCTGGGGTTTGAACACCCTGACAATTTGTAGCCGGCCAAAAGGAATGAAAGGCTGATTTCTGCACAGAACACGTCAATATTTTTAATCTTTTTTTTCCCCCAAAGTGTAGAATGCTTTGAAGGTGTCATAAATACATGGAATAGGAGATTCATTCCTAAGGACCTCAGAGTGCTCCAACTTATTTACCTAAGTGAGCTTAGCTCAGTTGGTTGGAGCTTGGGGCTAATAACACCTGGGTTGTGGGTTGCCCATATGGGCCACTCACTCAAGAGTTGGGGTTGATGATCACTGTGGGTCCCTTCCAACTCAGAATATTCTGTGACCTGTGATCTTAAAGCTTAGCCTTGTCATGGTATTAGTTTGTGTCTGTGTCAGTTGTTATTTTCACCAGTAAACAGTCTGCAAGCAAGAGGCAGAGATTCAATTATACTTTTCTTAAACTACATAAAAAAAATAAATCACCTAGGTGTTTTTCTGCCATGACTTCACAGTTTCTAAGGTCCCCGAAAAACTTTATGCTAAGGCTGATGCAATATTCTTGGCCAAAGAACAACTTATCTGAGTTCACTGGAAACCTGAAGGGAGGTGAATCCACCAAGGTCAGTGGCACAATTATATAATTTTTGCCTTGTGAATAAACAGATGTTCTATTTCATGAGTATTCACACCTATAGTACTGGACATTAGGTGAAGTATCCTAGTCTGCTGATGCATCTAAAACAGGTTTGTTGCTGCCAAAGCCAGGGAAAACTTTTAAATTCTGTTGGATGCAGTCATAAATGCAGAATATGTGTCACTTTTGTTAATTTTCAGTTCTATTTCGCTCTTGTTGGGAATAGAGGAGTAAACCAGCATCTTAGTTAAAATTGCAAACTAGTTCTGTTTTATTTTGGGGATTTTTTTGCTTATTTGTCTTTGGTTTTAAATATTAGTGGGGTACCTTGGATTTGTGCAAACACGAGTGAAATCTGACCCACTGGACTTCTGTTGCTTCCTCAAACCAGGAGTTAAAGGATGTTGTTAAAAATTAAAAATTCCGGTTGTATACAGGAAACAAAACAACTAGTCAGCCAAGAAGTGGGCCTTGAACTGTGCTTGAGGCCATTTTTTCGGCTACTACTACTGCATATGAATTCATTTTTTTGGCATCAAATTTATATCTCAGAGTTTTCTGGTTTGTCCAGTTATTCTATGTGACTCTGATGATACAGAAAAAAAACTATCCCTGTTTTGGCTGGTTATGTACCTGTGTTTGTTTCTCTTGCACTGTCAGAACAGTGCTGAGCTATTGAAGTTAACCTGTAACTCCAGCTTAATGAATTCTTGTTGCTTTGAACACATGAGCTCTTTCCTTGTCTTGGCTACTTCCCTTATTACTTTTAAACCCTCTCTTCTGCCATTCTCTTCTCGTGCCTGTTTCTCTTTTCTTACATGTGTGTCGGATAAATAGCTCTTCTTCCTTCACAAATACATACCTGACATTAAGTGGGTTAATATTTGCCTGCCAGGGAAATGAGAAGAGGGGTGGAAGAGGATCAGGATAGGCAAGAAAGTTTGTGAATGAGGACAGGTCTCTGTCTGTCCAGTCTTTGTCTTCTAGTCTAAACTGTCTTGACAGTAGTGTAGATCATAACTTGTTGGCAGCACAAAGCATCATTTCAGCTGCACACAGGAATGCACCTGCCTGGCCTCTTTGGCTGTTGCCTTCCAGTGACAGGGACAGAGTAACAGTAAGAGAATAACAAGAGGTAACTAAGTGGAGGATCCCTTGCCATATATGAACATTTTTTATTTCTTTCTCTTGAGATGCAAATGTTATCCTGACAGTGGTCAAAGAGAAACTTCAAGAAAGGAAATGGAAAAGTTGAGAGTATTTATTGTGCTGGTATGTCAGTCTCTTATACGCCCTGTATAAAGCCAAAAGAGTTCAAGCCTATTACCTGAAGCCTTTAAATTGTATTAATAAATGTCAGTATAATCCAGCGCAGTTAGAGCCTAACCACACCTGTATGAATATCTTCAGCTATGTTTAAACCATTTCTTACAAGAAAAACCCCACCCTTTGCATTTTTTAATGAAGGCACTTTGCCTTCCTCTGTGCCTTTGGTCTCCAGTCTCTGTGGTTTTATCTATAATCACCAATAGCACCTGGACAGTTGTGTGCAAGACCTTCAACTTAATGCTCACAGTGAGCTTCACCAAGCTACACACTGTGGTTAATGAAAAGAATTTCTTAAAGCTTAACGAGGCTCAACAACAAATGCAAACTAGGGTATGACCTTTTTCCTTTGCCTTCCTTTGAAAAAGTAGGAAAAGTAAAAAAGACAGTTTGTCCCACTAGAACCTTTTTGGAAGTATGTCAGGGAGCAGCAGAAGGAAAAATAAGTTAGAAGAAAAATATTAACAAGTGATATTCTGGATTCCTTGATACAAGGCTTATGATAATTTAAAATATGTGTAATTATTAAGTTCCAGTGAAGTCTGTTTGCTTTTATGAAGGGACTCCTGGAGAGACAGGCAGATTAAGGGACTGTGAATGGGACCCAAGAGTCACTCACTTGTGGAATCAAGAACAAAGAGGAAAATTCCTCAGATTCATCTTCTGTTCTGACCCACTTACTGTGTTGTTGCAAACAGATAGAGGTGAAATAGCTCTGAATGTGGTGTTTAAACCAATTTTCCTAAGGAGAAATGAGCCCAACTTAAAGCCAGCCATAGTTAAGTGAATTATTTCCTTTTTTTGACTATGACAGTTATCTTGAAATAGCTCTTTGATGAAATCCCCTCCTCTTTCAAGTCCTTGGAAAAACTCCTACGATGAGATTCATTTCATCTAAGTTTAGACATCTCTAGTGTAAACTTCTATATCTAAGCTCCACATCCTCGTCTCTCTTTATAGCTGGTGGAGAGAAACAGGGCCTTCTAGGGTGCGATTCATCTCCTTTGTTTCAGAGAGCTACTTTAGAAGGGAGAAATTCAACACTTCCAGTACCTGCCCCTCTCTCTCTCTCAGCTTTAAAGAGATACTAAACTTTGGTGGCATCGCATTCATCTCGTCAGAGGAAACCCACCTGTTGTGACTTAGGAGGGGAATTGGATACCCACATTTTTCCCTTGGGAAGACATCACTGGCTGTATGTAGGAAAGGCTGAAGGTTGCAGATTGGCAGTCCATTTTGGTTATGGTCTCAGCTGCTTTCACACCTCTACCTGTAATCTCAGCGTTCTGTTGTGTGAAAATACACCGAACTGTAGAAAATCTGCTGAAGTTATGTACAGGGTGTTCAAGCTTACTCTCGAAGGTACTCATCTTGTGTGCCTAAACTGTCTTCATTCCTTTTCCTAAAACCACAGGTAAATGCAGTGAAACAGTCAACTCAGTCATTCACCCCAAAACGTTCCGGGAAATCTTTAGGAGTCCATTCAGAGAAATGCTGAAAGACAGTAAGTTAGTCTGGTATCTCTTCACTTCTTGGACAAGTAGTCTTTCCATTCCTAGCTTAAGATAATGATGAACGGAAGGAGAAATAGGCACAGACTATAATGCAAAATGGAAGATTTAAGAAATCATCAATGTGCAATTGCTACATGGAGATCAAGACTAACACTGGAAGCATGCGAAGCAGCAGTCAGGAGGTAGCAGCTCTTCTGCTGAGCTTTATCACAGCGTCTTGTGAAACAGATGTGATCACTTAAAGGTGGGAAATAGTTATTGGACTTTTTGGGGAGTTTTAAGTGAATAAAAGAGACATGCTAGGGTAATACTGAAAGTGCTGGTTTTAAGTGCTTTCACTCTTGTGATTAGGATATCCTTTTTTAGGATATGTTGCTCAGCAAAGGCTGTCTGTGCAGGGATAGAATAAAATCAAGGTAAAAATCCCTTGTAATTTAAAATGGTCTGGTATGTTACGACTTGCCATTACATGTGGTGAGGGGGTTGGTAACATAATTGCTTAATTCACTGGAATTGCTTCACAGGGTAGTGAGTATGTAGCAGAGCCCTTTGTTTCCTTGCAGCCCTTGCTGGCCAGGTGTCTGAGTAGAGGCTGATGTTGGTCTCTCTGCCATGGTGGTCACCTGGGCTCTGAAGAGCTGAGGTTGGGGCTGAACATGACTGCTTTGGTCAATGGGCCATCTCCTTGCTTTGGTGTATGTAATTCAGCGTAGCTTGGCATGGCACTTCTTATGTGATGACTGACACTGGCCTGCTGGTTTCTTAGATAGTTTATTTTTCTGGGTATTAAGAAGTGGAAGTGTGGAGTTAAAGGAGCAGTTGTTGTATCTGAAGTGCGCACGTGGAACCTTTCATGTCTGCAAGGACTTGGTGTGTGGGTGAGAGAGGAAATCAGAGCCTTGAGAAGGTCTTAACAAGACTGAGACTGTGGGAGGAAAGCAGGAGAGAAGCTGGCAAATGATGAAGGAAGAAAGAGTATTTAAATTGTCTATTTAAGTTGTCTGTAACTCCTTGGAACCTCAGGAGTGGAGGGTTGTTCTGTCCGTTTAAGTCCAGAATAATATAATTGCTGCTGTCCTCGTGTTATTCTGATGTGTGAGCTGAATCGGTGATGTTGTGGCTGATGTTTTGTCCCTTGGAAAAGGAGTACTTCAGATGAGACTTCCTCTGGGTTTACAGTCACCCCGCACATTGTTTTGGTGAGATCCAGAAGAAACTTCACAAAATCTTTTGTGTAATGGAGAATAGCTTGTCTTATAAGGAGAGTCTTTCATACAGAGGAGAAAAAAAGAGGAAAAAACCACACCACTGCCACCACTGTCTCCTCACCACCCCCCACCCCCCCCAAATAAACAAAAAACCCGCATCAACAAATGACAAACAAATCAAAAAAGGTTCATGTCTTCCATGTTTGCAAGGGAGTGAAACAATAAACTAGCCTTTTTTTTTTTTTTTTTTTTTTTAGTTTTTTTAAATTTGTTGCCCTTTTGGGGGTTCTTAACTGTAAAATATTTCAGCCTTGTTAAAATCTAAAATTATGCTTAGCTGTTCTATATGAAGTGCTTTAGGACTTTATTAAGATGAACTGTGTTACAGCACTTGAAGACACTGTGTTGTCAGTGCCCTGTGTGACACCGTTGTGTCCCTTCAGTTCTGTCAGTCTTCCTCTTTCTTTGCCCCCTTTTTCTCCCGGTGAAAATATCTACTTGTGGCTTTGCTTCTGTGGTGTTACTTGGCGGTTTATTTCCTATAATTAACGCATCTGTATGTACCTGATCTAAAGGCAAGTGAAGATGAGGGAATGTTTTCCCTTCAGATCAGTGGATTTCAGATATGACCCTCAAGAGATGATTATCAAATGCTGAAATTCACATCTGAATAAAGGGGGGTTTGTGTGTGTGTGTGTGTCTGTTTGTTGAAATGCTTTCTTTAGCCTAAAGGATAGCAGTCAATACTGAAAGTAAGATGAAAACTGAATTTTTGCAGAACAGAGATTTCATTTTAACTAAGTATTTTTTCCCTTTATTCTTCTCCTCTCTGTTTGAAAAAACATTAAACGCATTGAGTCAGGGAGACATTCTGTGCTGCATTAGAATAGCCATCAACGTCAGTCGAGACCATTTGGATCATGTCACTTGTCCTAAAGTGTGTAGCTGTTTTTAAAGAAAGAACATGTCATGTTCTGTACAGGGATCTTTAATGCATGAAACTTGTTTGAAGCAATAATAAATCAAGTCCTTGCTGCTAAAACCAGTGTCTGATTTTTCCCTCGTGACAATCTCTATCCTTCCGTGTGTAAAAACTGAGACAATGGAAAGAACAATTCTGCACCCACAGGTATTGCAAATAACTATGATCACAACTAACTAAATACATAAATCTAGCAAAATAAGGAACTGAGATATAATTGTCCTATGCATTTGCCACAATGTTTAATAATGTACTCTTTTCCTACAGCCACCGCTATAGGAGGTTGCAAGCTGTGTAGAGATATTTTCATTATTCATGCTCTATTGAGTAGGCAGTTCTGCAGACATTTTTCTCACCTCTCCTAAAAAAGTGGAATAATTAAGAGCAAGCAGGGTATTTGAGATGTATTTGCCTATCATTTTCCACTCTTTTACGCAAGTATTAGTTCTATTAGATTCAAGCCAGTTACCAGTGATGTAAAGAAAAATCAAGCTTTTGCATTTTTTTCTCTTTATTAATTACTGGTTTTGACTGTGCATAGCCATAACTAATATAAGTAAAGGAAATGTAAATGCAAATCCATTTAAATTAATCTGGAGTAGTTAAGAATTGCAGGCTATTTTAGCAGCATGACTTAGTTTCAAAAGCCCTGTGAGAAGATGACAGAAATCTTAGGCCTGGCAAATGTTATTACTGTCTACAATGAATAGTAGTGTAATCATAATTACAAATGGGTGATGCAAGATCCCCGCTTGGGCTTCAATAGGGGTTGAAGTTTAATCAGACAGAGGATTCAAGAGTTTGATTCTTTTTCACCTTGTAAAATTACTTACTCTTTCCTCCTCTACAGATTCACCCCCTTTGTATTTGGGCACTAAGTTTTGAGTATGTATATTATTTTCCTTTTATGGATAGACAACAAAATCCCCAAAACTCAAAGCAAATTGGTGGGGAGTATCAAAGTGGCAGCACTAAGGGCGGGAGCCCCTGTGCTGCAGTGGGAGTGGACTGAGTCCAGAAGTAGAGCCCGGCCAGGCACCTCCCAAACCTGGTGATCTGCACTGGGATGCTCAGGAGGCACCATGTCAGTGCCCACTCACTCCTCCATGAGAAAATCAACAAAGGTGCCAAGCAGTGCCAGCTAAAATTATGTTTGCTTTTTAAATATTCCTGGGCTCAGTCCACTGGGGACTACAGAGGGACCAGAAGTGCATTTTTTGTAGACCAGGATTTGAAAAGGAGGTTGTAATGACTTTGAGTTACGTCAAGAAAAAATTTGACTTCAGCCAGTGACCTTGAGCTGAAAAACATTAGCCCGTTATCAGCACCTTGAACCGTGATGTTGCTTTGTATGGTTTTGCTTATGTAGATTGGCTTATTTATTTTTTTAATCTGGTGCAACATACTGGAGGTGACCATCAGTTTGTTATAAACCCAAGTGCTCTGTTGACCTTTCTCCTTCCAGTCGGAGTGCAGTAGAAAACTGAGGTAGCAATGGCTTGTTTGTTGTTCCACTCACTGGGCTGCTGAGAACTTCCAGTTTCCAGCAGCTCGGCTCCGAGAAGCAGGCTCGAGCGTGGAGGCACAACACGCAAACTGTTGTGATTTGTTGCCATGATGACAGTGTCAACTTAACTACAGCTGACAAACAGTTTTTAAATAGAACATTTCAATTCATTATAGTATTCTCCATCTGTTTTTTTTCACCGTCCGCATACACGCAAAACATCTGAGAAATGCTACCACAATGGTTTAGTTTACTTATCTAGCCACTAACATTAATTAGTTGTTGAGAGTAGTAGGTTAGGGAGCAAGTAAAATGATGGAATTCTCCCCTAAGTAAAGGAAACTATTTTATTTATTCAACAAAAGATGCCCAGTAGACTTCTTTCCACATTTAGAGAGTGATTTTCCAATTGATTTTTTTCTGAGCGTAGGTTCTATATAGTTGGGGATTTCATTTGCTACTTTGTTACCTCTTGCTTTTGCCACAGTTTGCTTCCTTTCCAAAAGCATCTGCCACCTCTATTTCCAGTGTGGAACTGGTAACAGAAGGCGAACACTATTTCATAATTAAATCAGGCTGCTGGGGTCAAATTTAGAGAGTTTTATTCATGGCTTTGCCACTGGCCCACTCTGCGACCTTGAGCAAGTTGCGCATTGCTGTATCTCAGTTTACCTATAGGTAAACTAATATTGACTTCCCTTGAGGGGATATCATGAGGCTTAATTAAGCATCTGCAAAGATGTGCAAGATAGAGGACTGAAAGCTGCCATAGACATTCAAATGACAACCACCACGATGATGATTTGTACCCAATTGCGCCACTTCCCACAGACCCACCACTGTAGCTGCTTCAGGGATTAGTTGTCAGGTGAACTATGAATCCATCAATTCATCCATCATTCCCCCCCTCATAGATTGAGCCCAGCTGGCCAGCTTTGCTTATTAGTAGCTTTTAATAAATCAAGTCATATTTGCTCTTTTAATTGTATCTTAAAGGGTAGCGTGGCTGTTTGCTTTTAAATTAAAAGCAGTGTGACAACGTAGACATTAGAAGCTGTGCTGCTGCTTTGACGCTGCTGCTCTCAGACTGTTGACTGGGTTGAAAATACACATTGAAGGAACCTCATAAATTCTGGCAGAGGACTTTCTCTGGATGCTGAATGCCTCTTTTGCTAAGTTTGGGCATCCTTGTTTGTAAACTCTCTCAGAGCATTGCCCCAGTAATCACAATTTTAAAATTATAATCTAGACATCCACAGGAATCCAGGGTGAAAATAGCTGAGGATTGCTGTTTGTTGACAGTAACAGCCATGTCCATTTGGGGGCGGGAATAAAAAAGGCCCAAATTATGTAAAAGCAGATTAATGAATTATTCAAGGTACACTTTATTGTGATTTTAATTTTTAAATTACACTGGCCAAAAATGGAATGGGGAATAACAAGTTGACATGTTTTATTTTTAATTTAGGGCCAAACCTGTATCTTACCAGTCTTATTAAAAAGGAGTATATCCACTAAAATATTGATAACATAATTTCCTATAAATTTCTAAGTCATACGGAAAGCAAAGGGCCTACGTGGAAATGGCTGCTCTTAAGAGATTCCTACACATTGAAATCAGTGGATGAAGCCTGGCTGCCTACTTTGGCCCATTACTAATTTATAGTAAATTGAGCAATATTTCCTTTATTAACATAACCTGGATGCCAAGCCGTATAGGAATTCCTCACTAAGTACTGAAAAGGGTGAGAGTTAAAAACAGCAGGAGTTTCCCATTAATTTTTGGCAAGCTTTTGCCCAATGTCTTACTGCATTTTAGATCATCAGCCTTGGAGTTTTGGAATTTACCTTTCCATGTGCAAAACTTGATTCAAGGGTGCCTGGTAGATAAAAATCAAAAAGGGGTCATTGGCCTCTTTAGCTGTCCAGACAAGTTTAACTCTCAAACTTGACTGTTTCTAGAGGAATTGCATAATGATGATAATTCGTTCAAATGGCAAGCAGGAAAATCAACACAGCGTGCACAGTCAATAATTTCTAACTTCTGAGAGGAGATCAAAGAGGAAGGCAGCAGGGAGGAGGAGTAGCCTTATGTAAAAGTGTAAAGGAAAAACTCTCAGTAACTGAGATAGTACTACGAGGAGATAACAGAATTCAAAAAGATTTATTAAAAAAGCAAACAGAGTAGTTTTAACTGGAGAATTCAACTATTGGAACATAAACTCAGCACACTAAATGGAGCAGTAAGCTGAAGCAATATTTTTTTGGACACGTTGGTCCCATATTTGACCTGAAGGGCCCCTTTTACACCGTAAAAGCGTGTGAAAAGCACAGACAGATTTGAAATCTTCACCACCAAACAGTAGTGATAGGAGGAATATGCACTGAACCTGGGCTTCCCAGCAGAGCATAGCACAGATCCCTGTGGTCCCAGGAAAAAATGCGAAAAACCCAAGCGTGGGCAGGTATGCTCACTGGTGGCTACTGGGCATGTGTCCTGATAAATGTTGTGGAGGAAAGGGCAATGTATTGGTATTAGAGCCCCTGCTCTTCTTGTGGTGGTGTGCATGGCTGAGAAATGCAGGTTTCCTTAGAAGCAGTAGGGTTTAGTATTCTTCTCACCTAGTTATTTAAATTAAAAAACCCCTAGAGCATCAAAGGAAAAAGGGATGTTGCAAATAAGCATAGCATCTCATGTGAAATAGTGATGTGTACAGAGCACACAGCCACGTTCAGCATCTCTGAAACGAGTCAGGATTGGCTTTGAGCACCTGTCAGGTGGGTTTAAGAAACTGGTAAGGGGAAAATCAGTGAGAAAGTGTCCCCCAGAGTTTAAGGTAGGTATTGAGGTGGATTGGCAAAGGAGACATTGGTTTGGCTGAAGGCATTCTGTCAGGAGTGCATGAGGCAGGGCGCTGAAGGCCATTTGAGCTGATGATGTACACAAGCACAGGAAAGCACAAGTATGGTTACAGCAAGGACCCTGCAGTCAAAGAATTTAGGAAGAATTTTGTTACAGTAAAATAAACTACAAAGGTCAGGAATCAAAGCAAGAGAACAGTACAGGGAAAATAATTTTGTCTATGTATTAAAGCTGGTTTTATACTTCACCCCCAAAGACTAATCCATCATAAAAATATATTAATAGTGTGTCTGGAGATGTGTGGTTTTTCTATCACCAGCCTAAATTAGAGGGGACTATTTTGTGCTGAAGTAGTTTGTCTTTTCCACTTGTAGAAAATTTTCCTCTTGCTCCCTCCCCCACCTCTTTCTTTTATTATTTATTTTTTTTCTAAACTTCAGCAGTTGTCTGAAGTGCCTTTACTCCGGGATCCCACAGTTGGATAAAAAGAACAAAAATACAGGAAGATAAGTTCTTAAAATCACTCTGGGCTTTCTTTAATGGTAATCATTAGCCCTGTTCTGAACTCTATTGACAAAATGCTGGAGTAGTCTTGAAAGCCGAGCAAGTGCTCTCTTAAAGGAAGAACTGGTTAATTAGAAGATCTAATGCAAGTGACCTAATTCTGTAGCTCAGCACTAACTTTTCTAGCACACAATAACGTGAAGATTGGAAATGATACGTATTGATTCATTTAAGTCAACAAGTTGAAATCTTGAGTGGAAAGTTAATTTCTCCTTAGCTATTTAAAATCATCATCTTTACAGACCACTATTAGGTATTTTTTGCTTGCAATTTGATCAGCAGCTTGGAACTCACGTATTAATATGTACATGGAGGCACAGACACACAGAGAAGGTATTTAATGGTCCAAGAATGAGGGCACCATGCCTTTATTTGTGAGAGGCAGAGCTCTGTGTTATTAAGTCATCTTGTAGCAAGTGCAGATATTCCTGTTTTTTTTAAAAAAATAAATAGAAATTTACTTTTAATCACTTAAACAGCCATTGTTGAGGGTTGAAAGTTACTGCTAAGGGTATGTAAATGTTTTCACCATAAGTCAGAGTATAACAATGTCACTGCATTTTGGGATCCAAGAATAGCTCTTTTAAAGGTAACAGTGTTTTCTGTCCCCTCCCTTCAGCTTTAAGTAGCAAAGGTGTGTAAAATAATTTTTCTGGATTCAGATGAATATTTTAGCCATAACTCAAGAGGATCCTATAAATTATTCCTCACTAGGGCTTGGTAAGATTTATGTGTAACTTACCAGCATTGTTCTGATTTCCTTTTTCTGTAGATGAAATGCTGGTAAATTATTTCTTACAACCTCTTGCTGTAGTATTCCACCTGAATTTCAGGAACAGTTGCAACTGTGTATCTTTAGAAAGGTGTGGTGCAAAGGAGGATTTTCATAGCCCGCTTTAGATGTTCGGTTAGGGCGTGCAAAGGAGGGCCTCTCCTCCATCCATTGGCTGTGTTTGGATGTCTGCAGGAGCTCTGAAACACAGCTAATCCAGACATCTGTGATCCTGGCTCCAGAGGGCTTCCCTATCCATAACGTGCTGTGGAGTGCAAAGCGCGTATGCGTTCTGCTCTGGTGCCTGGAGAATCTGATTGTGCCCTTAACTTCATTGCATTTCCTGCAAGAGGCTTTGGAGGCACCAGGTCAAAACAACTTCTTAGTTTCTTGCGACAGTTAAGAATGAAGATTTTGGGGTCTTTTCAAGAGAAATGTTGGGAATTTAGCTGTAGACCCAGACTTGTTCTTCTTTCAGGCCGACTTAACAGTTCCATAGTGCAAAGACTGAGCTATGAAGATTATGGCCGAGGAATGAACTGGTCGTCCTAAAAAAACTCTTTCTTTTTTTCCAATTTTTTTTTCTTTTTTCATTTTTTTAAAATTAGAGTCTTTGATGCTGTTAAATAAATTAAGTGAGCCTGTTTCAAAGAGATAATTTGTGGAGATCACATATATCAAAGAGAAGAGTTAGCTGAGAAAAGAAGCACTGAAAAAAATCCTGAAAATAATTGGCAAAAATTGTTTGATACAGGTTTTTAGTCAGAAGGAATTACAGTTATATGAACACAATGTAGCTAATGTTCAGTATTGCTATTTCACTACTACTTCATAAGTCAGACATGAATATAACATGGTCTGAACCTTGTCTGTGGCATGTGCTGATGGTGTGATGTGGGCTCAGGTTGTTCTATGTGATCCCTGGATTGCTGGCTGTAGTTTATCCTTGTTCTGTAATGCATGAGTTAAGAGCCTAGCTTTTTGACTGGAACTAGAATAGACTTGGGGAACAGTGCACTGGCTTGTGATGAGAGAGGGGGCCAAACTCATATACATGGATGTTCCTTCACTGGGAGAGATACACACTACTTTTATTTTCAAGAATTTCCAGTCTACTGAGTTATAATAACAAAAGGAATTGAAGTAAGACCCAGCATGCTGATTTCAGTAGACCATAATCTTTTGCACAGTACAGCAACATTTACCTCTAATCAGTTGTAATTCAGCTCCAGTTTGTAGTAGCTGAATATGATTTCAGCTGATGGAGGTTTAGGTGGATGCTTATGTGGAGGGTTCAGTTCTATGTAGATAATTCTTCCCTGTGTAATGAATTTTTCGCACCTAGTTGGTAGTTTCACAAGAGAAACTAGCAAGATCACTCCTGCACCTTCTCACCTTTGTAAGGTTTATTTCCTGGCATGAGTCAAGCCATGTTGATAACCTAAGGAAGCTGTTGCATGTCTAGTTTTTTGTTTTGTTTTGTTTTTTAATCTGTAGGAATGAGCCCTGGGAAAATTGGCAGATGTAAAATTATTTAGTCAAATCTAGATCAGAAACTGTAGGAAACTTCTAAAGGACTTAATGCATAATGATACATGAAATTCATTGAAGATGAATGCATAGTATTAACAACTGGGATGGAAACGTTTTGCTACTTGTCGGCCTAAAAATTTTACTATTTGCCTAACTGTACTATGAAGTAACTGTATCAACTCAGAAACCCAGCCAACGATACCAGCGGTTACTTGAAAACATCTGCTCACTGCACAGCTTCAGTCAAAAGACAGGTTTAGGTACATGAGGAAAGGATAAAGAATAATATGGAAAATACAGTAATGCCATTATGTAAATAATGCTGGTTCGTCAAGTGGGTGACACCATCTCGAATAGGGTATTACAGATTTACCAGGAGCTCAGAGTGAGGCAAGAAGAATGATCAGGCACGTGGGAAAACTCTCATATGAGGAGAGATTGAAAAGACTGGGATTGCTACCTTTGAGAGGAGATGAATAAAAAAGAACATGATAAGACTCTAAAATTCATTATTTTGCATAGAGAAGGCAGTTCGGGAAGAGTTTTTCTCTCTTTCTCATGATACAAGAACAGGGGAACATTATAGAAAGATGGCTCGTAAATAATAATTTTTCACCTGATGTGCAATTAGGTAATGGACTTCTTTGCTCTGGAAAGTTGCTACAGGATTTAATGTGTTTTAGGAGAAGGTCTGGCGATTTATATGAATGAGAATATTCTGTGTTGTTATGATCTATTAAAAAGAAGACTACTAAAAGATCTGAAATGATGTGCTTTAAGTTTGCACCCTTAATTGCTAGGAGACATTGCAAGGATGCTTTCCTGGGGGATGCGTTATCCCAGACGTGCCTAGGGCAGGGGTTTTTTTTTGCATTTTCTGCTGACACATCACATTCTGCTTACAGTTCTAGATGAAACCAGATTTGAGCCCGTGTGGCAATTTCTGTGTTCCTGGTTGTTTCATTGTCAGGCTATTTCAATGGCTGTTGATGCCAGCTCAAATTTACAGCCACATTACATTGTGCAAGCTACTTGTGGCATGAACTGTCCTTTTGTTTGGAGCTTCTTCAGCATTTACAAGGCAGTAGGTCATGGTCTATGAGCACAGTTATAAGCACAGTGGTAATACAAACAACGAATAGTAATTGTCCATGTGAACATGTAGAAAACATCCCCCAACTACAGGAATAAATAACTACTGGTAGTAGCAGTTATGCATCATATATGGAATTGTTTATTATTGCAATTGTCACACTTGCCTCTCTGGGCAGGAAAGAGCTTGTGGCAGGAGAGAGGATATTAGCGAGGAAAACATTTCTCCTTGAAAAACCAGAGTCCAACTCCACCTTAAGGTCCTCATTCAAATAATGTTTGTTACTTCTGCCTGATCCCAAACTGGCAGGACTTCCCACCACAAAAACCATGTTACAGTCTTGGCTCAGCGTTTAAGTTAGTAGAGAAAAATGGAATATCTTTGGCCTTCAGAGACTTTCAGGGCCATATCCTTCCCATGACACTTGTGTAGCAGTTAACCACACTACTGTAGAGTGCCCTAGAGAGAATGTAGTCTGTGCAATAGTTGTCCATTCCCTGTTCCTCCAGTGACTGCTCAGTTGTGGAAAAGCAGCCTGTAGACTGCATGCACACACAACTCTGCGCACATAAAAGTTTGTGTGTGTGCACCCACAAATATATGTACCTGACTATATAGTTAAGTACACAGACATCTTAAAGCTTTTCAGAGGAGATGACCACCTCCTGCTGTTGAAAATTCTTCTAGGGAGCTCAGCACACCAGTATGCAGTCCCAAAAGGAAGCACTGAAAATCTTGGCAATCCCGCGAGGTTAATAAAGTTCACTGTTGCTTAAATTAGATCAGTGTAATTCACTGCATCTCTAGCGGAAATTAAATTTGTGCTTAAAACTAAAGAGCAAGCTATCCAGGTTCAGGAGCACATTTGGGATGCAAAATACATTAGGCCTGTCGCAAGTTGGTTATTGCTTCCAATGCCTTGAACTCTTCAAATGAAAGTACTCTCTGGTACAAGAAGTTACTTGTGGTATTATGCATACCATTTGTTATCTGAACTCCTTGTATTTTTGTTATTTTATTTTTATTCTTTCCTCTAAACTCTGCCAAGAAAAGAGGAGGAGAAAAATTGGGGAAATTTGTTCAGTCTGTTCAGTCCTTACAGCAGGCTAATGAGATACTAACCATCAAGCTGCCTCCTTTGTGCAGGTATTTATCTGCATTGGCAGGCCAGTTTGCTGCACTGCTTTGATTCTTATGAGTATACAAGAGAGAATCAAATGGGGTTGTTAACACAGCCTGTAAGAAGCCCTCAAACTTTCCATCTCTCTGACATAAACCTGTGTTTTTGTGTTTTCTGCAAACAGTGTATGAGGTTTCTGCTGCGTTCTGAAATGGCTGTGCAACGCGGCTGAAGGATTACTGTTTTTCCCCCTCCCTTGGAAATGACAATGTGGACCTTTCCTTAGATACATAGCATGGAAGAGCAGCTGTGGTTTCTCATCAGATGTCATTATTAAAAATACAAAAACATTATGGGTTCTAAGTATGGGCAGATTTTTTTTGTTAGGGTGCTACTCCCTAGTAGATTGCAGTAGGAAGCTGGAGATGAAGCTACTGTATGCAGACAAATCCATATTGTTGCTGTCCGTGTGCTCGCTGTGAAACTGCTCTACAGCTATACAGTTTGAAAGCAGAATCTCATGAAAGTAAAATCAGCATAAAAGTCAGGTTTAGACTTCTATATTCATATTTATGAATTTGAAAAACCTCCACCATGATGTTATCTGGAGCTGTGGTAGCAGTTGACAACAAATGTGCCCTTGAGAAAACTGTGTACAGTATTGCAGTGGAATTGTGGATATTCCTTCCTAGTATTAGTTGCTTGCTATTGATGTTGTTAATAACAACAGTGATAATTATTCTTAGAAGCTTGGGTGCCACAGAAGGTTTCTGCTGGCCTGCAACTATTGCTCAGCCAAGTGGCTTTGTGTTTGTAATAACTACTGTGTGATGGGTTTACCTTTATACTCTGCTAACAATGCAGGGTGGCTCTGTTCTCCCAGACTGCTGGGTTTATGGGCTGATGAAAATTCGAGGTAATTAAATTTGTTCTTCTGAAGTACTCAGTTTATTTCACTACTGCTGTACAAGCCACATTAGTTCACATTCATTTCTCAAACGCAGAGTCCCCAGTTTTCCCATTAGGCTTTTCTATAGACTTTAACTATTCTAAATAAAATTCAGTCTTTCTTAACAAAGTACAAGTAAAATTTCCTCTTGTCCCTTTTCATTATCAAGATAAAAAAATTCAGGTTTTTTGCGGTTACAAATACTCTGTTTAGGCTTTTGAGGTGGTCAGGTAGAGATGCCTTGGAGCATGCTGTGGTATTTGACAACATCAGGTAAGAGAAGTGAGTTTATTTATTTTCTCAGATTGTAATCTCTATTGTTACCTGAAAAATGTCTTAATATAAATCTTGACACAGAAGGCTAAGTGAGGACTAACAGGCTGAACATGCAACAAAGAAGATGCTCCATAGCAAGTGTAAATATAGCACTGTAAAATTAAGAAAATATGATAAATCTCATTTTGATTCAACCTATACATACAAAATTTTAATACCATTTGAAAGACACACCATTTAGGTTTATGGGGTGAGTTCTCCAGCCTTTGGACAGGAACCCATTAAATTCAGGGCCTAAAGACTGGACAGTTTAAAATGTAGCAAGACTAGGGAGAGAGAGTTTTGGGCATATTATAGAGACAAGTCGGGAAGGAGGAACATTTTTATAATACTTTAACATTATTTCTTATACTAATAACTGGGACTTCTAGTGAATAGATTATGAAACCTTCTTTCCTATGGGAATTTCATTCATTGGAGGTGTTCAACTGATTAAGTAAACTGCCCAGAGTGCCAATTAAAAGGGTAGACTTAAATTTTCCGTATTTACAGTACGTGGAAATCAAAGCCAGCCTGATCTTTATGGCAACCCCTGTTACAAAGTCCAAGTGTCTACGTTGTTTAAAGGGCTTGTATCTCATTGTTTAAATAGCCTTTTGATCAGTCAAAATATAATAGTGTTGATGATTGCCTTCAGATTTGCCTATCAGGATGGGCTTTCAGGGCTGTAGTCCTGAGTGTTTCTTTTTGCTTTGTACCCATATTATTAATAAATGAAGCACACAAGTCTTTGAACTTCCAACAAGCACAAATGCCTGTGTGTCCGTAAACCCAAGGTCACCTGTTCATGTCCGTATGTGGCATTTTGGTCTGGGTTTGTGTTTCTTTTTCAATGAAAGTGGTTGCTGAATGGAGCATTTGATCAAGGGTCTTCAAATTAGACTTCTGTAATGCAGATGTAATTAAAATTATTGGTCAGGCAGAGAGGAAGTTGTACAAGCAGAGAGGAATGAAATGAGCGAAGTAGGGGGAATTAGAATGTGAATAAGATAATAAGTAACTAAGAGGAGGAAGAGCAGGAACTGAGAAAAGGAAGATGAGAGAAACTGGGAGGTGATTATTTGCAGAGATTATTTTATTTGAAGAGTTACTAATCCCAGTGCTCTGAGTCGTTACTTGTTTAGCAGCGTAGTGACATTTTTGTTGAGAAGGAAGAGCATGGCACAAGTTTTCCAGGATGGATGCAAGGATTTGTTTTGTTATCCAAATACAAATAAATCTGAAGCTTATGGGGATCAAGGAATATTTTACGTTGCTTCTGCTGGGAATTGCCCTTTGGTTCCTTGTCGTAGTTCCCACCTGAACAAGGTCTTCGTAGATGTCTTTGCATTGCTGAGAGGGGAGCCACAGCATCACCCTGCTGTTGTCTGCTCAGGTTGTGCTACCAGCCTCAGCAGCAGGTCTGCTGCCCTCCTTTTATAGCTGCTGGGGAAGATGGATCAGTCTGTGGTGGGAAAGGCAGCTGACAGGTGTCTGGGGTTAGTCTGCATAACAGCATTTGACATCTCAAAAGAAGAGAATAGATGCTTTTCCAGATTGGACTCTAAATAAACTCTGACTTTGGGATCAGGCCTGTGAGATCTGCAGAGAGTTGTTGGTTGAGTTTACTCTTACCAGAACGTATTTTGTCTGACCTGCATTGGCCCTTGAAAGAGGAAAGTCTGCACTTGATAATTATGACTTTATTTTCACTGGCTCTTTCAGTAATTGAGCTTTAAAACTGGGTATAATTTCCTGATTATAAAGTAGAAAATATTAACCTAATACACTGGTGCATTAGGAGGGGCACCTTCAAACAGTGACCTCCACTTTCTTTATAATCTGTAAAGTATGGGACACACCTGTATCATGGTAAGCATCAAGTACCACTGCAACAGGACTCGCTCCACTTGGCTTGTTGGCTTATGGGGCTGTATAGGACACACACTGCAACATATTTCTGTGAAAATATGGCTTGTAATATTATATGACTCATGTAATCACAAAATATTGAGCACTATGGAGCATTTAGCATTTGTCTTTGAATTGCTATAGACCTGAATACTTCTGATGCTCAGAAATAAATCTAATGAAGAGAAGAAGAAAAATGCTGGCATCTGTGTTGGTGGTTGTTACTAAAAGTAAATAAAAGTACAAGCATTCATTCAACTGTTTCTTATAAACCAAAGATATTCTATCAGCCACTTAGTTATGAATATGCTTCTTTCTCTTTGATAAAAGTACTTTTTTTTAAGGGATACCTTACTTGTCCAGTAAAATATATATTAGAGATTGGGTTTTGTAACTCTACAGTTACCAGCATCTTTGCCCAAAATTTTGGTGCAGAGGGCTGTTAGCAGTTATTTTTATTTCTTAGCAGTGCTTTAACAATTGCTCTTCAGAAGAATTTTACTTGAGATTCAAGATTATTTTTGAACACAAGAGGGGACATACACTGCCAACATTTCTTCTCTCTGAAAAAAGATGCATAGGAAAGACATAAAGATACCACTTCTGCCTCTCACTGGAGAACTTTCTGGAAAGGTGACAGGCTGGAAACATGGTAGTTGATTCTTCTCCAAAAAAAGGAGGCTTTGGAATTGACTGGCTTGCATGTGATGTTGCTTTCCCCCCGCCCTCCCCCTTTTTTTTCTTTTTAATTTTCTTTGCAGCCTCTCCCAACCCTCTCCTCCCCCCAGCACGAGGATGGCTCTGTGGGATAATAAGCCTGGCCAGTTTGGGATCTGAACACAGTCTCACTTGCTCTCATGTTGTTTGGCACTTGAACAGGAGTGACAGGCTTTGGTTCCTTTATCAAATAACTCAGTGTATCTATTTTTGTAAGCCGTGTCATTGGCTGAAAAATGCAGGTCCCTCTACAATTATGGGGCATGACCGGGAGCAACAGAGGCAGCCGGGCTTCTCTTGGACTCCTACCAGTTAATTGAAATTCTACTCCAGCCAGTTGAGATGGGAAGTGATATGAAGATGTGGAAAAACCTGAATTGAATTGATTTTCCTTCTCTCTCTTTCCCCCACCTTTTTATTTTTTTTGTTTAATGAGAAAAGAAAAAGACAATTATTTGTGTTTATTAAGGGAGCTTAATACAAGTCCTGAGGGACAGACCACAAAAGAGTAGGGGCTCGCATGTATTGCTGGCTTTGGTTTCTTTTGCATTTTCTAAATGAAGAGAGAGAGAAAAAAAATTTGCATACTTTCACCATGTTGACAAGTATCTGTAGCTTAGTGTGCTAAATATAACCAGGGAATATCTATATGAACTATATAAGCATTAGAATTATGGCATTGTAGAAGATGTTTTCGGTATACCTGCCCACCAGTATTTGCCTGACATGACTTTTGCTTACCCCAAAGAATTTTTAGAGGTAAGCACTAATTCTACTTGGTTTTAGTTGTTTCTTGGTGAATAAATGCTCAGGATTCTTTTACTGTTGAGGCTTTTCTCCACAGGGCCTAGGGTGTGATACATCAGTAGCAGTAAGGCCAAAAAATTGCTTCAGGCTTACCTTCAGCAGCAAAACTTTTTTTCCATTGCCCCCATGATGCGAGCACTTGCCACTGGAGATGTCTGTGCTCTTATTCAGCCCCACTCACTTGGATTACCATTTGGTCAAAAGAAACTTTCTTCTTCTTACTCTGCAAGAACACACGTATGCATTTGTTTCAAATTCAGGACTTCGTAGCTCATGCCAGACTCGACAGATTTAAGAGAAATGAGAGAGTTAAAATCTGTTGTATACAAGTGAATTATAGATATTACCTCTATATTTTCACAAATACCCTTGTAAATGCATGTTGTAATTTTCCAAAATATGCAAGCTTCCAAAACATGCCCACCCCTTGTGCATCAGATAAGGGTGTGGTAGCACTAGAAAGCATTTTTTTTCCATGGAGGAATATAAGAGGCATTTGGCAGAAGCTATTGTCAAATTTTCTTCAGCACTAGGATTGGTTCTTGGTGTCTTTTTAAAGCGTTTTTGGGTTCTATTGGCTGCTGCTGCTATAAATTTGAACCCATGAAATGATGGCAACCTTTGCTTCTACAAACACTAATGAAAGTTTAAGGTGATTAATACTCCTTTGACTTGAGCCTTTGTATAAAAACCCTCAAGTGTTATAAACACATGTGCCATTATAGGCTTAATCCAGAATGAATGATTTTCTAGCACAATTAGGTAAATCTCCAAGTTATCAGTTCACCTGGCTGATTAAGCTCATTGAAATACCCTTGTGCACTAACTTGGAAATAGTTTGACTTTGCTAATATTGAAAAATAAGCATGAAATGGTGTAAGCAATAAATAAATATGCCTTAGGCTTTGGCCACAATTTAGGGAGGAAAAATCTTTGGGAAAAGGCTGGAAGCATGATATTAACTGGGTTTGGTTTGATATTTGGACAAAGAAATCACTGCTCTGAGCTGAGCAGAGAGATAAGCGCCTTGACTTGCAATAGATTAAGAGCCCTGCATTGGTTAGAACAAACCATGTTTGAGACTCTCCCCAAGTGCCGCCACGTTTAGATTTAAGATTAACTGCAGCAGAATGGTGGAGCGGCTGTTTGTTTTATGAAACAATCACTAATGACATTAAACAGACGGTGCCCCTTCCAACACGATTGTTCATTTACGATAAACTGAGAGAAGCCCACAAGAGATTGGAAAAGAAAACTCTTAAGTGCTTCATTTTCAGGCTCTTACAATGTCCTATTGGAGGTGACAATTAGTGAAAGAGAAGAAGAATCTAACTCCTAAAGCATTTAGAAATTTTCTTTTTTTTTTTATTTTTGGAGGGGAGGGGATTGACGACGACAAAACAAATAATTTGTAAATATTAGCTTTACTCTATACCAAGAAACTGCATGGTAATAATATAATGACAAGGTTTTCTATGCAGATTTTTTCTAATTCTCTCCCTCCCCTTGCTTCTGTCAGTGTGAAGCCCGCACTAAGCATTAACAGTATTAAAAAGTGTTATCTATTAGTTCAATTAGACATCAGACATTTACTTTCCAATGTATTTGAAGACTGATTTGATTTGGGTCCAATCATTTAAAAATAAGAGAGCAGAGCTGTGTACAGAGCTGTGTAGGCTTTTTCGTAGCTCTGAAGTCTTAATTGCAAATTCAGATAAGGATTAGAAGGGGCTGTATCTCTATAGACCAAAGGTATTTGCTAATACCTGAGATATAAAAGTGGTTAAATTCAATATTTACTAATTTAGGATTTCCACTTTGGATTTTGATTAAGCTTTTTTGGTTGAAAACCCCATGTTATTAAGCTGTGATGAGGGAAAAAGCAACTCTTTCATAAGCCTCGCTTTAACGCTTTATTTAAAATAATTTATTATGGACCTTCTAAAAGCTGCTGCAGTACTTCATTTAGAGGGAGAAACACCCCCCCCCACCCCCCCCCAGCAAAACAAACAAAAACATTGTCTAAGGCTTGTTGTAGCATTAAGCTTTTGTTTTGTACACAAAGAAATATATTAATAAAAAGTGGTTTTAAATGCTTATTACCGAGATGGTTTGTTTTGAAACAGGCTTTTTCACAGCAGTTTTTACACTTCATTGTGTACTATGAAAGACACGCTAAGTAGAGGTTGTCAGGTTCCCATCTGAAGTAGACTACTGCTGGGGAATGGAGCCATTTATGATGCCACTCAAGCAGGACTAATCTAGACTAGATCTCTTATAAATAACCAGCCAACAAAAATACCAAATCATTCTCTCCTTCTGATTGAAGCGGGCAGAATCACTGTTTTAAAGAGCAGGAGATGCTCCTTATGAAGACATATTGCAAGAATTAGTGAATCCCTTGAATGTAGTTGCCCAGCAAACCTCCGCCTTATGGAGAAGTCAAGAGATCAGTTTCATGTAGATGAGATTTTTTGAGACTTGTGCTTTGTTTTTCAGGCTATCATTTGATAGACAGGTGCTCTCTGGTTTTGTTTTTGCATTATTGACTCTGACTGTTGTAAATCTCCTGTTGTAAAACTTCACACTGTATGTATGTTCTAACCTGCTGTAAGTGCTCTGTCCACATGGTGTAAATGCTGATTTATGAACCCTGCCTTCTCCAGCCAGGGTTCCTGAGATCACCTCCTCCTAGCAAGGGATGGGCTGAAACAGCCTTTTGTGTTTCAGATGTGTTTTGGCAACATGGTGCTCAGCCTTCCAGTCCTCACTTACATGATTAGTCCTTCTTATGAATAACTGAACTTCTGTATATTGCTTATGGAAAGGAAAAAAGACAAACCACTTCAAAGTCATGTCCTCCCATTACAAAATAGGTTCCTGCTTAAAAGGAAGGATATTCATAATTTTTGGAGGCTAGAGCGACTTTTCTGTTTTTATGCTTAGGCATCAGGAGTATGTAATTATTTTTAAAATAATAGTTCTGCATTATTGACATGAAGGACTGGGAAGGTAAGTAGGAGAATACTTTTGGCTCCAAGGATATGCTCAGCAATTTGCTGATTAACTTGCCTCTTGTTTTGAAAACTACCTATTGCTGTAGGAACTCATAAAATGTGGAAGGCACTGATTCAGTGGCACGAGTTTCCCTGGTACAGTGGAGCCAGCACTGGTGCTCGTGTCGCTCACAGCACACCTTTGCCAGGCCAGCATCTACACTCTTCGCTCTTTTGGAGGGAAAACCCTTGGTGAGAGGTAATCTCTGAATGAATAACCACCCCTCGTGTTGTTAAGGAGTAAACGAGGTTCGGTGTTCACCTGGTTTTAAGGCTAGAGAAATTTTGTCAAGTTTACTTCCGTTTCCATCATCTTGGATTTAGTCTTTTGCAAATTTCGTATTGGCTCTTAATATAGTTCCTTTATTAAAGAACCAGGACAGAGATCAAATAATTAATTATAGAAAAACTTGAAGGATGAATGTGAAGAAAATGCAAGAGATGGCATCTGTAGTATTTTCTACAACACGTTTATAGGTAATTCTTTATTCTGGCTTTGTACTAGATTAAGTGTCTGAACTAATTCCATAAAGATGACTTACAAGTTCTGTAAAAATCATTATGTGGGTGATATATTAATCTTTTCTAGGACTTTGAATGTTTTCTGGAAGTTGCTAGCATCTAAACAGTTGTGCATATAACTGTAGTTTAGATATTTCCTAGTGCATCTTCAAGCCATGTTGGTTAGTGTTCCTGGCAGGTCAATAATGAAAGGAAAATAATAAAAATGACCTTTCTGGAATTGTTGTTTGATAAAGGTATTTTCTTATTTCATCTGTCTCTAGATGAGTTTCGTGCTGGTATGAGTCCATTCTAACTCTATTGAAGCAAATCCTTTCAAGTCTGAAGTTGGTGATGTAACTACCAATAACATTTGGCCCAGTGTAGCTATAAGAATCCATCAAATAAAACCCGTAGACTAAGAAGCAGTAAATTCTCATACCTGTATCGAGGCGCATGCACTATTGTCTGATGTGGAGAACGACAGGAAAGTAACGTTGGCACTGTTACTGAGAAGACAGACAGAACAATCAGTTATTTTGACATGGTGGACAGCACCTTGGGGATAAGGGGTGGGGTCAAGTAGCAGAGACAAGTTATACCATGTGTCCTTCGAAATATTTGGAATCTACGGTTTTGGGATCTATCAGTTTTGTGATAAACTTTCCTTTTAAGAATACTTAGGACTTAGGGAAAGAGGAATGCTAAAGGCAGCATAGTTTCTGACCTAGGTAAAGACTCTGAGCAATGACTGTGAGACAGCCAAGTGTGACATCCAGGGTGATAGCAGGGGTAGTGCTCATTGCTGAGCTGCTGAAGGCTGGGCAAGGAAAATAGACAAGTGATAACTTCAATCTTTATGCAATTTTTTTTTCTAGTTTAACATTTGTATAGAGCTCCTCTGACAAAACGGCAGTGAGTTGCTCAAAATGGTTCCTTAAAATAGAGTCCATCAAAGGTTCCTTTCTTAATCCTACTTTTAAACATTTCTTCTTTTTCAGATACTCTATATATGTATTACCTGTCTGTGTATTTCTATGCCTTTTGGCCTACTGCAGTTTTGTTGTATACAAAATGTCTTGGGGTCCACGGCTCTGTCTCTTGTTTACATTTTTACCCAAGAAATAAGCAAGAATTTGTCTGTCTCCAATGCCAGAATATGCTCTCTTTTGTGCTGGGCAGTGTCACAGATACTCTTTGTGTCTGGCTGTTACTTGTTTCTCAAGACAGTCAGTAAAATACAATTGAGTGTCATCAGTGTGATAGCACTTAATATAATATGCTGAATTGGAATGGTAATTCCTCATAGCAAGGTTTGTATTTTACTTGTTAGTTTGCAATGTCTCTTATGACTGCCTGAAATAAATGGAGAAATATGCAAAGGCCAGTCTCTTCAGAGGCACAAAAAATAAAGATACAAAAGGCAGAATGCTTGTGTTAAGGTCATATTTAAAAAGAAAAAACAAAGAAAAACAAACAAACCAAACAACACAAACCCCTTTGAAGTTAGGGAATAATCTTTTGACGTCAGAAAACTCCAGTGAGGGTTACTTGAATAGCGTGTAGGCTTTTGACCTTTACAGTATAGTCAAATAAAGAACATCTAGTACTTGCATTGACTATTCAGATCTGTGGCCAAAAAGTCTTTAAATGTTCCAGATTGGAAGGTGGCAACTCATTATATTTCAGGCTGACTTGGGACAAAAATTTGAGTTACTTTCCCTAATTGTTCATGTCTTGCCTTTGTGGTGGAAGTAACTCTAGTCCAGCTTTCAGATTTGAGCCTAGCAGTTGACATGATCTTAAAGCTGTATCGTTTGACTTGGACAAGATGCTAATGTCTGAAGATCTGCTAGACATCTTGGTAGCTTTGAAAAGCCGATCCACCTCTTCTGAAATTGAGGAGTCAGAAATCAAGCTATGTAATTAATGAAGACTTTGCTGTCTGCAGTATAAACTTGTTTCATTTTTCATTAAGTGCTGAAATTACTGCATCAAAATACTAGTATTTCTTGTGTGTCTCCATATAAGTTACTCTGAACTAATCACAGTGCATTTACCAATTTTTCACAATGTTAGCAACAATCTGTTAGTTGGTGTCTGGTATATAAGTCTCTCTTGCCAAAGTTTCAATCTCCAAGGCTGAGAAATAAATCTGTTTCTTTGAATAGCAATGAGAGACACTGGTAAGCATTTAAAAACAGGTTGACAGTGTTCAGCTACTAGTATTTCTAACAAAGTTTTTATCTTCTTGAGATTTATTCTGGGGGAAAAGGCCAAATTGTTTTCTAAATGGGTATTTCTAGTGCTTGTAGAGAAAAGGTAGTTTAAGGTGCAGAACCATTCTAATATACTTGTTTTACATCTTTTATTGAAAGTTCCTCTTTCAGCACCTGCATCTTTCCAGAGCTAAATGAAACTGCCAAAATACTTCAGTGCTGTAAGATTCCCTGATAAGCCTTTCCAACTTGGAGCTTTCAGGTGGTGCCCCAGGACCTCCCAGTTAGTGATGTCACTATCCAATATTTCTACATTAGATTGCTGGGAACGCAGGTAACACACCTTAAGCATCCTTCAGCTTCCGCATTTATCAGTGGAATTGCTTTACCTTGAACTACTGTACACAGCCGTAGGTAAACAGAGAAGAATGTGGTGAGAAAGTACACAGGAGAAGGATTTATAGGAGGAAAAGTTGCGTCTGCTTTGTTCAATGAACAAAAGAAAATAACACTTTGAAAGGCTGCAAGCATTAGCGTGTTATTATCACATCCTACTTTCTGCAGGCAAAAAAAAAAAAAAAGAGGAAGTTTAAAGGACAAAAAGAACTTTTCTGAGAGACAGAAATCCTCTCTCAACTATCTACGTATTTAGCATAGATGATGTGGTTTGTGTGCTACAAGTACCACAGCTATTTTGTCTGTCTGGCGCGTGATGCGTTTGCCAGATTAGAAACATTAGTGCCCTCTATTGTTCATGAGAGAACTGCAAATATTTTTACAGATTATGATCCTTATTATCGTTCTTAGTATCTAACAGATTTTAACAAAACCCACGCACAGTATAAAGGCATACTTCTGTAAGCTAAACTGCTTCATCAAGAGGAATGCATATTTTTTTTTCACTCTCTCAACATTCTGCTGCAACTTTTTCTGCTTTATGAAATCCAATAAAATACATCATAACCCTCACTAGGGGAAAATATCTTGAAATACCTATAGAAATAGATATTCTTTTTGCTCACATATTTGCTGACAAGTTCACTTCTTTCTGTGTGTATTTTTTAGTAGCAAAGATATTTTTAATCAAGCCATTCTCGAGTGTCTGAAAGTGTTTTGAAATAAATATTGCCTATTTTTTACCTCAAAATTGTGTTTTATTTCAAGAAATTGGACTTTTGTTATTTTTATAGGCTAGCAGAAATATGAGAGAGTGTAACTTTTCATAAGAACAATAGAAAAATAACGTGGCCAAGCTGTGGTTGGTGGGTTTTTTTTTTTTACTACATTAAAGTGAACTGCAAGAATGACAACTTCATTCAAGCAGATCATTTGGAATTACATTAAACAGCTGCTATTAAACAGCTGACAACAAAGGAGACCATTTTGATCTCGACAGCAGAGAGATTCGAGCAGCATGCTCCCTCAGTGATGCTATGAAGAACACATTGTGCTCTTGTATACCAACACGCAGTGTACTCCCCACTGTGCTTGTTGCCAAACACCGTTTTTTCAAATCACTTTGTATTCAGTCAGGGATCCGGGAAGTCCAAATCCAGCCAGACAAATGCAGAACAGCTTAGTTGAAGCAGCTTTAACAGGTGCCATCAGCGCAGACTTGTCGAACCAGAGAGACAAGGCAAACAGCTATGGAGTGGTGGTCAATAGGGTGTGGATTTGCCCCACTGCACATGATGGCACGGGCTACTAAATAGCTTTGTTGGCACAGAGGCTGGTTTGTGGCGCTTGGGTAGAGGGGAGGGAATGTGACAAGAAAAATACGTGGTCACTCCTTACAGACAGAGCCTGCTAGACTTCTACGCTCACATTAATTTGTTCTTCTCAGTCGTGCCAGACTCCGAGTGGACCAGAATAAAATGAGCATACCTGTAAAGGGATAAATGGAATGAACGTAGGATTGATTTAAGAGGGTGCTTCCCATGCTTGAGATAGTTGACTGAAGGATGAGGAATAAAATAAGAGTGGAGATAATTGGATGGGTTCTTGTCTTATGCTGTCCTTGTCTTTCAGGGTACGAGAGGCAACCCTTCATTACATCACTGTAATCTGCCATTGCTCATAATATGCCTCGAGTGTTGCCCACAGAGTTGTGTTACCCCTTCCCAGTGTGGAGCTGTCCTGCACTTTCAGTCCCCTTGCAGCCGTAACCTTGACCCACTCCTGCTGACCTTCTGGAGATGTGGATTTTTTTTTCAGGTGGTGTAATAGTGACAGGAAATAGATTTACAATACTTAAAGCAATTGTTTATTCTACTATTTTCCTTAAGTGAGGACATTGTGTAGTGGTCTCTGAATACAAAGGGACATACTTAGTTGATTGTTGGACTAGAATATGTTTTACTGCCTTCTAGCAGAAGAGGGAAAATCCAGCAAATGACTTAACAGATGTTCAGATTTGAATTTCCATTTGAAATTTATTATTTACAGTATTGGAGAAGTATGAAACTTTAGCCCCCCTGAGAAATTTTGCAAGGCATTAAAATAAATTTTTATGTTAGGTCCTTAGTTTTATGTCTGTATTTACATCAATAGTTCTTCCTGCTTTCACAGAAATTATATGGAAGAAGATGTGAAAAGTTGTCAGATATGGCTCTGCCAGTCACAGAACCATTTTACAGGCTTGTTTTAAAGAATATGTAGTATCAGTAAGGATGCAAATTATAAGCTTTGCATTAGAAGATGCTTAGTTGGGCCAGAAACTGCACACTTTGTGTGTTTTATTGTAAGAAAAATTCTACTTTTACTGTTGCTATCACAGTAATGATTGGTAAAACCAGGAAGGTGGCCTGGACAGAAGTGTTTAGAAATAAATGATTATGAGGAGTGTCTGTCTTCTGTTCTTTGTCACACAGAATAGAAAATAGTGAATTGTGTTCATATTGGATGCATGCACTTCCACTGTAGAAGAAATTTAGTTTAAATCGGACTGTAGTTATGCTGGACTATGTATCTTGAGTTGAAAAATCCTTGTATGGAAACTTTTGTACTGCACTTTATGCAAAATAATTCAAGCTACATCATATATGAGTTACCTCAGTGGTCAATTCTTCCCCTTGTTTTGTTGTATCTCTAACGTGCATTTGCCCGAAGAACTGTCTAACCTGAAAACCTTTGTCATATGTGTAATTTGTGAATTCTCATCAAATTAACTCTCTCCTTGCTAAGTTACATTCTTAGATGTTTGTATGTTTGTGGGATTGAGTATTGTCCTTAAAAGCAGTGGTTCTTGGCTGGTAGAGGATGGTGAACCTGTCGTCTTGGGCTCAGCCTCACGGGGGAGGCTGTGCCTCCTCCCTGCTCAAGGCAGCAGAGATGGGTGGAGTTTTGCTCTCAGTCTTTGCATAAAGCCAGCTAGGTATTTCTGATTTACTTCTGACTTCTTTTCTGCTGAGCCCAAGATGTCTGTTTTTGTGAGCTGGATTACATTTAGTGAAACACAAGTCTGCACTGACATGAAAAGAAAGCACTTACTGAAGTCAAGCATTAGGTATTCACATTTACAGAGGTCTGCCTGCGTGTATGTCCAGCACCGTGCAGTGTCTTGTACGTTTATTTTTAGCCAATCAGGAGAAATCCTCTGGAGATGACATGAAAACTCAAGTAATAAGCAAATAAAAATCTTAAAGAGATCAGCCTGAAAAAGTCTAAAGCAGCCTTATTTCTTTATGTGCATTTGTATTGGCTTTGAGTAATTTGTCTTTAACTGATACATATTCTTCTCAACGTATAGCTCAGTGTTAAGGAGCTGACGTTCAATGGCAAGCCAGAAGAAGGCTGAAAAGGCAGCATCATGAGTAGTGAACTCTCTCTTGGTTTCCTTGACACCTGCGTAGTGCACACTGCCAACTATGATAAATGGAGCAGAAATATAGACACTTACTAAAAAGATGGAGCAGAAGTTAAAGGCTGGAGTGAGAGACATAGAAAGATGTATGCTTGATCTCACTTGGAAAGAGAAACAAATGGGTAGGGGAGCAAGTGAAGTTGAATGACATCTTGAAGACAGGAAAGGACTGAGGCTGAAGTGGCAGGAGGCCAGCAAGAAGAGCAGATGGGAGGTGGGACAAGTTTATTACCAAAGAGGCCATTGGATGGTAACACTGCACATACTGCTAGAGAAACAGATGAGGTGAGCTGATCATTTTTCTGAATTCTAGCTGAACATGTCTTCTATTCAGATTCCTCATTTCTTGAACTTGGTATACTTTTTGGGAAACTTCCCTGGCAGATGGAAGAAAACTGTGCCATGTGACGCTCAGAAAAGCGATCATCAGAAAGACAGCAGAGCAGGAGGGGGGCGTTGAGCTGTGTTCCGGAATATTTGAACTTGTGATCCAGAATATTCTTGTAAATGGGAAGTACTGTGTTTTTAATTCTAAACTGTTACCCCTGGAAGAGAAAAGTAACATTAAAGAAGCACATTTTAATAAAGCTGAATTGGGCAGAAGAGTTCTTCCCTTACTGTAGGGATTGGACAAAATGTACCATGTTGTTTGCCTTGATAGTGGCCACTATTGTCTTACAAATCTTGTGTAAATTGACAGATGAGCGAGTCTGACCTGATGCTGGGAAAAAAAACCCAACAAACCAGCTGACCTTGTAAAAGCCCCAAAGAGCAGAAGAAATGATGTTTTGCCTGCAGGGCTCATTAATTAGTTGAATTTCTCATCTAATCCTTCTGGGTCAGCTGTGTTGCTTAGCCTACTCCAGAAGGGACAGGCTTGTAGAAACCATCATGACAGGTATCTTCAAGATGCAATATGAAGGCAGGAGCTATGTATGTGTTCAGCAAGGTATGTGCTACAACTTCTGTCCTTGCATGTTAATGAAGGGGTAGAAGTTAGGGGTTATTTTCATTTGGATAGTTACAGCAAGCCTTTTAGATGACCTGATTTGAGATTAAAATAAACCTTGGACCAATCTGTGGAAAAATGTTTTCCTTGGTTTCTTTCCTTTATTCAGCTACTACATCTCTCTCCCATCTGTACTAATTGTTGTTTTAATAAGTCAGCAAAAACAAGTAGTTCCAACAATGTGGAAGTGTGTGATACCTCATAGTGTCTCTAAAAGTGTTAAAAGTAGTCTAGTCATAGTGTCTGAAAGTCTAGAAAAGTGTTTTAAAGTACCGACATACTAGTAGCAATTATTTAATTGTGTCCTATGTTTTATTTTGATCACAGCTAGTGTAAGGACTAAATTTTGCTCTGCACTGCACCATATGCCCATGCCTTGCATGAAGTTTGCTCGTATGCCTGCACAGTTGAAGGTAAAAGTGGTCTGTCACCTTGACAGAGTTTGAGGGATCTGCAGTGCTTTAGGAGGTGTGATTCCAGGACAATGCTAGTTTCATGTCTTCTCGGCAATAGAGCCATCCTTGGTGCTAAGGATAATAAAAGTTGGCTGTTCCCTTACTAGCACTTGAAGAGCAGAATGCACTTCAGCCTCTTGCTCCAACTCGTGCAAAGGCAACAACCACAGAAGCTTTTGATGCATCAGTATTAGTAAAATTTAAAACAGTGGGCTGCTTTAAGGAGCTTTGGGTTTCCTTGGAATCTGAGTAAGTGCTCTGTGTTCCTCACTGTCTCTGTGCTTAACTGCCTTGTTTTTTGGCAATAGTAATATCATTTTATGTTAACGTGATGATATTCATGCCTGTAAATCTTCAAAACTGTGTGACTGAGAAAAAGATAGAGAATCACTACTCATTGCAACCACCTCTAGGGAGAAATTCAGCATTTGTTCAACAGCAAAGAATAAACTTACCTGGAAGTTCAGGACAATTAAAGTATAAGCTAGCAGTTTAAAATTTTGTATGCTATGTAAAAGGTATATTGTGCTTTAGAATATACTATTTGGGACAAAAAGAGGGACACTCTCCCACCTCCCTCTCCATGCTTGCTACCCCGGATTACTTCTGCATATACAAATAAACATCTGGACAACCCTCTTCACAATGAAGTTTCTCATACTCGAGATCGAGGCCTGTTTTGTTACCCAGAGTATTTGAGAGCAAGAGCAAGAGGGACAAGAAAACAGATACCATGTGTAAGTGTGTGTGTGTGTGTGTGTGTATATATATATATATATGTGTGTATGTATGTATGTATATGTATAGGTTATAGAGCCAGACTAAAGCCTAAGTGTCTACAGGACCGTGTCACTGTAATTTTTTTCCTTGCTGTTTAAAGCCCTAGCCTGTATTATAGCCGGCTTAAGTCCTGTCATAACACAAGTTTGATCTGGAGGTTTCAGCTTGTGCAGGTTTCTTCGTGTCATTTCTAACTTTTAAATCAGACGATATTAATTTTGAAGGAATTAGCCGGAAATTTCCTTGTAGTGCAATGAACTGGCATGAGTTAGCGAGCCTAGCTGCTAAAGGTTTTCTAATGAAAACTAGGGTGATAGGAAATTTCCCTGATAAAAGGATCTGTAGGTTTCATCTGCTGTATTAAATACCAGCCTAAAAGGGACGGCGGGAGACACAAATAGTTGACTAGATATTATCTACTTCCACATTCCAGGGACACTCCTTTACGCTCCAAACAAAGCCTGAAAATCTGGAGGGTTGGGACTATTTTCTTCCTCGAGGCTGGCGAGCTCCTTAAAAGTCTCGGTCGCTTTTTCTTGTATTTTATTGTTGTTCTCTTAGCCGGCTCCTTTTCGGATGCCCTGCGAGGGTGTGGGGCTGTGGCGTGGCCAGGTGTTTGTGTGGCCGCCATCCCCCCAGGGCCGGGGGCGGGGGGGGGACACCAGGAGGTGTTGAGTGCTGAATGTTAAGCTCGTTCCTTTGTATGGCTTAGAAATCTCTGTTGTCCGGAATTGTACAGATAAGACAGACCCATTTGCTTCATTGTCAGGCAATGTAGCTGAATAGAAATGCAAATGTGACATAAGGGGACTGCGCTGGGGAGGCGTTTGCTGTTACCTCCTCCAACAGGGCTCCTGGCTGTTGGAAAATTCCTGCAGAATCCAAGGGGTGGGGGGGGGGTGT
>VYXC01010965.1:1346585-1357481 GCA_013397175.1 Platysteira castanea
GGTGCGGTGCGAGCGCCCTGCCGGGGGGCGCCGCTCCGGACCCGCGGCGTCAGCGGCCGGGGGGCGGCGTGGGGCACTTGGCGGGGTCCGCGCCGCCCGGCGTGTCTCTCCGCGCGCCCGCTTCTCCCTACAAAAGGCAGCCGAACACACTTTTTAAGGAGCCGCAGTTCTTGGCTGGCACTTCCCAGCTACCTGGCGGAGTGACTCCGGCGGAAAGCGTGGCGCCCAAACAGAACTGGGCGGTCTGGGGCTGAGGAGCGGCTCCTGAACTTGATTTCAGCCCGCAGCCGGGATTAAATATTAGTATATCACGGGAGCTGTCACCGGTTCATTTTCCTTCATGTCGAGCCACTTACGTCGCTGTGCCCTGGTGTTAGGCCGGGAGTGACAGGAGCGCCGAGGAGAAGCCCCGGCTGGCAGCCAGCATCGCCCCAGCCGCGGCCGCGGAGAGGCTGCACGGGAGGTGACAGTGTACTATAGGTAGATGCCCACTAGCTGTCCTTACTGCCTGCACAGTGCATGGCTGGTGGTAATTAAGCCAGGCATGAAAAGTGAATTGCTGTGATCGCCTGTTAGGGAAATAATACGGGGAAGGAACAAATAGCCTGGCTCGCAGGAATACAGCTTGGGAAGGTGAAGCGGGGAAAACCCACTGTAGTGTTTTGGGGGTAAAGAAAAGAAAATAAACAGAGGTAGGGTGCCCTCTCAGCTATGGTTTATAGGTCAGCGCACTGTATATAGTGTAAGATAGCTTTGTAATGTAAGAATGCAGGTTCCACGGCTTTTACTAATGGTGACACGTTTTTCATAAAACACTTTAAAAGCCGAAAAGTTGAGTATTCTATGTGGGTTTTTTTTTTGGTGGATGTTTCTCCCCCCCCCCCCCCCCAAAGGAGCTTTCTTGAATTTACCTTCTTACAGCTAATTTGAATGATTAGTTTAGATAAGCCTCTTAGACTAGATGCATTTAAATGAAATCGGGGCACATGTCTTTTTGGCTCTGGTGCAAGATTCAAACTAATTTTTTTCTTCCTCTGGCTCAATTAAAAGTCATCTTAAAACACCCCCAGTATATTGTCTGAGTGCAGGGCTGGAAGCATGTGGAATTGAGTGGACAGAAGGAAAGAACTAACGTTCAGAAACATATCTGCTTCTCCATCTCAATTAATAAACACGAGACTTTTTCATTTTATTAATATCCATAATAACTGTGATTTGACTGCATACTGTAACATGCATATGCGCATGTAAGCATAAGGACGTACAAATAGATGTAGGAGTTTCTGCAGCTCTCATGGACGAGGGTAGAGAGGATTTGAGCTAAAAATTGTCCGAACATTTTGGGAGTGCATGGACATCTGTCTGACCATCACTAGGTATGCTTTGATTTTAAGACAGAGCTTGTTGAAGAATGCAATAACTTAAGGCCAGCTGCAGTCTTAGCTTTTTGCTCTTTCAGCGATAACAATGGCACTAATAATTACTAATAGTTAATAAGCTAACAAATGCAATAAATATATCTGCTCATTTTGACATATGTGTCAGTTTAATAATTTTAAATGAATCACTGCGTTCATAACGGGAAATCTCCTTCAACCTCTGATTAAAATGTAACGTTGACTAAAGGATTATAGAGCGGACTTAATTTTACTGACTGTTTTAACAGTTGTCACAGCTGTTGGAAGAAGGAAAGGCAATTGAAACACTCCAAAAAAGCAGGGGGGGTAGGGAGGGAGGGAGGAGAACAGGAGTAGTTTAGTAAATTTAAACATGGTCTCTGAACACCAAACATAGAAAATTGAGGAGATTTGTAACTCAAGAAAGCTTCTGTGCGCTATGTACATTTGCGTTTTGTGGCTATGTTTCATTCATTTGAACATCTAGCTGCTTTCCCAGTGTCTCCATTTAAAAATGTGCAACAGTGTTTAAATGTGAAGCAAATTCATCTATTCCTGTGCATAGATTTTCATTTTACAGCAGAACCGATAGAACACGCAGATGACAAGAAATAAAGGTTGCGTAGAATGGCTGTAACATTTAAAAAGTGGACGTAGGTGTCACATCATGTGAGTACTTCAGTGCAGTGATGGTGTGCATATTTTATATTTTTATAATCATTCTCACGTTGCGATGTGGGAATGGTCTGTGGAAGTCACCCTGTGGGTCTGGCTGGGTTTTGTTTGTGTATGGATGAATATGAGTGTGTGCATTACTCACACGTACATATGTTTGTGTGTGCGCGAGGTGATTATGTGCTAAACATAAAAGAGTTTATGTCAGTTTCACTCTTTAAAATATTTTGGCATAGCTTCTAATTGCTGAAGAATTTTTTTGGAAGTGGCTCTCATTTGTAAAGGCAGGAAAGGGGCAGACTGAAGAATGCTTCTTTGTGAAGTGGGAAGCAGCACTTGATCCCGCTCCACGGTTTCTCCAGGCTCTGAAGGTCTTAAACCTCCCCCGTTTGTCTTATTATATAGCTTGTTACAGTTGTTCCTGAGAAATAAAGCCCGAGGCTGATGTTCCAGTGGGTACCCGGTTTGTGGGGTGGCACGCAGCCCTGGGTAGGTGCAGAGTTCCTGCCTGGGCTCTCCCAGGGCTCTCCCCTTGGGCAGCAGGCAGGCCGTGGTCCCTTCTTCCTTCCCTGTTTCCGGTCATAGGGCTTTTCTTTTTTGGTTCTGCTACACTGCTGGCAAGTTTTTGAATGCTGCAGGAAGTATAAAGGGTTTGTGCTGAAGTGCCTGTCTGGCAGATTTTCCTGTACTGGGGCTTGCCCCTCTTTTAGTGATGGGTGCTCATGTTAATGTGTTTATGGTTGTGCTCTTTTATTTACTGAGCCTGGTGCGTTGCAGTGGTAATTAACCCGTGTTATTAGCAAAGCCCTTGTGGATATCCATTAATTCTCTCGAATGGCTGATCATTTTTTTTGTTCTTCCCCCCACCCCCCGTTTTTTCCTAAGATTCGCTGTCCTTTTTCTGACAGACCTTAAGCTTTTAACATTTCCTACAAATTTCTTTTTAAACTGAGGCAGGTAGGAGGGCATCATCCCCATATTTCCATAATAAAGAATAACTGTTGTCTTAACAAACTGTTTTCAAAGATGTTAATGGGAAGCAAAACAACTGTGAGAATCTGTAGGGAACAATTTATTTAATTATTATTTTTCAAAACACATGCTTAATGATAAGAAGAGAGATAAGAATTTTCCTAGCTTTTTTTTTTTGTGTGTAGCTGTATTAGCTGTTGTGAATATTTTAGCATTCGTATTTTAATCAGATTTCAACTTAGTTAATAGCACTTTGGGCATTTAAAAAATATTGAGCCAGCAGAAAAATACTTGTGCTTGCACTGCTGAGAAAAGATAAGGGCCACCTCATTAGCCAACCCTACTTTTGCAATTAATTTCAAATACATGGTGCTATTCATCAAATAGAGAAGGTAACTTGTCTATGATAATATTTAACAATACTTGAAGCCCACTTTGCTTAGAGTAGCTAAAAAGTATGATATGTCTATTCTCACAGATATGTCAGTCCACATGCTATGCTGCTATTTCTGTATGTTACAAAGTTATGATAGAAAAATTATGGTATGAAAATATAATACATTCATGAATAAGTGACAAGATTATTTGTATTATGGAACAGTTTTTAAAGGACTGACCCTGGGCCTACAGGGAGGTTGCTTGCACCTCTGTGGAAGTGTAAGTAGGATTGAAAAAAATGCTTATTTGAACCTTTCACAGAAGTGTATAAAATAATTATTTTTTTTACTTAGAGTAAGTAAAATGTGTAGGAGAAGTAGGAAAAAAATATGAAAGGAATTCTTGCTCCTATTGAAGCCTGAAGTAGCTTCTGTCTATAAGATGAGCTTTGCTATGAATTCTTTTTCACAGCAAATTCATGAAGGGAAGAAACAATAAAATGTTGATCCGTTACAAGTGCATATGAGCCTCACGCTACCGAGCTCTCTAGAGGAAATCTGTGATTATGCTGGGCCAGTTTGTTCAGTTTTTATCTCTTTTACATCCACTGGCCTTGTATTAAATTGTCATTGTCCTAAAGCACATGAGAGAGAAATGAATTGCATTTCTCGACATGCTCTGACAGTGAAATATTTAGCCTCTCTGTCTCCAATCATACTCATATGTATGTTTGATAGTGCAGGGATGACACCAACAGTCGCTGCAGCTTGACACTCCACTTATTACATGTTCTTTTACATTTCCTGTATCGTCTTTTAGGCTTGACTTAGGTAGTCATATATGCACGGTTGTATCTGTAGCAGCATGTACATATGTGGTTTTGTTTTGTATATTGGCTTTTCATGTGAAATCTTCTGTCTATGCACAGGAAGTTTTGTGTTCAAACACGTTCATATCCATGCCTCTGTGTGTGTTCCAGGTGTATAGTGTATTCCTTACGCAGTTTTGGCAATGTACAGCTATTGTTGTGTGTTAGCCACAGACATATACACAGTAAGTATATATGTATGCAGAGCTATATAACTTCCCTCTGTGCAGTTGCTTGTCAAAAAGCAGCTGCCTTTATGTGGTTTTATGTGGTTTTTTCTTATCCAGGAGAAGAGAGCTGGCCAGCAATGTAAGGTATTTGCACCTCATTTTGTATCAGATTCTCCAGGTAATCTAGCAGGTTTTGTATTGTACTCATAGTTTTGCTTTTAAAAGATGCTGTATTTTCTTAGAAAATTTTTCTCTTCCAAGTAAATGAAAGGTCTAATATTTATTCAAAATTCTGTAAGTTTGGCTGTCAAAAAGAGATTTATTTTTTCAGCTAAATATGTCCTTGGACACACAGTTACATTTACATCTAAAGACTATAATTGTTTTCAGGGGTAGAAGCCTCCTGCATATGGTTGTTAATACACATCATGATGTCCTCAGACAGAAATATAAAACACATACTCAATTTTAATGATCCTTAGTCCTCTCCAAAAGTCCTATAGTTGTGGGGGTTTTTGTTTTCTTCTTTTGTTATGGTTCTGTTGTCCAGAAGTAAAAACACTATGAAACATTACAGAAAAATATTAAACTGAATTGTATACTGCTATTTCAGATAGTATTGTTTAATTATTCTTTAAAAGACTTGGTATTGCTTTTTCAATAGCACTTTGGAGAGTAACTTCTATAGGACGTTGCCTTTTGACTTCTGTGTCTTATGAAACAATTTTATGTATTTTCTGTGTTACAGAAGGTTTAAATCTCTTGGGTTTGCTTACATAATGCTTGTAATGTTTTTCAATTAATTTGTATTTCCTTCAAACAAAGAAAGGCTTTTCTCTTTGCTGTTCCTTAATATAGCAGGTTTGCATCAAAGGGAATCTTATCTAATTTCCAATTATTTTCCTCTTTTAAGTAGCATAGCTTTTTAATCAGAGCATCATTACCCATTTCTTTTAAAATTGAAATAAAAATTATTTTTTTCACTTCAGCTTCTTATACTGCTAGAAAAAATGTCTATTAACAGCCTAATGAAAGTTAGAGCAATGTAAGTACCTTTACAGAGTATAAAACAAGCATATGCTGTTTTTCTTTACCGCTGAATGTCTTATTCTTACCGTGGGTCACCATACTGAATTTTTGTATCATCTAGATGAAATTTTCTTATTTAGAGCAAAATGATTTACAAGGCAAAGCAAAACAAAAAAAAAAACAACCCTGCAAAACTTAATTTTTTGTGATGCTAGTACAGAACCTTAAGTATGAAATCAGAGGAGGATCACCATATACTGTGGTAAGTTAGTATAGCGGGGTATATGAAATAGAGGGGCCTTGTTCTCGGTCTCATCAAGCCATTTATAATATCCTTGTACAGAATTGTGCAAATTTATTTATATGATAACCTGCTGAAATATGATTAGTTACCCTTATGCACATGAGAATAGTCTAAATATATCCTTTTATCATGCGATGAAAATTATATTCTCTTTCCCTGGGTAAAAATTCTTTGCAGCTTTGAGCTGCTGTCTTTATATGGGAGGGCAGATTCTCTTAAAGGGTTGTATTCTGAAACCAAACTTTAAGATAAAGTGATACGAGGTTTTCCAAGTTATTACTCTGTAGCTTAGCGTAGATGTCTCTTACCACGGTGTGTGTTTTCATGTTGCTATAAGTGAAAAAAAAACCCCTGCACATCTCCTTTTCATCATTTTGATTGGAACTACATACCATATGTAATGTGTTTTGGCAGCACTTACCTAGCCAAAGAAAACAAATTAATATTAGCCATGCTGAGGGGTGTCAGAAGTATCACAGATGTGTCGATTTAGCTTTGCTCCATCACACACTCTTTCCTTAAACAACTGGTCAAGCTGTCGCAAAATGTAGCGTTGGCTACAGTGAGATTCTAATAGGTGTGATCAGAGATTGATGGCTTTGGCAAGTTAGAATGAGAAGATGATGTGGAGTTGCTGTTGCTTGTTTTGAATGGCCTCAGAAAAAAGCCTCAACCCTAAACCAACAAAATAAAAAAAGAAACAAAAATTTAAAAACCCTAAAATTCTAATAAAAAAATTATAAGCCAGTCGTGTGTGCACACACCCCCGTCACCCCCCCCCAAGCCAGCTAGATATGACACAATTTAAAGTCCTGTAGATGTAGAGATGCTGATGAGTGAAATGAAAAAGTCATATCTAGAATGTACTGCTAGCTTGTTCCTAAGCATTTCCGAAATTCCTTCCCATATAAAGGTGCCAGGATGGGTGGGGAGGAGGTGACTTGTTTTATTCAGTCCGTTCTTAACTGTGATACTGCTGCTCTTTCCCCCTTTCCTTCTATTTTTGGGTTTTGTTTCTAGAGGTGGTTTTGGAAGAAACACTTCTTTCGATCTCACACATGAATATTTTTAAGGAAATACAAAACAGGAAAATCTAGTAAAAACAATAGTTAACAAAATGGTGAAATCATACTCTTTGTGGAGTACTGCTGGCAGTTTATATAGTTTTCCGTATATTGAAAATGTAAGAGAAATGATCAAGTAATTTTCTATGTATTCTTTATTTACTTTTAAATTTTTTTCCTGTCTTCAGATTGGCTGTAGGATTTGATTCCTGTCTTTGTGAAGGATGAATGCCAGTGTCCTTTTATGTTTAAGTTGCTATTTTATTGCTTTAGGTGGACTGTGATATGCTTGGTTGGCAAGTATTAATGCTAAAATAGTTTTCAGAGGGATTAATTTCAGCAAGTCTGTGAGGCTTTCTCCTGCGCAATTATTTTTCACTTTTAAGGAAAAAAAAGAAAAAGCATCTAGTTAAAAAAAACCCCTAAAACTCATGTACCATCTAGATTTAGAGTGCGGTTCCAAAGCAAATGCCCATGGATTGCTAGCAAAATTATCTTTGAAGAATGGTAAAATTCTTACAGCAAAAAGTGGGGGTTTTTTTTTCCACCCCTTACTATGGTAGTTTAAAGTTCTGTGAATGCAAGATTTCCTCTACTGAATTATATTCACTTTTCCCTCAGTGAAAGAATTCCCTGTCAATGTTCTTAAAAGCGGCCGCCGCCATGGTGGGACGGATGAGATGTTCGGAAGTGGCACGAAATGCCACGTCTGCAACCAGCTGTTCCCCTCAGCATTAAAGGGGTGACGCTGGGATTCTCCACAGCCGAGTAGCATCCAGGGACACCCCGTGGCTCTCCTGGCGGGAGCCGCTCGGGCCCAGTTGGTGCTGGGCGATATTTCGGGCGCGGCGCAGCCACGGCCGGTGGCTGACATTGGTGTGAATGACACCTGTCCCATCAATCACCAGGCCCTGGTGTCACAGATGGAGAAACAACAATCGGCCGCATTACCCAGCGCTGCACACTTGGCTTAGTTCGGCTCATTGTTCTCCCACAAATCTCGAGGATGGCTGGTTCTGCGCCGGGAGTCCAGGCAGAGGCGCGGGATGGGCTCAGGTGGTGGCACGGGCCTGGCCTTGGCTGCTCCCTCAGAGGTACTCAGGGAAAGGCTGTCACGGGGAGGGGGCGGTGGGAAGGAGCCTCCACGCAGGGGCTGGAGCTTCAGCCTCCAAGGAAGGCTGTAATTAATCAAAGAGCTGAAACTCAGGGTTTCTCCTGGCGTTCCAGAAGTTTTCATGTAGCGAGCCGAGAGCGCCCAGCGCACAGCCAGGTTAATGTTTAACTCTTCAAATGCTGTGCTCGTCCCGGGAATACGCTGTCACCCCGAGGGGAGCGAAGGGGTGCTGTGCCTGCTTCCTACGGCTGTGCAGCAGGCAACATCTTCAAGGCCATGGCCCTTCCGAAGTAGTTGGGCTGATAATTATTCCTCGGTAGTTAGCACTGAAAATTCTGTATCTGAGACACTGAATGAAAGGAGAGTTGCCGAGAGGCTTTTTTGAGGGAGAGTGGGGGATTTTTTAGTTTTGTTTTTGTGGTGAGTCTTTTAGTGCCAGGTGAATGTTGGATCATGAGAAATCACTGTCTTGTTCCAGACAAAACCAGTAAAGGTATTTAAATACCTTCAGACCCTGTAACCATTTTCCTTTCTTTCACTTTCTCACCCCTTGCAAATCAGAGACTGTTCTTAGAGGACAGGAGAATAAAATAAACAAAAAAGCAAATAGAAATTATTTTTTTCTACTTGTAAGGCCTTTGTCAGATCTGTTTTGAATGCATTTGAAACCTATTGCTTCCATGCTCTTCTCCAAGTAGTATCAGATAAATACCTGCAAAATATTGAGATGGAAGTGATCATTCTTCACAAAATTTTTCTCATTTTTTCCCTCCCTGTGTCCCTTTTGTGTTAAGCGCTATGGAGTGACTGTATTTTTGTTGTAAGCTATTTCACTGCTGCTGGTTTAGTTACCGCTAATGTCAAGCAGAAAACCTGTAACATGCCAGAAACAGGCTACAGTGTGCTGAAGACACAGCTTATGTTTGATTGTGTGTAAATACAGTTAGTTAGTTGGGTTTATCTGATAGCCTGGCAGAAAGAGAGAGGAGCAGTACAAACTGTTTTCAGTAACTGTGCTGTTCATACACCTGATAAGATTGAGAGTGCTTTTTGAACTACTGATATGCTTTGAATAAGAAAAGAATAATCACATCCATTGGCACCGGCTTATCAGGAATGAAGTAAAATGCCAGCACTTTTACATTAGCAAAAGTAAATGTTTTAGACACTTTGGGCCTTTTTTCCATTTAAATTAAATAGCAGGGTGCTTTGGAGTGTGCTGTAATGAATGGAAGGATTTATTACCTTGACAAAATTACAGGTGAATGTGTTGAGAGAGGAGTCCTCAGCAACAATAACAGCTCTTTTGATAAGTGGCTACATCTATTCATGCTTTTGGTACAGAAATGCAGCAATTTTATCGTTTCTTGCTTTGTGCAGTGCAGTGGCTAACTTACAATGCACAGTTCTTCATAGTGTAACATACTTGTGCAATTTGTAATATACTGGCAACACATTTAATATTTGGCATGTAACACAGCTGTTCATAAAATAATGCTTGATCATTTACTAGTGTGTCCACTGCCGTCAGCTGCTGTGTATTTTCATGTTTGAAAAACAATGTATCTCAGAGCCTTTGCTGGGAAGGCAAGATATGATTCATCATTAACTTACCCCAGCAGGCATGAAGCATGCTCAGATGCACTATTATCTTCTCAAAGTTTGCTGATTTTTATTTCTGTACCCTTTTCTTATTTTATTTCCAGGTTGTTTTTCTTTCCCATGCCTACAATTAATTTTGGGATATTCAGATTTGATAAATGATAGTGCAAGAGCATATTTGATTGATTTTGGATTATTATTGATTACTGTCAATGAGATCACTGTGACACTTTGAAATCAATGATACGTGATTAAACCAAGGCTCCACTGTTCTATACATTAGGTAGAAATCGGGAATTTAGGAACTGAATGTTCACAAGCTATAAATTGAGGAAATGTTCAGATTTAAATAGCCCTTTGTTTGGCATTTATTCACCAAAATATGTTTCTTGGAAAAGTTAGTTTTCCCAAGTGCGAGCTTTCAGTAAAAGAAAGGTCATTGATTTAAGGTTTATTAAATTTTAGCTAAAAACAACTGGCTCCATTTGGGTGTAAAATAATTTAAGTACTTACTGCAGGCAACCTTCATGCTTTAGAGCTGTTGCTCAAAGGTTTCATTCTTCTATGAAGATGTCAACTGTAAATATAAAAATGCATCACTGAAAATGTAATGGTTTAAAGATTCTAACTGAAATAAAAATTCCTGCCTGGGGAAAGCACTATAATCAAAATAAAGTAGTCTTAACTTTTTTTTTTTCTTTCTGTGGAGGCTGCACTTGAAAAGAGCGCTTCAAGGCAGCAGGTAGCAGCGTTGGTAGGGAATGCCAATTTTTATTTATTTATTTATTTAGTCTCCCCGACAGATGATGATAGTCTGTCTTTGGAATCAGGAATACACTTCAGCCACTAATACAGGCCGTATGTAAGCTGCTGCTGCCTCTGAAATGCAGTATCCTGGCATTTAAGTCAACTTTATAGACTGGCAAAAACCCTACTTGGCAGTATTAAAATCTAGCTTCTGAAGCACTTTTATTTCTGAAAGCTTTTTATGTCTTTTTGTATCTTTTTAGCATATATTAGATTTCTTAGGAGCAGTGGCCTGGACGTACACTTGATGGATGACTGGGATGGGGATTCTTCTCCCCCCTTGTCCCCCCCCCCCATCTTNCTTTTTTCCCCCATAATTTAAAAAAAGGTGTAATACTTGTGCATTAGGTAATGCTGCAAAAGAAATCTTTCAAGTGCAGCCTCCACAGGAAAAAACAAAAAAGGTAAGAATACTTTAGTTTGATTAGAGTGATTATTATAGGAATACCATGGATGCAGCTGTTTGACACAGTTAAGGAGGGGCTTTTGTACCACTGTTAGCTAAGTTAGTAGAGA
>VYXC01010966.1:0-24123 GCA_013397175.1 Platysteira castanea
TTAGTCACTCGTTGCCGTGGGGGAGGGGGGGCGCCGCCTCCTTGCCGCGGCTTCCCCCGGCTCCCCCACACCGGCCGTGCCCGGCCGCCCGGCGCCCCCGCCGCGCACACACTCACTCTCCAGATAGTCCTCCAGGTACAGCATGGCGGCGGCCGGGCCCGCGCCCAGGGGCTGCTCGAGAGCGGGCGCTCGTCCCTTCCAATATGGCGCCGCCGCCACCAACACCAGCGCCTCGACTCAGCGAAAACAACATTGGCGGCGGACGGCGCTCGCCCCGGCCGCGCCGTGATTGGCTGCCCACGCCACTGACGCACACGGCGGCCCGCGCTCTGCCGCACGGCCTCACGGGAAACGTAGTCTGTGCTGCGTGAGGCGGCGGGAGACTCTGCCTCCCGCCTGGCTTTGTCGTTCCGGCCGGTCCGCGGGCATTCCCGCGATCCTGGGGGCATTCCCGCCCTGCAGGGCCCGCGGGACTCTTCTTCAGCAGCAGCTTTTGGCCCCTTTCGGCTGCCGGCCCTCCGGAGCGTTCGCGGCGCGAGCGCAGCGCCGCAAGTCAGGCGAATGGAAAGGGAAAACTCGCAGCTTCTTGACCAGACTCGAGGCTGTTTATTGCCCGTTGTTGTTTTGAACGCTCGCAGCTGGGTTCATTAAAAGCGTAAGAAATGGCAAAACTAATAAAGTTGCTTCAGTCCGTGATCTCTTACGGCGCAAGGTAAAAGAGCTGCTCCGTTTAGCACAGGTCACAGGTACGGACAACGTTAGGAGAGCAGAAACGTGCGTGGGCTTTAGAATTGCTGTTCAGAGTGCAAAACCAAAATGGGCTGACAGCACTGATTGCCATCCAGTTACACTACTCTTTGCAGTGATTCACTTTTACATGTTTGGGGCTGAGGTTTTTCACACGGTTTCATTCCCCCAAGTAGTCTATTTCATCACTCTTGTATTGCTGTTATTTACTGCTTTAAGCATGGACTGATGCATTTATCCAGATGTGGGTTTTGCCTGAGGAAAGGAACTTTTGGGGCTTGCATGATGTCAGGTGTAAGTACAGGAGCATAAGAATTGTGGCAGCAGATCAGGTTTGCTCTCCACCATGTTTTCTGCTTCCATGTCTTCATCTGTGCCAGATGTATCCACGCAAAGAGGAGGCGTATGCTTAAGCCGTGTGAGTAAAACTTGAATGGGATGTTTTTGAGTGTCAAGACCAATGGAAAATGGTACTCTTCTCATGTCTGAAGTTTACATCTTGTGAGTAGTTAGTTAAAGATGACTGAATTTGGGAAGGGAAGCATAAATTTTGTATATAGCCTGTATGAAGACTGATAGTAGTAATGTATTGAATACACATGTATAGCAAGCAAGTTGGGGGGGTTTAATTCCTGTGTCATTAAAATTGGGGAGAGTGAAAAAGGTATAACAATAAACTCTCAGTAACTTTTCAACTTTGTGAAAAAAGTGCTGTACCAAAGTGGTCACTTTCCATACTCACTCCATCATTAGCCATGTAGTCTGCACTGCCAAACCAGAAATATCAACTACTCATATATACAAATGAACAGAGTTTAGATGGTCATTAAACTCAGTTAGCCTCAGTTGAAATAATCTCTGTATTATTGCTCATACAGATCACTTTGATGTACAACTGACACAGTGGTGTAGGCATAACAGTGTTTTTAAAGTTTTGTGTTGCTTGGCTCCATGTTGGTGTGTAAAAGACAAGATTGACCCTTTGTAGGAAGCTAAATGCCTGCACTTACTGAAGTGAAGGGGTTTGATGCAGCAAGAGAACTTAACCCATGCAAAAGCACAGTAAAGATATTACATCCTATATTCATTAGGAGAAAAGCTAGGTGAATTTAGGGGAAATATGAATTGATGGTATTACTTACTTCTATGCTTAGTTGTGGTTTTAATGATTTTTAAAGAAAAAAAATGTTGTAGACATATTTGGGAGTTCATTTCATGCAGCAGTAGTCTAAGAGAACAATACTGTAAACAAAGACACCACTATTAGAACCACAACTGAAATATGGTCATACAGTAAGTCCTTACCATTTGCTTCATGACCAGAATCCCAGGATAGCACAGACACTGGGACATTGTAACTTTTCCTATTCTCATCTTTGCAAGCTTGGGGATAGCCAGCAAAATTCTCAACGAGGGCTACTGTGCAAGGGTATTTTCTGTGTGTTGTGGTGCCCAGACCAAGGAAACCAAGGAACACAGCTCCTGGGCTGTGTCTCTGTCATTTCCATTAGTAATGGCATGTGCCCTGTGTGTGAAACAGGAAAATGAAACTCGGCTATGCCAACTGAATGACAAAGTACTGGTGGGGCTAGCTGCTGTCTTCAAGGTGTGAGTTCCCCCTATTTGTGTTTTCTGGCTTATTGTAACATGTGAGGGGCTATTACAGAAATAGAGACCTGCTCAAAAAACTGTTCACTGTAGTGCTTTACAGTAAGGAATGGTAGGGAATTGTGAGGTAGTATACAAATGAAAATACAATTCACTTTTTTCTCTATCTACTGAAAAGAAAACAGGAACTTACTTATCTACCTGTAGTCTTCTTTAGTATTTTTTAGACAAATGAAGAAGCTCATATTTTTCATTTCTGCCCATAATAATTCATGTTGTATAGTCAAATGAGTAGCCACACCAACTTCAGTAGGATTGCTTGAGTGAGTGCTGCTTATCATGACATACTAATGACACTGAGTTTAAACTGACATTTAAGAAGTGATAAGCGAACAGACCATAAAAAAGGAACTGTTTTTACAGTAGAAAACTTCCTGTTGTTTATAAATGCAAAGAATTAACTCTATTGATTAACTCAACTTTTTGAACAGCCTAATTAGAACAGCTCCTGATAAGGAAACATGGATTAATGACTGTTTATTGGAATGCAAATACAGTGAAAAAGAACTAAACACCAGCTGTGAACTCAAGGTAAAAAGAAATTCGATTTGTGAATTACAGTCAACATTGCTCAAAAAACTCCTTTGCAACGACAGAGCTGCTTAGCACAGGAAGCGAAGGGAGGCCACAGGAGCTGCTGTTTTCTCCCGTTTATATAATGTTATTAATGTTGATGGCATTTCTCCAGCAAATGTTTCACATAAATCATGTTTCATCACTGTGACAGAGTGATGGCATAAAGGAATATTACAGATGCCCTGTGATCTACCTAAAGCTAATTGCTTTCTTAGGTTTCATTAGTTTTCAACTGACAGGGAGAAAAGCTGATTAAAAACATGAATTTGTGTTCTGATGTACGCTTCTCAGATGGGGGTTAAGATTTTCAAATCTCCCTCTCTTCTGCACTAACCCATTCCATATCTCTGTAATGTCAGTTTTCTATTCTAATTTCTTCTGTCTTCCCATGTGTAGGGCTGTTTGACACATCTAACTCCATCATTTCCATCTTTGTGTTTCATCTGCTGTCTATCTGTTGATACCTCTCTTTCTTTCTTCCTTCCAAATCCATTCTCTCTTCTGAGCTCTGTGTGATGGTTGGAGCTTTCTGTACCTGCTTATGACTGTCACAGTTGCGTATTTACTTCAGTACTGTGATTTTTAACTCTTGTCTAATACAGTGTTTCTGGACTTACAGTCCTTACGTTTTGTTTCTTCATTTTCGAGGACACATTTCTAATGATTTGATTTGAAAAGAACCAGGACAGGCCTACCTAGCCCATCCCTAGATTGATATTCCAGGTCTCAGCTACTGCTGGTAGGTTCCTGTGCTTTGGTTTCTCATAAGGGAGCCTCCCTGCCCGTGGCACACAGAGGTTGCAGATGTACATCTGTATGTTTCTGAGGGCTCTCACAGAAGAACTTCAAGACAGAGTGACAGCTAAGTGGCATCCACCAGAGCCTACATAAAACTGCAAGCCTGGGTAGCTCTTAAACTTCTGGAAACGAGCAGTTTGCTTTTCTTTGGCACCTGCTCCTGCTGCACTACAGCAGTCCTGTGCGGCAGGCCGGAATTTATTCACCACGGTGCACTGCTGCGAGCATGTGTTGTGGATCGCAGCGTTCCCAGCAGTTCTGGCTGCCAGTGTCAGTATCAGGCCTGCTGGTCTCCTCACATGCTTTCAACTATTTTATTGTAATTCCTTCTCACATCCTGTTTGTTGCGTGCTATTTTTCTGCTGTTGCAGCTGTTTTTCCATTCTTTCCAGTCCTCCCAGTTTCGCGGTCCAGCTGTCCCTCCCAGCTGCCATGGACTCCACCATCTCCCAGATTCCACCCTTTCTGCTGATGCAGAGGCATCACCCACAGGCTCACTCTCCCTCTGCAGGAAATAACTATCATTCCTGCTGTACTGCACACCATGGCTATTGGAGGACATTAGTTAAATAACTGAATTGTCTTGAGACTGAGCACCATGTAAGGGTTACAGCATGATCGAATTCTTTCTGAGCAATCAACTTTATGTAATGGGAAACTCCATCCAAAGCTGGATCCTAGGAAAAAGCTGTTTTAAGTACATAATATTACTCTAGTCTAGTGCAGCAGTGTGCAGGAACTTCACACTTCCATGAAACGATCCTCAAAAGGGCAAATTTGGCCCAGCACTGTTGTATCTGGATGGTAATCTCTCTTGAGAAATCAGTTTCTTTTTTTGCTTATTATGAACTCTCTTGGATTCGAGATTCATTCCTTTTTCTGGAAGCAAATCCGTGACCCCAGATAATTAATTTGCTTTAACAGTCAACAGGAAAATGGAACTGCCATTTATCTTTCAGCTTGACTTTGTGTGCAGACTCAGACAATTATATTTCCATCTTTTAGTTAATTTTATCTGCTACAGACTCAGTTAAATTTGCTTGCAGATTTCAGTTACTTCCTGAAAATCTGCAGGATATGAGCAATTGCTGCTTATGTATTAATCACTGAAATGTTTTATCCTGACTTCCTAAGGAAATAAAGCTTACATGAGCAATCCATGTGTTTGTGTGCATACTTATTTATTTTTTCACTCTTCCCTGTCTTTATACAATTTACTAATTTCAACCTAACTGGAAAAAAAAAAGTTGTTCTTTTAGAGATTAATTGTGTCCTTATCAGATGCTTGCTGCTCCTAATAGTTTTGGATTGTTTTCTCCCTTTCACTGAGGAGAAGGTTGCAATATGAACCTTCCAAGTATTAGACTCAAGAAAATCTACACTCAAATGCAATGACTACCCTAACCATAAAAAAATCTTCTGCTGATGAACGTAACTTATGCACAAAGAACAAAGATAAGCAGTTTTGCTGCTCACAGAACATCCAGGTTTGTTTGCTTGATTATTTTGCCATCTTGAATGCTGGATCACATGGCAATAAGTTGGAAAGTAATTATCTTAATGATTAGTTAAACACTTTTAGTAAAAGCTGAAGTTTCAAATGCCTTTAACTGTTTATCTGTAATGAAAGACATTTTCTGCCTCTTTTTTTCAGATTTATACATGTATTTTTTCCATGAGGCCAGTACATTCTCATACCTGGAATTGGCTAATATCTACTAGTTTCCACCAAGAAGTGCTATAAATGTTTTCTATGCCATCAGTGGCACAGAAGAATGTGGGATATGACACCATGTGCTGCTCAGATGTGTCCTCTGAGAACTGAGGTTTACAGATGGAGCAGGTAAAAAAATAAAAGAGCTGAACACTTGGAGATGACAATGCAGTTGTATTACTGTCCACTCAAATTTGTGATCTTGTAGCCTTCTTTGTCCCTGGAGCAAATTCACAGAAGTTGAAAGTGGCAGCAGGGGAAGTAAGTAACTGAGAAATTTGCCAAAATAATGACATTATGATTGACTGAAGGAGCACAGCTGACCCAGGAGAGGATGCAGACTTTGAGGGCAGGCATGAATCTTCACTGCCTCTGTGCTTACACTGTCAGATACGTGATGATAACCCAGGAATCCCCTCTTTCATGGTCTCAAGAGCTGTGCAGAAATTGAGGGACCCAAGAAACTGGAATTCAGACTCAGAGGAGTTGCAGGACAGGACAGCCATTGTGACAGAAAGCAAATACCGTAACTTCTTACCAGGGAGAGAAGATGTACTGCAATTTAGCATATGAATGAGTCTACCTCTTTGGTTTTGATAATGTAAGGCAAAACTTGGGGGGAAAAAAAGAGAACAGTGGAGTTCCTTGATATTTTATTACTGTATGTAATCAAGGTAGTAATAACATTGTAGCTGTGATACTCTCAAAGATACAGGCAAGTGCTCTTTCTGGGGAAGCTAACTTAGATGATAATTATTTTATTAAGATGTATACAGTTGATGAAAATACAGATGACGTGGAGAGCACAGAAGTTCTCCAACTGTCCTACTGATTTTTGTGGTGTGATTCTTTTTTACCTTTTACGAATACTTCACGTGATCTAAATGTACCTATTTCATATATCCTTGGTCAAATTTGCATTACAATTAGAAGTATAGCTTAGCTTACAAATGAACTAATCCTATTCCTTACCAGCTTGCATCAGCATACTTTAAGGTTGTTATTGTTTATTGTTTTTATTCTGAAATGCAAAGTCATGGTCCCACATGTGGTGAGCCCTGTCATGTTAATTCCCACAGAAATAAAGAATAAAAGGTAGTGACAGGCTAAGTTAATACCTAGTTTGTTTTTCATCTCATGCGCTGGGGGAGTAACCTTACCATATTTTTAGATGAGTTCGAAAGGTTTGCAATCAGCACATACTGTAATGATGTATCAAATGGCCTCATTTTTGCATATATGCAAAAATTCCTAATGTGACTGCATGCGCAAGGTTATTTGGAAATGCACCGCGAAAGCAGAAGAGGCAGTAAGTGCCATTGCAGTCCACTTTAGAAGGATTGCTCTTGTTTCAAGTTTTCAAATATCTCCACTATTCTGATGTATTTCTCTCCAAAAAAGAAATCTAAATCTTAAGCTTTCAATATTTTTTTAGTGCACATGAAGAGTTTGCCTGTTAGACATCTCCCTTGTGTCAGTATTGTATTTCAACAAAATCTGAAGAGAATTACACAGTCTCTTTGGACTTCACTGGCATAATAATAGTTGCAATGAACAGCCTATTTTCAGGGTAGCAAGTGACAGGAATGCCACAGCTTTTCTAAAATGAACAGAAGATCTTACTAACAAAAGAGGTAATTTTGGTGAAGAGGTTCTAATTGAGAAATTTTTCCCCTCTCATTTTCATGCATGTTGTTGCAGAGCTGTCTGGTCTTTTATATTTGCATACATTATATCTATTAAATTTGTTTGTATCTCAAACAAATTTAATAGATATAATGAGCTTTACCAGAAAAGAGAGCTACTTTGCAGGAGGCCACAAATTGATTTTACAGAAACTCTAAGCTAACGTGGCTGGGGAACATATTTTTTAAAGGGAAAAACTCCTTATTGATAATTATCTGTCAATAATTTATAAGGAAAGTAATAAAATCACTGCCATTTTTTATACCAATTCAATTTGAAAACAAAGAGTTAGTATTTTTTCCTGTTAATAAAAATCCTGTATTCCACTTAGTTAGAACCTCAGATCTTTTTGGCTCTTCTATGTGTCTTGGCCCGTAAAGATTAATGCAAAACACTTGGGAATGCAGCTGATTGGAAATTCTTCAATGAAACAGTTTTTTTAGCTGGAAAGTACTCAGTATAAACTAACACGCTTGCAAGTACCTAAGTGCTCCAACAGGGCTTTTACTGAAATGCAATACTCTAGAAGTGAGAAATATAATAGGTAATAGCCTTATGGTCATGAAACTCTTGGGAGTTGAGCAACAAACTCACGAGTGTCTTCTGTCCAATTTAGGTGTTGGCCCTGAGATTTTTTTCTTCTTGATCTGCCTGGGTGTAAGTGCCAGGTGTAAGAGAAACCACTATGGAGCTAGTCCAATATTCTGTCTAGCTGTGACGCTGGGTACTCCACAGCTTTGTTTCAGAGAATTTGAACAAAATATACAAATACAGAAAGTCATAATCCATCTCTAGGAAAACCACTGTAGGGTTGATTTCCTGGTGTCTGGAGCATATTCCTGGGACAGGAAGAAATGGCAGACCTGCAGACTGAATCTGAGCCTTTCACGTTCTAGGTAAATTCCTCTTATTGACAGATTATTATCTGTGCATTCATAAATTGAAAGTGTTTAGTGACATTTAATAAAGAAAAGGAACATTTAAGAAACTTAAAGTTTTACAGGATCAAAAAACCCCATTTCCTAGTCTAACCTGATACTGAGTATCTTTCATCAATAGGGAACAGATTTAATTTAAAAAATCTTATAAATCATTAAAAACTCATTTCAGTTTGACTGTGATTATATTCTGATACAATTAACAATAAGAATTACTTTTGTTAGTAGTGAAATTTGGTACTCCATGATTGACAGTGTTCTCTACATAGAAAGGGAGAATCTCTTGAAAAAATTGACAGAAAAGGTGAAGAACTTCATATATCTTGCAAGATAGTGTTTTATACATTTTTGAGGAAAGTCCAGTGGCTCCTAGATTATGTGCCTAAATTGTAATTTTAAAATGGTCAGGTCACACAATGTTGTAATTTAATAACAACATTTAGCTGCTAATTAACATAGTAACAGATAAATGTTTGGTGAAGATAGAAATAGGTCCTAATTTTTTTTTATTGTGGATGTCAATCTTTCTTTGCTGCATTTATGTCTGGGCTGTTTTTCCATTTTGAGGCTAAATGCAAATTCAGATTATAAATGATTCCTTGTAAAGAATACTTACTGGATAAAGAAAAGCCTAAAATAGTATGTCTTAGTGGTTCTTTTCTTTTGTAAACAGGATCAACACAAACAGTGCTGCCAGACGATGATGATTAATGGTTCGTAACACTATAGATCTGCATTATGTAATGCATCTCATATCCTTGAAATGAGGAGTGTAATTTGTCATTGTTTTCTAGAGCTAAAATTACAACAGGTAATTTGCAAGAATAGATTGCAGTGTTTTATAATTGCTTTTTAAAACTCATATGGTCTTATATTTGAATAAATATTAGATCTCAGAGGAATGCATTAATTTTCTGTGTACTGACGTGCAATGGCTGGATAATCAGTTATACCTTTCTTTAGCTAAAATGACCTCTATCATATTTCTCATATGGTGTGGTACCCTATAAGTAGTACCAGAATAAAAGCACACTTGTCCCACCAAGAAGCACTCATTCTCTACTTTTATTTCTTTATCGCTACTCAACCATGTGACTGGCAGGGTTAACACCTAGCCCTTCAGGTTAGAGCCCGTTCTGACTGCTCATGGGAATTACTTTCTGGTCTCTTGTCAGCATGCCCTTACAGGGGGCTGTTTTCTCATGGGCCCTCCCCAGCACGTCTCCTTGCCACTGCTGTGTGCCCCTCTTTCAAACAATGGCCTTGGCTCATATCAGATACATGGTTTATTGTAGGCTGTGGAGCTCATCAGAAGGCACATGATAATTCATATTCAAAGAATTTCTCTCTCTGAATCTCTCTGTACTCAATTAAAGAATTGCAAAAAAAAGAAGATGTAAGAGATGCCAGAGAGAAAAACCTGATTCATGGCAGTTTGTTTGTTTGGCGTTTTTTTGTTGGTGGTGGTATTGTTGTGGGAATGCACTAAGAATCCAATGTTTTGTGTTGTAATATGGTCAAATGTGCTGTAATTGTCTGAATGGGAAATTCCATTAAATCACTGACTTGTGGTTCTGGAATTGCTCAGTGACCTCAAGTGCTGGAGGACAGCTGTAGCCTGCCTTCTTTATTTACTGATGCTGGCTCATAAATCTATCTTGCTAGCATGGACAACAGAAACAGGTCCCTTGTGGTCCACTTTGTTGAACTTGACTGAGGAATGTCTGCCCCTGGAAAGAAAAATATTTGGTTTCCAACAGAGAACTTTCTGAAGTAGAAGTTCCTGTGCCAAATGGGAGAGTGTTTGGAACAAGCTAGAACAGACTAGAAAGAAGATTATACTATCATGCTAGGACTGAAAGTTATTATATAGATACCTAAAACTAAAATACACCTATATAGGTATTTGTTTACTGTGAATGTTCTCCCTTTTCTATTTTCAATCAGTGTTAACTGCATAAAGCTAATGAATAGTCATTCCTTGGTATTTCCTTTCAAAAATATAGGCGCATTTTCTTAAACAGGCAGAAAGCAATATGGTCTCAAACTGTTTAAAGGAAGACAAGTGCAGGTCACATAAGTCTCCAAAGACTTTACACGGTCCTGCAAAAATTCATAGTAGACAGAGCTAAATGCCTTTGTATGTAGTGTCACATACAATAAAGTACAGTTTGGTGGTACTTTGTATCTGCTGCCTGTCTCAGAGATGTGAGAACTTACTCACTACTAAGAAATATATTTTATGGATTTTTAGTTCAGAATCAGCATATATGAATCAAGGACAGCTGTTGCCATCTGACGTTGGATTCAGCTTTAATCACTCATTCAGAATTAAATTTTAATCATCCCCTTTCAAACACACATCCTCTCCATATATGTATATATATGTGTGTGTGTGAATGCACATGTGTATATACATGTGCTGTTTTGGCAATGGTGCTCGGCACTTGTTCGGAATACTGTTTATGTCTCTGCATAATTCATTTCAGTTGACACAATATAGAGCTATAGATTCAGAAATTGAAAGGGATAGGAAAAGAAAAGAATACATATTTTCAGTGAAGACATCTGTGTGGTTTTATACAAAATTTTTATATGACTGAATTGAAAAAAGAACAAAGAGAACATCATAGAGGTAAGCTATAGAAATTAATGTAATGTTATAACTTTGTTATATATTTTTAATATATCTTAGAGATTATACGAGGAACTAATAATCACATTATATAATCCTGTGAGATAGTGTCAAAAAATAAAAAACATGCATACTCATATAAGTTCTGTTAGTTTTAAAGTAATTTCTACAGAACCCTGCTAACCTCCTCACCTCTGGCGAGTTCTGAGGGATCTTCTGTAGAGACTGCTCTGTAGTATGTTCACAGGAAGGCTGAAGGCATGGATACAGCTGGACAAGACACGTGCCTTATTCAGTGAATTACTAGTAGCTATCATTTACTGCCTTACTACAGCAGTGACAAAATAGTAACAGAGCAGAACTCCCGTATCGGGTAACATACACACACCAGCTGTCCCTTTAACCCACTGCTCTCCTCCTTTCTCATAAAACCTTTTTTTTCATCTTTAAATATTACATGTTTTTCCCATATGAATTACAGTTTGTTTATGTCATGTCTTAAATACCCAGTCAATTATGGAAAATCCTGTTATTACAATGGAAATAAAAATTTCACTTCACTGATAAAAGACACGCAGAAGTTTGCCTTTCATGTTAATTACTATTTGTGCAACTTTAAGAAATGTCTTTGCATCCTATACACAGGTGCCATGTAATGCAAGGAGTTACCATGACACAATATTGAATGGCAGAATCAGGCTTCGTAATAGCTTTATCTTAATCACCTTCTATTTTTCCATATGTTTCAAGTATTTTACAGCATGTAGTGAACATGATGCATAACAGATCCATGGATTGAAGGATGATAAGCTTCACTTGCACAACTTTTCAATCATTTCCATCCTGCTTTAGTAATAAAACCCTTTCATTCCTATCATTCCTTGTATAGAAAAAAGTAAAGTAAGACACAAAGCATGTATGTACTTTTTCTACGTATCTTCAGAAAGTGTGAGGCAAGTATCTCCCAGTGGAGACTTTACTAAATACTCTGCATTATTAATGGTGATCCCATAAAAGATCCATCACTGATGCCACATTGTTTTATGGAAGACAGGTATTGTAGGAAATGGTTGGTTTGAGAGGGGACCCAAAGTAGCACAGAATCTGTCGGTTGAGCACAGCCACTACGGTATTGCTTTCAGACTGCTATCAAATGATGCTTCCTTCACTGAATATAAATTTCATCATATGAAAGTGCTTTTATTTCATTCTTTGTATTTTAAAATTTTCTTGAAAGAAAAAAGAAAATGTACAAGATATAGTGCTGTTCATAAAGAACATAAACCTTATTAACAATTCAGATTATTACTTTCATAAAATTGTATCATTCAAACTTAGTGACCAGCTAACAGCACTAACAAAACATTCTTAATGTTAACATTCTTAAACCTTCACGATCTCAGGTTTAGAAAAGAATAACAAACAATGGTGACAAAGTGTCAATGTTTAAGAGTAGAACATGTAACTATATACGTTATATTTAAGACTGACAATGGCATGAAAAAACACCAACAAAACTGTAAATAATCAGATACACATTTAAACTAGGATCATGTTAAACATAACTCCCTCTTTGTAGTTCAGCCACCTAAATTTTAATTTTACTATTTGGACAGCCAGAAAGCTGTCTTGGTTTGAAAGAAAGGTGTCTGCTTAAGGAGGGCAGCAGCCTCCCTTGGAATGGAAAAAATGCAAATCCCCTCCCTCCGAATTATTATAATTTTGAAATTAAGGGGCTTTCAGGCAAAGATATGGGGAATAGGAATAACAGTTCTTTTACTAAAATATATATATATATGTATAAAAGAAAGCAATAACACAGAAAACACTGGTTTAAGCTGAGAGTCAGGGTACGACCTGGCACCCTGCCAGGCAGGGTGGTGGTAGCAGTCCGGTTAGGTGACAGCTGCAGTTCTCCTTGAAGTAGTCCTGTTGAAGCAGTGATCTTGTAGAAAAGGTCTGGTCCTCCTTGGCAAGTCCACTGGTGGTTGTGTAGCTTTTCTCCTCTGGGAATCCAGTGGTAGTGCTGTTCCTCTGGGAGTCCAGTGGGAAAAAAGCTCTCTCCTGCTGCTCCAAAACCCCAGACTTTATCCTGGTGGGAATGCTTGGGTCCTTCCCCCTGGGCGGAGCATCTCACAATGGGATGGTGAGTCATAGGGCAAGGCCTTGATGGGCCACGAACAGGAGATAATCAGGAGCCAGTTATCTGTGAGTCATGCAGGAAGGCCTTGATGGGCCCATTAACAGAAAATAGTCCAGAGGGAGGAGGCAGGGACCACCACCCCGCCTGGTCTCAGCAGCTCATTAAAATGGTAAAAGAATATTTTTTGGCGCCTATCTTACACTATAACCTATGACAAAAGGTTTCTTTTTTCCCGTGTAGCTAAGTACAGTACGTTCTTAACACCTTATGGTGTTAATAAATGGTTTGAAAAATCCTGCTCAGTTCCAGCTGCAAGTTAATCTTCTCATGACTTCAGAGAAGGAAGGCACCAGTGTGGACTGCAAACGGGCAGATATAGATAGAGAGGAGTTTTTAGGAGATGATTTCTCTTACATCAGGTGGTAGAAGCAAAGTTTTACTGAAGAGTGCTTACTGGAAAATTAAAGAATTATTTGACCTTCTGAAAAAATAAAGACAGAGAACATAAGAACTGTCAATATGAGAAATAAAAGAGTGGAAAAGCTTACAGTGAGGATCCCTAAGTTGCCGTAAGATTTGTCTAGCAGAATTCAGGATACAGAAAATGAAAGGAAATTGTTGATGATAACATTGGGGGAAGAATAAAAATAGATTTATAGGTACAAAAGATAACAGGGGAAACATGGCACAGAATAACACAAGTAGACATGAAAGAAGACTGGAAGAGAGTACTGAGAAGTCACGGTCACATATGAAAGGCCAACATAAAACCAGTAAGCATGTTGGAAACAGTGGTGATTGGTCAAAAATAGTTTGGATGGTCATCTCCTAGACTGATCAGAGTTTTAATGAAGAGAAAATTAAACTGAATGGATATTTTGGCAAGAAATGCACTGACTAGCTTTAACATGTTTTCTCAGATTTTTTTTTTTCTGAAGTGATTGCTCTCTTCCTTCATACTTAAAAAACTAAAATGTATTAGTCTACTGTTTAAAATGTACTTCTACGTCTCTTTACCTCTAGTCTTCTCAAAATTTGTTGCCAGTGCAGCTTTTCCCTCTCAGGAAAATGTGCTGTGCTTCTCTTGGCTTGCTAATAATCAAACATAACATCTGGCATTAGATTTTGACACGGGTGTGGACTCATTAGTTTATAGAGCCATATAAAAAAACTTCATTGTCTTGTAGTTACTATTTAGGACATGGATTTTATAGGCAATAGAGGATTTTTTATGACAACAGAGTTGAACATTCTGCAATGAAACTGCCATCCCAAATTCCAGAAACTGGAAAGCATATTCTTGATGCTCAGTGCAAGGCTGTGGCCAGCCCTAATCATTGTAGCACCAGCACAAAGAAGGTGTTGTTATGATGAGACACAGATGAAGTTTTTTTGCCTATCTCCCAGATCCCGTAACTCCTTATAAATCACGATGTCCCCAGAAGTGTCCCCAAAAGGTCTATTACTGTTTTAATCAGTTTTGTGTCTAAAATACTGCTGCGTGTAAAATTTGTTCTGCTTCTAAATTTAATGTCTTACTGGATTGAATTAAATATTTTTCAATAATTAGGAAGCATGAATATCAGACTAGGTATTCAGCTGCTGATAAACCTGAAAATGAATTCTGACTTGGAAAACAGATCGACTTCTTTTTCATTCATAAAAAAAAAAAGGAGAAGGAAAACACAGGTTAAAAAGGTTACCTGAGGCAGGTCTCATTTGCAAAAATAGCAGCAATAGAAACATATATTACATAAAAGTCAAACCAATTAATATCTGTACAGCAAAGTCCATAAAGAATTAGTTCATACACAGTGAGAACTATAGCTATTAAACTAGCCTATTAATCTATAAAGCAAACTTTGTGATCAGTTAGCAATTTTTCAGTCTCGAATAAGACATTTTATGGGAGTCTAATTAGATTTGTGTTTCAGCTCTGGGAATACCACTGTGCGCGCTTTTTCTACTGCTTTATAGGCCATAACAAGTTGTTCCCAGGACACTTAATAGACAAGTCACATTTTCATTATTCACTGGAGCCTTGAGTACATTTAGGACACGTCCTGCAGAGCTGTTCATTTTAGTGGTTCAAGGACACCTAGTGCTGTGGAACAAATGCTTTATTTACAAATATAGATTTAATGAGTTTCTAAAGCACAGTAAGATATCCTTTGATCCTGAAAGAGCTGATACATACTAGTTTGGTGCAAACAGAGAAGACAATTCAAATTAAAGCATGTCATAGCTATCAAAAGCATCGCAATGGTGTAGTAGTGAAGTCAATCCCCTGGGACTGTAATGGCATTTTAACATCTTCCATGGAAAATCATGGATAAATGACAGTGGGTAAGTGTCCAAGTCACTGATATATTAGCTCAAAGCAGACAATTCTCTTTTATAATGGTGTTTGAGTGTTGCACAAAATTAAGCTTAAAGGCATTTGGCTCTCTAACTGTATTTTTCAGAATTGCCTTCAAAGTTGATTTATACTCATTCTGGCATTGCTAGGATGTTATACTAAAGTTGTACAGCAGTTCTGTAGCCCTGTTTGTGCCCAGTATATCTTATGTGGTGGATGATGTAGCTGTGTTCAGCCATGTCAGTGCCAAAGGGTGGTGGTACAAGAACTGATGACGTCCTGCACCACTGAGTGGCAGTCCAGTTCTGCATGCTTATGTCTGCATCACAAATCCAGCGCTATTCCTCAGTCCCTCACTGGGGTGTCATCCATGGGAATAACGCATCAACATTTCAGTAACACATTTACATGACAAGCAGCCAACTGACCCTTGAAAAATGGACTACATTTAGGAAAGGTAATATAAAAAGACTCTTTGTGGTGGAATTTTAACCAAAAAATGCCATACATTCTCAGTTGCCTACTTAAAATTCAAAACACTTGAGAATTGCAAGTACTTGAGAATATAATGAGGTTTTGTGTTCATTTGAAGCTGTACAATATTTCTGCTGCATGTATTTATTAAGTAATGCTGTTTGTCTTGCAGCAAGGGTATAGAGGCTTCACGAATAAAACAGAGCCTATGCAGAACACTACTTAAAAAATGCTAGCACAGGGATATCTCAGGTTTAGGGCACAAGCAACCTACTTCAGATAAGTTGCAGGAAGTAGAAGAAAATGTCGAGGAAGTCACAGTCATCCACTGTCCTGTGAAAGATCATTTCTGGTTCCAACTGTAATGAAAGCTAGTTACTTGCTGACTCTCATGGTACTAGCCTAATAACTCATGTGTACAGTCCTCCATATTGCAGAAATGTGAGACTGATTACAATGGGAAGGAAAAATACAGTAGTAATCCTGGCCTCACTCATCATTCTGTGGAGAAAAACAGTTTTAGCTTAGATACCTAAATATGTTCACTTCTTCCACACATAAGTTCAAAGCAATTAAAATCTGCCATTTGACAATTTAAGATACTTCATAAAAGAAAAGATGAATTGATAGGCATCCTTCTCATAAAGGTTTTCCATGCCTTTTATAAGTTTTTTGTTTAGATAAGCATCTTGGCAGGTTTATACCTTTTTTTCTAGAGAGATCCAGTTATCACACATCAGAGTTAAAAAGCCATGGTAAAATCTGTGTCTTCTGATACGGAAAAGAACATTATTAGAATTAGAACAAAATTTTAGCCAGACAACTTACTTTTCTTTCCTTCTATGAAGGACTTCAGTTTAAAGCATTTTTGCTTCATACTTCCTGCCAGACTTTGTAATAACAGCAAAGTAATATATAATTCTTCATATGATATGTCTTCTTGTTTTCTTTTTCAAGTCTCAGCATCTCTCCCTCATTCTCCAGATTTTTATATTCTCCTTTGTCTTATCTATTCTTAATTATCACTGTTGGGTGGCCACGACAAACTATCAAACTTTCTCTTATCACAAAAGGAATGAAAAACATAAAATACCGTTAAGTAAACATTGGCTATTATTTACATAAAACTGTGTGAAAAATCTCTGAATCCAAGGTTAAAACAGAAGGCTTAGCAAAAACCAGGGCAACATAGGTGCAGATATGTTGCTGTTTTTCTATTGTTTAAATTCCGTACTTCTGTTGATACTACATTTTCATGGGTAAAACTGATTATTTTCTTCTCATGGGCTTTTCTCACAAACAGAAGCTAACCATGTCCAGATTAAGATCTGTGAAGCCTTCAGACCTGCTGTTGGCCTCAACACTTAATGTCTTTTAATTTCTACTTATTTCTGTCATTTTTGTGTCCTGCTTTCACCTGCATCTCACTCAAGCCTCCAATGACAGTTTCAGCAGGAATTTTCATTGGAACTGTGAGTCAGCAAGGGGGGCTTTCAGATCCAAGGAGAAAGGCACACCATTTGTGTTAAGGCATCTCAGGCACTGTCGCTCCAGGCTTTGTCATCAGAAGACTTTGGTGCAGGTGATTGTCATGGTTTCAGCCAGGACAGGGTTGAATTTTTGTGATAGCCAGGAACGTGCATGGCCAGACCCTACTGTTATTCCATACCACCCCTGTCATTGCCAGGGGTGGGGAAAGGGAAAGGGACTCTCAGTTCCAAGAGAAGGGTGTTCCTTTCTGGTGGAGAAAACATGGCAGATGGGCGGAATGGTCCACTAGTCGTTTATTGTCGGGAGTTTCTCTGTGTTTTTGTTTCTTTGTCTTATACCTTTTGTTATTAATATTGCTGCTGTTACTGTTCATTTTCTTATCTCATTGCTGTTTCCATAAAATTGTTCTTAACCTGTGATCTTTTCCTTTTGGATCTGCCTTTGGAGGAGGGAAGAGGAGCAGTGTGTGGTCTTCTAAGGGGGAGTAAAAAAACTTTCCTAAACCATGCGAGTGATCCAGAAAGAGCCTCACCTCAGACATTTTTTTATATGTATCCTGGATAACAATCTCAATGCAGAGAAGAATCTTGACAAGATACTGAAACTAAAAAGGAAAAACAGATTTAGCAGTAGCGGATATTTAGAAGAGGAGAAGGGAAAAAGTGGAGAGATTAAAAAAAGGGCAAGAAGAAAAAGGAAGAAGGTGAAACAAATGGAAAGAAGGGGAAGATTTTCCCTTTCTTGTAAGGCTGCAAGGAAATTGATGATTACTTAAGTAACACTGGATTTGATTTCATCACAACTAGTAGGTTCTCTGCTAATTCTTAATCAGACTTGAGCTCTGAATCCCAGCATAGTTAGATGGAACAACAAGGTGTAACAGGTGTACTGAAGGGCAGCTATGTGTAAGAGCAGCATATTCACTTTAGCTGGCAAGAGACTCTTCTATAAAAACCTATTTCATATGCACCTTCCCAAAGAAAAACTGCCCCAAGAGATAATTTATCAAACACTGAAAAATAAGTAAGTGTCAGAGTTAAAGAGTAAATCTTTATTCCCCTATTAAATTATGACACCAGCTTTATACAATCATATACATTTTTCTCCTTGACCCCTGCTTCATTACGTGCAAAGAATGAGCTTTTTAATATATTATTATAGCATATTGTTTTAGTTTCATTCAGCATGAGGTCTATATACTTTCCACTATTAAGTGTTTTAGCTGTTAGGACAGCCATGCATTTCCTGCTGGCCTGTTCTATTACTCTCATAGCACACGTTTCACAAACATTCCTCCACATTTCCCTGAAAGAACAGAATTTTATCATCTCTTCCCTACAGGTGGGAAATTCAAGTGTTACAACACAAGTATCTGAGAATTCAGGCTAATCCATCTGAGTAGTTCACAATGAGTTACATTTCATATTTTTAAAGGGCAGCTCCCAGTAGCTTCAGATATAGTCATGAATGTTTAAGCATTTCTCTGAACCAGCCTGTGAGATCTCAAGCTGGACAATGAGAAGAGAGAACAAAATAACTGCCTGGGGAAAAATGTGATTAAAGAAATTTGCCACTCAGGAACTTTGCAGTGGAGACTGACTACAGTTCTCCAAAGCAGCTACTGTCTAGTGATGGGATCTCCTTTGTATTTCCCTACAGCACTAGGGCTTTATGATAAGAAGTGTCAGCAACCTTGATAACTAGCAATGCTGTTGACATATCTCAAATAACAAAATGTGCTCTTTGCTCACATAAAATCCCCTGTTGTGCCTGAAAAGGAAGTGTGGAGTATAATCCACAGGACTCTGAAGATCTCTGGCAAGAACTGAAACTTAGGAGACTTCAGAGGTGGGCCTGTGCAAACCTCATGAAGTTCAACAAGGCCAAGTGCAAGGTCCTGCATGTGGGTTGGGGAAATCACAAGCATAAATAGAGGCTAGGAAGAGAATGAATCAAGAGCAGCCCTGAGAAGAAGGACTTTGGGGTGCTGGTGGACAAGAAGCTCAACATGACCTAGCAGTGTACACTCACAGCCCAGAAAGCCAAATCCTGGGCTGCATCAGAAACACTGTGGGCAGCAAGCTGACAGAGGGGATTCTGCTCCTCTGCTCTGGTGAGACCCCATCCATAGTATCACATACAGATCTGGGGTCCCCAACATAAGGACACTTGTTTGCCTTGTTACTGCTAAATTCTCTAGTTAAGTAAGAAGAAGGATATTGCTCCCCAGTCAAAGTGTGAACCAGAGGAGATTCTGGAGGGATACCAATGGCCAGGATGGGAGAAAGAAAGGAAATAGGCAGAAACATAGGTTTAGAGACTAACCTAGGTTTGAAGGGCCCAGCTGTGAGGTCGTGTCGCTCAGGGATTTATTCATATAGAGCCAAGAAAAAAACCTGCTGAGGTGTTATTTCAGTTCAGAGAGTCCAGGAAAGTTGCTGAGCTAGAAAGCAAGGAAGACCATTTGCAAGAGCCCATTAAGTCAAAGTGTTCTCAAGACTTTGATTTTAATTGTTTAATCTTGTTAATCTTCTGTATTTTATTTATTTCAAGTGCTGCCTTTTTCCAGACTGTTGTTTACATGTTCAAGTAAAACCAAGCTCTAGAGACAGGAAGAAGATGGTGCCTTTTGATGTCTTTATTTCAAAAGAAAGAAGGGAACTTTTACCTCATGGTAGCAATGCTGGGTCCTGTTACAAACAGGCATTTACAAGACAGATTATTCCTGAGCCAACTAGAACACCTTCCATTTTAAAGATGGCTGTGTATCTGGTAATTTTGTTCCTAAACAAACCTCCATCCTGCCCTTGACATTAAACCTGTCATTAGAGAGGGATATTCATTGGGCATACAGTCATAACCAGCACTGATGACCAGACAAGAACTAAACTTAAAATCAAGGTAAACCAGACCCTGGAAAAGTTAAGAAAGGTACCAAGGAAAGAGCAGAAGAAGGGAAGCATACAGAGAAGGTTTCTAGAGAAAACAGCTCAAGGAACAAAGGAAAGGAAATTAGGTAAGTCTGAGTCTAGGCAAAGGAGCAGACAGATCTGGAACAAAACTGAGAAAGAGCTAAGTACAGCACATAGGACCAAAGTAGACAATATCATTAAAATCAAGTAAAAGACTGAGAAAGCAAGACCAAGTGATGAGATGCCTACCTGAGACACTGACAAGCCACCAGCTAGCTTCAGAAATCCATCCTGAGCTCAGTGTTGGCACAGTCAGTCACACAAATTACTCACTGCAGACAGAGGTCAGTTACAGAGCTGGCCTGCCCAGACTATACCAAGCAGGGGCTTGGTGTTAAAAAGCTATGTGTAAATAAGAATGACTTAAGCATCCTTGAAACTTTGCAAATATCACAAAAATTAAAGGTTTCACAGAATTTTCAGACATCTAACAGACAATGTGGCTGGAAAAGAAAATGAACTCATTAAGAACTGCCATGGTGCTGCCCAAGACATTTCTAGCTTATACTAAAATCTTGGAAATAAATCTGTCCGTGAACAATTCGCTCATTGGAGTAGACCAAGTTGAGTAGATATATCACAGAGTTAGAATGAGTATGTACCAAAGCACATCCATGTGTATGGTCCTCTGTTCAATGCTCATCTGAGTAATTTTAAATGTTATGGTGGCATGTAAAAGGTCATTGCTTTAACTCATCGCTTTTCCAGTGATGAAGTTTCCTTCCAAATATTAACAGGTAATTATGAGCTATAAATTTACATGTCTAATGCTATTCCACTTGATGCCACAGTTTAAAATAAAGACACTTTCACCTATGTGCTGGATGGGTGTCTTTAATATCCACTTCTCTTTTATTCAGGTTTCCTCATGAGGAAGGGCTTACAAGACCATATTGTTGTATTCATGCACAATTAATGTCTGTCAATCCACACTCTTCTAATAGTTTTTGAACTTGCTGGCCAATTTCAAGCACATTTGACAAAGAGGAGCTAACTTACAGATATTACATTTCCATATATCAAATTAAAATAGGCAGATAAGCAGAGGAAAAAGAGATTATTGAAGCTAATTGAATTTCCATCCCCCTCCTCTGTCATTGATGGAAAGACTGTATCATGAACATTTTATTTAAATCTACAGAATTCATTTTAGAAAGCTATTGTGGATGCCCTGTGACAGAAAAGAAAGCTTCTTGGATTGTAATTTATTAGGCATCAGAGAATCCGAGCAAAAAATACCAATTCACAAGGCTTTCCATGTTCATAAGTCTCTGTGCAATAAATAAGCATTACTTGCTAACAGCAAACACATACTTCAAGAACCTATGAAGAGCCTCCCCATTACACTTCTGTTCGTAAAAAATACTCTCTTGTCTTGCCCTAAATAAACAGGTTACTCTTTAGAATGTATGGGAACTGCCTGTGTATTTCTTTCCCAGTGCTGACATCATGGAAATTGCACAAAGTTTGACGGTCTGGTAGGAAGCAGTATTCCAAAGAGACCTTGCTCTTGCCCCTGTAGCATTTAGCAGACATTCATAAATAGGACCTGTTTTCTTTAGGTTTTGAGCAAAATCTCTTCTGGACAGCTAATGATTTAGCTAACAACAAAATGACAGAAAAATTGTTGAACCAACTAGGGGACCCTCTTTATATTTGTGATGAAGTTGTTGCAACAGAATTTTAAAAAATTAGTCTGAGAGTATCTTACGACCAGAGACCTCAAAGAATGAAAACTCAGAGACATAAAATCTTGAAGTGTCCTTTTTAGCAGGACTTTCAACATGTAAGATGTCTAAGAGACTGTTTTTCGTTTTTAATTTCCTTATCACACTTTAGGAATAGTTTCACATTAAGCCAAAAAGTATATGATACAAGTAAGAGAACTTCTTGTATGCTATTTTAGGCATGTTTAAAGAAAAATCACTCTGTGTAAGATAACTAAATATTTTTGTAGTGCATATTTAATAAAATTTTGCTCAAGCAATTTGCTGTTTTCCCAGGAACAATCAATAACACAAACACAACCTCAGTTATTTTTATGTTGGTTTAGATCAGATTGGATTGTTCTCAGCCAAGGCTGGAGCTCAGTTGTAAACTGACACTGTTTTTGTAAACTGGCATAGGTTCACTGCAGATACCATACCTGTTCAAGATCTAACTGACTGTGTTCATGTGAAGTCTTAAGTAATAAAAAGAATGAATGGTATGTAAACAGCAGAATGAATGTACAATGTCACCATTTAACAGTATCTGTTGTAGCTCATCACTGAAGATTTTAAATACGGATACTACATTTCCCAGAGAGGCTCTTGATTTCACAAAGGTTTAAAGCAGCAGTTAAAACATAGCAAATTTCAAGTAAGAAAAATCTTCACACACATTTCTGCAATATTCTCAACTATTTTCAACTTTACTACCATTTTCACTTCTATAAATTTGTCATAAAATCCTTGTTTCATGGGATTTTATGTCCTTCCATGTCCATTTTACTTTCTTTTTAAGGAGGAGCAAATACACCTGAAGAGTCTGTCTGCTCCAGTTCGCTCCTAATGGCACGAAACAGTGAAATTAAAACTGAATTGGGATTTTACCAGCAGCTTCAGTGATAAGCATTTGAATATCTGGACTTTGTGTATTTTTTCCCAAGTCATTGTTCCTTCAAGAAACAGATTTTTCTTTGGCCTTACAAGAGCTAGATTTTATCCATTACATCGTTTTTCCTCTTTCTCAGCTTTCACTAGCAGTTGTTAAAATAATCTTTATTTAACATGAACTCATGAGTATTTTCCTGTTCCAGTTAGGAAACATTTTTCAGTATATTTTCTTCTAATTTTTGTGACGGTGGCACTGCAACACCTTTATATGTATTAATGGAAAATTTGCTGCTAATCTGCATGTAATTTTTTTAAACTATGATTCTTAGCTTTGAAATATGTGTATATATACACACACATTGTAACAATACTTTATAATTAAATAGAGTATAATTAAATAGAGTATGTTTAGATTGGGTATTAGGGAAAAATTCATTACTGTGAAGGTGGTGAGGCACTGGAACAGGTTGCCCAGAGAAGCTGTGGATGTCCCACCCCTGGAGGTGTTCAAGGCCAGGCTGGATGGCGCTCTGAGCGACCTGGTAAAAGGTGTTTGCTGCCCATGGCAGGAGGGTTGGAACTAGACGAGCTACAATGTCTCTTCCAACCCAACCCATCCTATGATTCTGCAGATTTCCTACCCTGATCACCAGATGCACACACACTAATGCATTTCAGAGGAAGGATGACTTTTCTCAGCTCGGCTGTGGCATCTGTAAGTACCACGCACATTACAGGGCAAATCAACAGCCATTTCCCCTAAATATTAACTGCAGATTTTGACAATTTCTGGAATAATGTATCTCCAATATGGTTGCTTTTCTAAATTTGCTGTTTAGCAGTGGGAGTGGTTGCTGGGTTGTTAATGACCAGATTCAAGTTTGATGTTGGCAGAGTTTCATTTCCGCCAAGCCGTTGAGACCTTGTGAGTGGCCTGTGAAAGGCTGCGAACGTGTTTCGTGTGGCATTTGCCGCCCTGGGCCAACATGCCACAAGAGAGGGGGTTTCGTGACATTCAACTCCACTCAGCCCAGTGCTTAACATCTCCCCTGAAGGAAAAAAGGCCACCAGTCCCAAAGCCCCGCCACAACGAGGTACCGGNCGGACCTTCCCCTGCGCCCGCCGCAGGGCATGGGCGCCGCGCTGCTACGCTCCGGCCCCATGAGTCCTCGGCGGAGCAAGTGAGTGCGGGAGGCGCCCGGGCGGTAAGTGGCCGCTGTCCCCCGGCCGCCCTTCCTCCCTCCCCAAGGCAGTACGTCCATCCTGAGCTGGGAGGAACCCGGCGCTCCCGGGCCGTGCCTCCGCTGCCCTCGGCTCAGCTCCGC
>VYXC01010966.1:24184-89096 GCA_013397175.1 Platysteira castanea
CGGGGGGCACGGCCCCGCCCGGGGGGCACAGCCCTGCCCGAGGTTTCCCACTCCGCGATCGCGCTGGCGGCGCTAGGACCGGGCGGGCGGCGGCGCATGCGCGGGGTGCGGGTGCCGCCGGCTGGCGGAGCGCTGCGGGCGGGGCGGAGGGGCCGCGGCAGTCTCGGNGGCGCGGCTGCGCCGCCTCCACCTGCGCGCTGGTGCCTCTGTAAGGCGGACTCGCCCGCCCCTCTCCCCTTCTACCCCTGCAGGGCGCCGGCGGCCCGGCCTCGGGAAGGAGGATGTGGTGAGAGGATGGAGCTGTGTCCCGCGAGGGCTCGCCATGGCCAGGGAGGACTCGGTGAAGTGCCTGCGCTGCCTGCTCTACGCCCTCAACCTGCTCTTCTGGGTGAGTGCAGCGGCGCGGGCCGAGCTTGGGCAGGTGCCGTCCCGGAGGCGCGGGGCGGGCACGGCCGGGGGCTGCCCGCGCTGGGCCGGGGGCAGGAGGTGCCGCCCTGCTGCCCTTGGCCCCGTGCCAGGCAGCTCCCGCAAGCGAGTAGTATTTACTGGGGGAAAAAATGCCTTTAGAAACTAGTAGGAAGTAAAATTGAATTAGAGTTACACGTGGGAATTTGTGTACCTGTAATATGTAAAGAGGGGAATATTCACGGGTGGCTTCTTGACTAGGTGAGTTTCAGAGCATCTTTTGACCCAAGATGAACTCCAGTCTCTCACAGGTACTTGAGTAGTGTGCCGAGAGTCTTTTTTTGTGTGTTCAGTGGCCAGATCCCAACTGGCAGGCAAGGCCCCTTCTTTTGTTTTGAGGATTTCAGTAAAAGCTGTGTTTATAGCAGCAGGGTTTCTCACTCTCTGCACAAGTGGATGGGATGAGCTCTGAAGAAACAGCAGGATGGATATTTTCAGAGTCCTCACTCACTTGCAACAAATGAAATCTCTTTCACCTGAATCGATGGGATTTGTATATAAGGGTAAGACAACAAAAGGGGTGATATCCCACACCTGTTCATTAGGGCTGGGTCCTGAGGTGCTGTAGACTTGCCTGATGGAGAGATAATACATGGGCTGGGGTCAAACCTAGTGTATATCTGATTTCTTTTCCACCTGCATCCAGCTCTGGATGGACAGAAAGGACATTGATCTGTTGGGTCCTGAGGAGGGCCACCAAGATGATTAGAGGGGTGGAGTGCCCCTTTTGTGAGGCAAGGCAGAGAGGATTGGGATTTTTCAGCCTGAAGGAGAGAAGGCTTTGGGGTGACCTAATTGTGGCATTCTAGTACCTGAAGGGAGTCTACAAGGAAGATGAAGAGCGACTATTTACTAGAGCATGTAGTGACAGGACAAGGGGGAATGGCTTCAAACTGAAAGAGAGTAGGTTTATATTACATATTATAAATGAAGAAATTCTATACAGTGATAGTAGTGAGTCATTGGGACAGGTTGCCCAGAGAAATTTTGTCTGCCCATCCCTAGAAGTGTTAAAGCTTCGAGCAGCCCACCTGTTCTAGTGAAAAGTGTCACTGCTCGTGGCAGGGGGTTTGGAGTTGAGAAGAAGTCCCATGATTACTAAAAACTAAGTGAAAATCAGAATATGAATTAGAGAGAAAACTGTTAAACAGCATTTGGAACAGAATGGTACTTGTTGTATAATGAAAGTGACCTGAAAATCTGTTGAAAGTATGTAGCTTTGTATATTTTTAGTAGAGATGAAAAATAAATTATTTCCTTAGTCTATGTAGGAATGAAGTATTTTAATAGGAGATGAGGAAAACTTTCTTAAGAAAAAAAATGTAACTGTTTCTAGCATCATCATGATTTTCACTGGATTCTGTACAAAATATAAACCCCTGTGTTTTCTTTTAAGATGAAGGTTGCCTGGGCTCAGCTGCTCTGAGTTTAGCTTTGGAGTCTGCTGTCTGTGCTATGAGACTTGAGTGAATTCACATGGACAGTGACATGGTTGAAAATGTTATGTCCTGCTGTTTGCCTGTTGACTGCTTTCTTCTGGTTTCCATGATTCCTGCTTTGAGCCGTCCTCAACAGTTCCTACTTGCACCTTAACTCACGGCTTTGTCTCCTTAAGCTTCCTGTGCTCTTTTCCCTTGCTTTCTGTTCTTGTTGCCTGCTATGTCACAATCAGATTTATTATTCAGAAACTCTCTACAGCTCTTTGTAGTTCAAGTGGACATTTAGGTGGTACCCCCACCTTCGTGCTGTGTCAGTTACGTGTCGTGGCAATGGGAGGCTTGTTGCTGGAGCTGAGTGCTTCATTTTTCAGTCCTGAAATGCTTTCTTTGTGTAGGAAAGCCTGCCCTTCTCTTTGGAGGGGGCTAGTGTGTGGTGTTGCAGTACCTCTCTAGGGAGATCAACGTCCCACCTAGGAGATTTAAATGTGTCTGCCCTTTTTGCTCAAATTTTAAGTTCCTTTCCATGTCAAATTGCTCCTTCTTATTTTTCATCGTTTTTTCCACTTTCTTTTGTGGACTTCAGGCATGGAGCTGCACAGTGTCTTTGAGCTTGTCAGTGGAACGGCACTAGCTACTTCTGTCATGTGGTCCTGTTGCTGGCTTTTGCCCTTCTTAAATCATGTATAGATTTGGTTTAAAGCAGTCATTGCTAGAAACGATTTCTCATTCTTTAGATTTTGTTGCCCTTTTAGTAACAATGTCACCCTTACCTAGCAAATGTGGGTTTTTTTTCCCCTATTCATAATATGATAATAGATCTTTTAAGTCCGTTATGGTATACCAAGTGATGGGAAAGAAAATGGCAAGTTCTTGATCTTGTCTCCAAACTACAAAAATTGTCTTTAATATATCTTTCTAGCTGAGGCCTGGACACTGGAAAGTACACCCAAACAGTTAAGTGAAATCTCTATGATGCTGAAGCATGTAAAGTGTCATTAAATAATACATGCCGGCATAGCAGATGAGTTGCACCACGGATATTGCAAAAAATTAAAGCTGTTTTCCATAATGCGTATAAAATTAAAAGTGTTGGAACTCAAGTGAAAAACTGGCCAGTCCATTTAGAGTCCTTCGGATTTTGCAAAGCAGATGAATGCATTGGTTTGGTTGAAACCAAATAAACAAATACGCAAGAAAAGCCCTGAGTCTGCCAGAACTGCGTGTTAAGAAGGAGTATGTGTGGTGGGTGGGTAGTTAAAAGTATTGCAGTTACATCAGACTTCTTTGGACGAATGAACATGTATAACCTCTTTCTACTCCCTATCTGGTTCTGTTCAGATATGTATTTAACAGCTAAATGTAAGTCTGCTGTCTGCTGCTTGTTGTAGTGAAATCTTCCATATCTTTTTTTCTGTCAGAGCTTGACTTTTCTTCTGTTCGTCTTAGCGGAAGTTTTGCTGCTGCCTTTTCTGAGTGTCATAGCGTGACCCATGGCATACAGTTTTCCTGTGGAAAGCTCCTGTAGCAGCAGGTGCTTATCCACTGATATGGGCATGGCTTCTGTAGTTTTCCCTTGCCACTGCCCTTCCTTCCATTTGCAAAACTTTAGCTTGCTTGCTTATGTTAGTTCTTACTTGGATAAATACCAGCCTAGGTTATGGACTGGATGTCAGGAAGTTTAGATTAGATTAGATGTAGCCGTATTCCTCCTGAGAATGGTGGATTCTGTCCCAGTGGGTAAAGACAAGAGTGATGCTGTGATTCCAAGGTCTGTATGGACCTCCTGATTTGGGACATATACATGTAATTCTCTCCAAGCCTGATCTTGAAGGGATTTATGCTTTCTGGTGCTTTCTTCCTTCCCAACGGCCATTGTCTCCAAAATACTCCTAGCCTGTTGATAACGTGCCCGGTGGCTGTGTCAATTATCAGTGTTCAGCTGAAAACTGTAAGGATGTGCAAACAGCATGTATTGGCCTTTTAAAATCATGATTTGATTACAGGTCCTGGCTGGACTAGGGTGACATTCTTTCCTTGTTTCACTCTGATGGTGTTCAGCAGTAGGTATAACCACACATTGTGCAAAAAGGATTGCTTTCTTTAAGCTGGGAGCATGAAGCTTTTGAAGTCCTGAATAAAACTGTGCAAGAGTCAGTAGTCACTGTCTGGTAAGGTCTGACTGTCAAGCTCTTAGAAGAGAACATCTGAAGTAAGCTTCAAAGTATGTCCTGTGTGCAGCTGTCCCAGTGTGTGTGACTTCGGCATTTGTCATTGCCAGCTTGGTGAGGATAGACTAGTGCATATGAAGCTCCTTAAGATAACAGAACTGGCTAGTCTGATCATGAATACTGCTGAAAAACTGAAGGTGCAGATGGTGGCTGCAAAACACTGCTGTCTGCATTATTTGGTTGTTTTCAGTGCCTACGGAAGCAGAGAAGTGAGAAAACTTTTATCAGTCACTCAGCTGCTATCCTTGTAGCTTCTCCAGAGTATTGCTTTTAAGTGTACAGCTGTGTGCTCTGAAGAGAAACTTTTTTTAGTGGGCTCAGCTCATGAGCTGTGATGTACCTGTGTGTGCATGAGAGGGAGGCACGCAGGAAGTGTTGTTCATAACGCTTTCTGTCACTTTTGACCTAAACTCTACTTAGCTGTAAATAATCCATAAGCAGTCAGCTGAAAGCCCAAGGCTCTGTTGTACTGGTTCATCCTTTTTTATAATGGACCAGTAAATGTACTGCCTTTACTGCTGCAGAAAAAGACTGGTTTTGTGGAAGTGAGTGAATTGGTACTTCAGGAGCTGCAGCTTGCAGAAAGCATTTCTTCTTGCAAGATGGAAATAAATTTGTTGTCAGTGCTCTAACTGTTGTTGATTAAGTGACTGATGCTGGTGATAGACCTGACGATACCCTTCTGGAAGCTTTTTCAATAGTCAATTGAATCATGCACCTGACTGCAAGATGTCGCTTTCATAGCAGGGGAAGTTGCAAATTCAGGACTTCCTCGGTCTTCTGACTTTTTTTGACAATATTTTTCTGACGCTGTCCTGTACAAGGATATCCTTCAGACTAAACCCAGCAGTTAATATTTGGTTTCATTCTTCTGCAATCCTCTGAAATACAGATATGAATAGGCATCACTTCTTAGTGTAATTTGCAAGACTGAGGGATCCAACTTGATTCTATGTTCTGTAACACTGCTATTTCCAGTATATTAAATTCTGGACAGAGAAGACCTCCAAAAATGCATGATTTGGTGTTTTGTGGTCAAGACTTAGTGCTTAGCTAAGCAGCCTATCTTAGTGGTTCTTGAGGGAAGATGTGTTCCTACTGCTTCCTATTTTTCTCTTCTTAGTGACAGTACTGGTCTTTGTTATATCTAGATAGTGTGTGTGTCGGGACTTGGAGAAATTTAGTTTTGATAGCTTTACAAGTATATTTTATACAGTTTATGAGACTGCAGGGTTTTTCCTTCTGGTGGGGCTTTACCGGATTGGCAAGCTCAAGACACTGTCCCAGCTCAGTAGCAGTCCTGGGTGTAACATGAGTATCTTCATTCATTTTGAGCACTGTATAACTTGTCCTCACAGAATCCCTCTTTTCCACACTTTGCAATGCTGCCATTGTTCTGTATTTTGCTGTGGTCATTTTCCCAGTTAAACCACCTTTGCAAGCATTTATACTAGGCAGACCTTCAGTCACAGAACGTGTCAGCCTGTAATAATTGCACAGGCATAACACAAGAGATACCGGAGTGCGAGTATCCCCTGCGGCTTGTGCTAGAACAGGAACCAGCAAATGGTGCTGAATACAGGGAAAATTCAGCCTCCTGGCTGCTTACAATTGTAGGGGATTAAGCAAAGCTGTAGTTTTGAGACATACAGGCCTGTTACACTTTCCTTTGCAGCTTAGCCATGTATGTTCTTCAAAAAAAGTTATTAAAAGTTGAAATAGGTGGACTAGATAGTGATAGTAAATGCAACTAAAAGCAACACAATAATTTTATCAATTTTCTCAATTTTTTTAAAGAAAAGCAAAGTATAACTGGGCAGGAAGAGTGCAGGAAAAGGTCTGTACAGACTTTCTGTCTTGAGAAAACTGCCAACATTTTTTTTTTTCTTCTGGTGAGCATGTGAGGCAGGAGCAGCTGCTGTTGTGTTGCTTGTAATTGAGGATGACTGTACTGTAGTGCTGCGGACAAATCAAGGTTGTAAGTTGCAGTTGACTGTGTCACAGGTGGTAAGGATCTCTTAACTGATGATTAATAATGTCAATGGATGTTTGAGCCAAGACAGTGATGCTGCCACTTTTCTTTCACCTTGCGAGCTTTTTTTCCCTAGAGATATGCTGTTTCTGTTGAGCAATTTTTAAGATTTCCTTCAGGAGTACCATCTAATTTCACTTGTGTGATTGCAGCTAATAAACACTTCTGGCAGGTAGTGGAAATTGTTTGCGTCTATCTTGAGCTTGTGTTGGTGAACAAAATTTTAAAAATCACATGAAAATGGAGCAAGTTTCCAGTTAGTTTTCCATTTGAGTGCTTTACACACTTAAGTCTTCTAGTTTTGCCTTTGTGTACTGGTTGAGAACTCAGAGCAAGTGAATATGAGTGTTGTGCTAGGAAGTAACTAAGAGTGGTTGGAAGCAGTGATATTTTATTTCCTGTTTTCTCCAACTTCAAATTCGTGTGTTGAATCTTGTAATTTTTTTTTGCTTTCTTTTTCAAGTCTGTTGTGACATGAGGAAGAAATCAGTCTATCCGGCCTTCTGTGAAACCAGATTCTGCACAGAGGTTGTTTCTGCTGCGTTTTGACTCCCACTCTTGTTGGTGGGATTTGTAGATACTTGGAATGAAAAGTTTGGGTCAGTGTTTTAAGTTTAAATGGCAAACAGTATCTATTGAAATGAACACTGCCTGGCCAGGTACCTGTAGCACTGTAAACTGTATTCTGTTAGAGACTGCACTTTAGACGTGCGTAATTAAAACCTGATTTTCTTAGCATTCTGTGTGTAAAGAAAATAACTGTGGCTTCTGTGGGAATATGCTGTCTTTTTAAAGGAATGTATTCAGTAGAGGAAGCTATAGCTGGAGTTTTAAAGGACCAGAAGTATTTTTAATTCTGGTATTTGGGAAATCTTTTACTTTTTGGTGTCTATAGGCTGTATTTTTTATACAACATCATTAAATTTCCAGACTATGTCCTAACAAAGTAGAGTTCAGCCCTAAATCAACTTTGTGTCTACCTCTACATAAGCTTTTGTCCCAAGTGTCTTTGTAGGTGATATGGCTCACCCTGGGTGGCGTATCAGCTGTGAATTGCTGGATGAGTTTCTGGAAAACTGTCCTGAAAAACAGTGGCTTGATGTGCTAATGGAAAGGAAAAAACCAAACCCAAGACCCCACCCCAGTGTTAGAAATGGCATTAATATGCTTTTTAATTGGCATTCAGGAATTAGTGAACCACAGACATTTTTTGGGTAATACTCACAATTAACTCTGTGGACCTTATTCCATCAACCTCGAGGATGAATCACAAACCTGTGCTGACAAGATTTGAGCCCATAGCTCAAGGGGAAGGGAAAATTTCAAACTCTGTGCTTATACTAGTAAACCACAATCTGCAGCAAACTGGAAAGGTCCATCTAGCTTTTAGGTACTTGTACATTTTTTCTTCCTTTAAATCCACATCTCCTTTTGTAGAAGTAGCTGTGCAATTATTCACGAATCTCCAGTACCCTGTACCCAGTATGCTTCTGTACCCTGGAGATTCTCTATCATTTTGAATCTATGGGAGGCTCTAGACAAGGCTTGTAGGTATAATAACAATTTTTAAAATATCTTGTAGCAATTTCACAAGGTATAGGGGACAGTTTGATTTTGTGCATTTTTGTAGAAATATGCGATTTAAATAAAAATGTAGGTTCATTTTTATCATCTTTGTGTGCTCATGGGTATTCATGTGTGAAACAGGAAAGTTAGGTGATAAACCCACGAACAGCTAACACGTAGTCCTGGGATCATAGGATATACGTGCTCTGTTCTTTGTGTCACTCTTCCAGTTAAATAAATATATATATATTTATATATATAGTGAGTTTAAAAATAATTTGCCTGCATCTCTGAGATTGACTACTGTCCAGGAATAAAAGCAAACTCTTAGAGAAACAAAATAAAGAGTATATTGTGTATGTGTGTGTGCATATCATCTTGATGGTGATATGTGGATTGTGATATGGATTGGGATGCTTGAGCTGTGAGCATTAACTCTGGATTACCTGTGATGAGCAGCACATGCCTGTGGCTCCGCAAAGCAAAAGACCTCTTAACAGTGAGGTGGTTTACTTTTGGGGGAAAAGTGGCACAAGGCATGTTCTAACAAGAAGTGCAGTGCTTGAGTAGTCATAGAGAGGGTGGTTGAAGAAATACATGCACTTCCTTATCCCTTGTTGCTTTTAATGTACCCTTGTGCTACACAGCCCAGAGGTTGATGTGGGTCTGACACGATAGAACTGTGCCTCAGCCTTGTTTGCATGCTCGGGTTCTTGGTTGTTCTTTCTGCTGTACTTTCTCTGGGCACCTTGAACAGCCACCTTCTGGAAAACTTCCTCACGTTCCCCGTGAGGGTGACCTCTTAGCAGCCTGTCAGTGCTCCAGCAGTTGCCTTATTGCAAAGTGTGCGAGTTCCAGCCCGTGCCAAATGTGGAGCAGGTTGCTAACTCACTGTTGCAGCTGTGCAAGCAAACCCAGATTCAAAGTGCAAATACGAACGTGCTTCAACTGTTTACTGAGGTGGGAGTGGACCAAGGCATAACCTTGTACGAAGCGCAGCTAAAATGAAATGTTGGAATACCTATAGAATAAAAGGTCCTTTTCTAGGAAGTAGGGCATTTTACTTTTTTGTAGGCAGTTCTTCTTTCTCAAAACATTTAAATGGTTTTGCCAGGTAATACAGAAAAACAAGGCCTCTTGTCCTCCCTCCTCCACCCTTATGTCCCTCTGTCCCAAAAAATGTAGCTCTCTGTTTATCCATGGGTCTGAGTTACCGGTGTTTGTTCAATGATCTGGATATTGAACCTCATAGTGAAAATCCTGTAAAAGCATTGCAGTGTACTCTGTGCACGACCTTATAATGATGTATCCTCCTGCCCCCTTGGTGAGGGTAAGTAATAGCTCAGATTACCCAAATCAGTTTTAACAGGAAGATTTTCACAAGGTTTGGTTTGTGGTTTTGTTTGTTTGTTTGTGGCTTTTTTGTTTGGTTTGGTTTTTAAACTAAAATTAGAGGCCATATTCTGACGAATGTTGGGAATATCATATCTTGGGAGTAATTTCCTTGGAGCCAGAAACCTTTTCATGCAAAGCAGGTTGCTGTGTAGTGCTGCTAGTCAGCATTTCATTATGGATATCAGAGCGTGGCCTGAAGTTGTTCACCCCATCTGTTAGAATAAAAATGATCATGTGTGATTTTTGGTATGAAAGATAGTTTTAATCTTTCTCCAGTTTAATAATTCAGAAAAACCCTTTCTCAAATTTGAGCACAGTAAAATGAACGTGTTAGTGTTTGAATGAAAAAAAAGTGATGAGACAGTGAACATAGGTGTGCAAATAGCAATACCAACTGGGCTTGCTCCCTTAAAGACAGAAATCCATGTTCATATATTAATTGAAAATGCAGATTTGTTTTCTAGTTTAAGTATGGCCTCAGAGACACTGGGAGTAGAACTTTGAAAATAACGGTTAAAATATATGTGCATAATGAATTGCAGATGATTTTGTATTTTCATTTTGATGTCTAATTTATGTAAGAGTTCCAAAGACAATTTAAGCTATGCTTGGAAATGATTGCTCCTAATAGCTGAAGTCTGTTGTTGGATATTGTAATTCAGTTGTCTGAGAAAACCTTAGTAGCTTTAGCAACTTTACGTTAGAAATTAATTGGCAAATTTAATATATTATTGTGTGCATATTGCTCACATATAAAATTTGAATTTATTACCTTAGTTTAATCGGTGTGAAAATATATTTAAAATAGAGTATGACAGCAGGCATCATTGTGAACTCCTCAGTGTCATGTTGATGGCTATACAACATACTGTGACAGTTCAGAATTAAACCCATAGTGACTTGTGCAGCCAGCTGCAACAAATAAACATGTTTTACTGCGTACTATCGTATTATATTTACAGCACAGCAGACTGGCTGTCATCAGAGAAGCTTGAATGAAAACTTTTTGGTGAAATGGTGTTACTGCTAATGTGAGAATTATCTTAGCAGTTTTATTTGTCATAAACTTGTATTCTTTCATCTGATTGCATGATACAGAGTTTGACTGTATTTTACATATGGATTAGTTACAAACCAATGGCTGAAGTAGGGACTGCCAGTTTTTTTGAGGCCATCTTTTTACCATCCTTCAAATGAACCAACAGTAGGTGTAATCAGGACCTTGCCCCTGCCCATGACTTCTTGCAAATCACTTGGGAGTGAATTGCAGTGATGTGCCTTCTGATATTTGCTGGTGGGTTTGGATGCCACCAAGGTTTTGGGGGTTATTGTTTCTTCCTACTGAGTGCCTGGACTCAGTTGTACTGTTGGTGTTGATGGACTCCCTGTGCTGCTGGCTGAAGATCTGCATGTACTGTAGGTGGTGTGAAGTGGTGGATGCCTGGAGCTTTTTTTGATGTCTTCTGGCACTTGTGGATGTTTAGTGCTTTTACAGAGCAGCATGTCTGCGTGTTGAGTCAGCAGGAGGCTGTGGAGGTCAGGCATGTGTGTTGTGTTCGTGTGATTCCCTTGTGGCTATGGAGCAGGTGAGCAAGTGGATGCTCACTGGATGGGGGCTACTGCTTGATAATCTTTTGTCACTGAAATAAATATCAGTCATTATGCAGGGCAGTCCGGTGTTGCAAAGGCATCTTTCATCCATCAGGGTGTTTCTGCCCTGAGGCTCACTTCTGCTGATCAGAGGGGATGCAACTTTTTCCCCATCACTTCCTTCTGTTAGTGAAGAGCTACCAAGCACTTGCTGGCTTATTTGCTGTGAAATACACCTTTTGTAATCAATTTACTGCTGAATTGCTTTTTTATCAGTTTATTCTTTCACGGGCCTCTTTTTTTTCAAGAGAAGCCTCTTGAGTATTTGCCTTCACTTTCTGACCCATGCCTTTCTGGCACCCCAGCTGGACGCTGTTACTGACTTTCATGCCTGTGAATCAAGTGTGTCACAGCACTCTGGCTTTCAGATCATTCGGAGTAATAGTTCACTTTTGGACTTTCTTGAAAATACAGTGCCCAAAGGTGCCTCACTAGGAGTTTGATTGGCAGGAGGGTGTTGCACAGGTGATCTGTGTGTAACATCTGTGTAGCAGCAAGGTAAGGCATTGTGCTTGTACTTTCTCAGAGTAATCCTGACCTACCTCTTGTGCATTTTAAGAGTAGCAGAAGTCAGTAACACCTGAAGCAGTTAATGGTGGTGAGATCATGCCAGGCACAGGGTAAGTGGGTGGGTGAGCTGTAGCCTGGCTCTCACAGGCTTTATAGGTGGAATGTTTTTGCATGTAATTTACATCAGCAAGAAACAGGAGTAATTGTCTGTTAGCTATTCACACTAAATGAGAGCAGCCGAGGGAATCTAAATGGCTAAAATCTTTCTGAATGGTGCCTTTCATAGAGACATTGTTCTTATGAACTGAAATTGTGTTCATGTAGTTACATTATTCGCGAAGGTTACGTTTCCTAGGTTAAAGGAAGCAGTCCTTTTCTTCTAGCTGTTATTCATAAGTGAAGAGGGAGTCATGTTCTCTGATGTGGTCATTAAGCATTTCTGTAGAAGTCACACAGCCATGTGTTGGCCTCAGCTTGGTAATGTATCTGCCTAGATTTTCCACGGATTTTATGTGGGCAAAAATACATATCTAGGTAGAGAAGACTCAATGTAGGCAGACAGAACAGAAATAAAAGTTCTTGTCCTTTCTGATTTGCCTCTGTATGCAAGTCCGTTCTTCTAGCAAACTGAATGATTCTCTTAGTGACAGGACTCTTCTCAATACTTTTGGTCTCCAGGAAGTCCTTTCTGTCCCCTCTGCCTTTTTCCTGGTTGCTCTGTGATCTCCCTGCTGTCTGTGAATAACCTGCACGCTTCAATATGCTGCCGAGTCTTACCTCTGCTGAAGGAGAAATCTTGCCTTCCTCGAAATCCACCTCCTCTCACTGCTGTGTACAATGTGTTGCCGCATGCTGAAGGCTGAAAGAAAATTCATGCAGCCTGAGAGTTCCTAATGGAGTAGGCAGTCCACCAGTCTGGTATGTGAGGAAGAGTATTATTTAGAAAGCGATCACTTTTCTGGTACTGTTTTTGTAGCAGGACTATCTGGCTCTTACTAAAAGTTACTGAGGAGCGTTTTGATGGACTTCTCACTTCTGAACACCACTGTTGTAAAATAAAGTAACCCACTTTATCTTAAATATTTTACCATAAAGAGAGTGGTTGTGTGAGCTAATGCTTTTCTGTGTGTATCAACAGGCTTTCAGGGAGATGTGGAGGGTTAAAAGTGTTTTGTATTGCCTTCTAACTACAAGAAAGTATTCTGGCTGTTCGTAGTCTGCTTTACCTCTCTAGTGTTTTGACTACTTGTGTGGTATGTTTGCCTGATGCTTTCTTTCAAGGAAATAGGAATTTATTTAGGAGATTCCAGTCATCTTGTTTTCCTTGTTCCTGCAGCTGCCTGCAAATAAGACAGTAGAAAATGTTCTTTACTGTTACTGTTTCATCAGCCAAAACAGATCCCACAGAGTGTAAAGAACATGAGTGAACATAGTAGACCTGTAGCATGCACTAGCTTTCAGGAGTATGCTTGCAGGGTGCCAAGCTCCTAGCTCTTGCTGGCAGCACTCAGAACCAGGGCAGTGCCTGTACTTTGTGCATCAGATCTGAAAAGCAGGAAGAAACTCTGGGATTGCTGCTGGGACTTCTGTGAAATTTTAAAGGCAGAAGTAGTCTGCTGTGGGCATGCTTCAGGCAAAGGAGCCAGTAAGGACACAGAGTGACTTTTCCTGTTAAGTTTGAACCACTTAACTTGTTCTTCAAAACAACTTCCGGGGAATATGAGGGCATATGAGAATCTAGATGTTGAGGACAGCAGGGGAGATTAGCACTTCTGACTGATTTAAAAAACTCTAAGTATAATGCTGATGTGTCCTGTCATACCCCTATACAGTGCATGAAAACAGTAGTATTCAGGAGAGTCAGCATGCTTAGGTGTCCCTCCCTCAGCTAGACAGTGGTGCTTCTGAGGTCCTGTGTCTTTTCTGGTTCAGGTGTAGGTGCCCCCGTGAAACTGAGTGAGGAGTGCCTTGTCCTCTAGCAGCACCTCTGCTGCAGCAGCAGAGCTGATGCTGTCTCAGGGTGGCAGGTTCTGAACATGTTCAGGTTTGACTTCTCAAGAAAATCAGAGGGCAGCACTTCTCCTGGTAAGTTCCAGGTGTAGTGAAGTGTATGATGGCATCAGGTGACAGAAATCCATGTCTGCTGAGGTGGTGGCAATTCTAGGGGGGTTCAGTTTTGGGGATTTACTTGCTATGGGAGCAGTCCTGGTGAAAGTGTAGTGGCTTTATGCTTCTGAAGTGCCTGACACGTTAGGTACCCAAATGCTTTATATGGTTTATAATTGAAATGCAGTTAGTTTTATTTTCATTTTATGGTTCAGGAAACTGAGACATAGTGTTCATGGTGTAATTCTGTCTGCATGAGCAAGAGAATCAGATTCTTCTAAATTTAACCCAAAGGCAGATCTCGTCTTCTTCTATGTGTCAATGTATCAGTACTGTTGTATCATTTTTCTTCACTAGCTGTGTACCTGAGCATGGCTTCCTGCAGACTGATGTGTATCACTTGTGAGCCCTGAAGGAATCACTGATTTTAGCAGTGTAAGCCCTCCCTGTTGTTTCTATGGTATGTTCTGCAGTGGTGGGATAGGAGCCAGCAGTAGCATCACTAGGTGGAAAAGAAGATTATTGTCACTGGCTCCCTAATACTTGGGCAACAAACCAATTCTAAGCATAGAGTGGTACAGTCTTGGGGACACCATGTTGTTCAGATAAATGAATGCATGAAAAATGTTAGTGATGATTGATCCTCTAATTAAATTATGAATGATCTTGCAATTTGCTTTAAACACATGATAAATAACTTAATGGTTTTTTTTTTAGTTGATGTCCATCAGCATATTAGGTGTTTCTGCTTGGCTGAGAGACTACCTGAATAATGTTCTCACTTTAACTGCAGAAACAAGGTAAAGCTTTAGTTAAACTTCTAATCTGTGTGGGTGACTGATTGGGGTAGATGTTGTTCATTCCGTATGGCAAGCTTCCTAATTAGGATTTGTAGAATTAAGAATCCTTCAGTTAACTAATCATTGTTTTATTTAAAGGTGCATTTTTTGCCACAGTTTTGGGCATCAGTTGAAATTAGAAAAGGGGGAAAGACAGGGTTTCAATCCTGTGCCTTTCTCTTCTGACAGGGATCAATTTTTGGCCGTTTGACAACTTGTAATCATATTATATTACTGTTTAGTTTTGAATACTTTATTCAGTCCAGAGATTTAGGAATTCTGTTAATTTTATTATGGCAGTGTTTATAAGCCCTAGTGATAAAACTGGGCCTCATTGTGCTGCATGCTGTGCAAGTGCAGGACTGGAAGATTGCCTTTGCTCCAGAGAGGTTTTGGACAATGCATTACTTTTTGGTACTCAAATGCACCATTTGATTTTAAAACCATGTTGAAGAGATTTCTATGAAATGTGTAAGGTGCTGGAAAGAACACGTCTTCTAATCAAACATTTTCTTTTTAATGGCTGTATTTTTTTTCCTGGTGTATCATCCTTGTGTGATAGTGCTTTTTTTGATTATTGTTTTGATTGGTTTTAGGGTGGAGGAGGCTGTCATTTTGACTTACTTTCCTGTGGTCCACCCGGTTATGATTGCAGTCTGCTGTTTCCTCATCATAGTTGGAATGCTGGGGTACTGTGGAACGGTGAAAAGAAATCTGTTGCTCCTTGTCTGGGTATGTTCCATAACTTCTCTTTTGTTTCAGGAGTTAGAAAGGTTGTAATCCACAGGTACTTGATAAATACTGATTATTTTTTATTACCATGTTGAGTTATGGTATCGGTGAGGAATTGTAATTGCAAAGCACACAGTAGGAAATAATTTACTGCCTAGACTACATTATGCTGTGACTGAAAGACAAGCAGTGTCTCAACTGCAAAAATTCACTTCATTTAGTAGAGGATTTGCGGAAGGGAAAAATAACTCAAACTCTTAAGTACTAATAATTATAGGGACGTGAGTCTGTGTACTCTGAAATTAATCTGTATGCTACTGTTTTGACTCTTAGCTCTGCAATAGCGACCTAACCTAGGCTTTGCTTTATTCCACAGTTGACTGTGTGTGTAAAGTAACAGCACTTGTAGCTGACAAAAGTTAATTTTGAGTGTGTTCAGAAGCTTTGTCTTCTCTTACATGGATGTGGAATTTTGCAGCTGCATTTGGCTGCAAGCAAGTTTAAAAATAAATTCCAAGTACCCATCTTTTTCCTTCATTTGGAGAGTATGTAACTGAGCTGACAGCAGCTGAAATGTAATAGTCTCTCCTGCACAAGGCTCTGTGTACAGTTTAACTGTGATGTGGCTTTGATTGTCAAGGGAGCCAAACACCATTTTCTTCATCTGGAAGTCAGTGAATTTGAGGATAATAAAAGAAACAGTCAACCAAAACAAACAAACAAGAAGAATGCCACTCCAACAAAAGCCCATCAAGTTCACACAGATTTTAGAGATTTAGAGTTAAAAATTTTAGACTGGTAGCAGTACTGAAATCCAAGAGTGCCACGTACCTGTATGCTTCTTAAAAGTGTATCTGTAGCTCTTTGCAGAATTGGACTCTGTTTTTTAACATGAGGATAAGCTGGATTCCAAGCAGTCTGTAAGTCCAAGAGAGTGGGAGCAATGGATGTGAAAGAAGGGTATCAGACTTGACTACTGTAGTTGCAGTAAGAGAAAGTGGACAGATATAACCCTTCAGCTCTTGAGACTATCCAGGGTCCTATACAAGTAGAGTTGGGCTCCTGCTGTTTTTTCACTGCAGCATCTGTTGGGTTCTCACAAAGTGCATTCAGTTGAATTTTTCTTGTGAATCTGTGCAGGCTTAAATATGTGACACCTAAACCTCACAGATTTTGCACAAAATGACTGTAAAACACCGTGAGAAATTGGCTGAGATTTATGCAACCTTTGCTTTTCTCGAATAGAAATATTCTAACTGCAGAAGAAACAGTTGCAAAACTGTACTGGAGTTTTGTATTAAATTATCTTTTTTTTTTTTTCATTTGAGAGGGTTGGAGAAAGCTTTATTTGATATCTCCAGCTGAACATTTGCAGCAGAAGTGTTCCTCAATTACAAGAGGGCAGTGCTGTTTCTCCTTTCAGATATTTTGTCAAGCCTGTATGCAATGTGAAGATTATTCTTTCAAAACTATATTGTTGGGGAAAACTCTAATTTAAATCTGAACATGTTAGAGTAACAGAAGAGTCATGCATCTTTTATTCCTAGATCTTAACCTTGCGATGTTAAAGTTAATGGGAACAAGTTCTAAGACAGTTACTTAGTTATGGTCATGTGTTTAAGAGTAATGGATTAATGTAATTTCGTACCATATAATTATTTCTCTAGTAATCCTTCTTACTTACCTTAAAAAGGCTTTGTACATATTTTTGTTTCATCTAAATAGTGAAAGTGTTAAAATATGATGAACTGACTAAACCTCAGGGGGTTTTCGTAAGGCTATAAGATTACTTTCATAATGTGTTCTTTATTTTATAGTGGTGATAGTTTTTAATGCTAATTTAATTAATTAAAAGGTAAAAACAACTATACAATGTAGATCAATGCCACATAGTATCTGGGGAAAGAAAAAGTTATTTTTGGTATGAGCTTTGAAAAAACCTACCTACCTATTTCAAGAGAAAATGAAGTTAAAACTAGTTTTGGCCTTCAGTTTATTTACACTGCAAGTAAAAAGAAAAAAATCATTTATAGCCTTTAGTGCCATCTGGAAATAAATCAGTTGAAGTGTGTTTAGAAAGTCAAGTTACACTAAATCAAAACAAGACATTTCTATCATTTTATGTTGGCAGTATTTCATTTTCAGGAGCTTGAGATTGCTCTTGCTAAAAAAACTGATAAGCAAAACTAAATGATATCTTCCTAAGTATGTCATTGTCTTTGATTGATTGTTAAATGAGTGCAGTTATGTTATACCATACAGAAGTATGCAGACATAACTCAATGCTTCATTCATCAGACTAATCAGAAAACTGATGGATCAACAAAATGAGCTTTTGTTCAAACAGATGAACTAAAAGAAAAGAACCTTCATGTAAAACATTAACAACCTCTTCAATCATGCTTTTAATCTCCTTTTTGAAGTACATGAAAGCCATAATGATGACATGCACAGATATTTGGATACAAGTCTTGGCATCCTAGCACCATGCTTATTGCTAGTGCTGATGTTAATTGAAATGAATTTCTGGAAAATGTAATAAAGTGTAAGGATAATAAAATAGATAGAGTGTTAGGTTTTAATACATTTGAATACATAATCATTTTCATTTGTTTTTGAAATTCTGTCTTGCAATTAAATGCTTGAAACCTTTCCGTCTTCACATGGGGGTGTAAGTATAAATCAAACTCATGTTTGCTCAGCTTACTAGAAGGAAAATGTAAAACCTCAGTCTTCTGAGGTGCATGCTCTGGACTTTTTGTAGAACCAGCATTTTAAAGCTGTGTTGATTTAATTTTAATTACTTCAGAAATATGTCCTGAAGGGTAGTTGGTCTGAAGAGTCCATGTGTACCTTGAGTTTCTATAATTTATTTTTTGTGTCATTGTCCAACGTCCTCATTTAGAAGTAGCTGTGATGCCAGCCTAAAGTGGAAGATCTGGGCTCTTCCAAGTCACTGACTTGGATGCATGAAAAGTCCAAGGATTGGAAAGTAAGAGTCCAGGTTTTATGGTGGTTAGTACAGTTCTTTCAACAAGATTAGTTCTGGATTTGAAAAAAAAAACAACTTTGCCTCTCTTCTTCTGGGGCCCTGTACATTTTGGATTGTTTTCAAAGTCTGCTGTGCACACTGCCTAACTAAAAAAACCTAATATATTCTTTAAGAATAATAACCTTAAGGATGTTTTGGGGGTTTTTTGTTTTTTTTTTTTTTAAGTTCTTGTTTTATTAAAATAACAAGAGTAAGCTCTATTGCTTGACAAGAAGAGCTTATGAAAATCCCACTGGAAAATACATCCTGGCTGGAGTTTTCATTGCAAATTGTATTTATAACCATGACTCTTCTCTAACTGCAGCATTCAAACAGCACAGGATTCAGATTTGTCTGCATATGTTTTCACAAAGGGAAAAACTGTTAAAAATATTTGTCAATGGAACAAATCCTGTTACTGATTTTTATCATTAAGTTGACAGAGGAATAAATATTCCTCAGAGCTAAACATTGTTAGACCCTGTTGGTGTGTGATCAAACAGCTTATTAATTCAGTTGTGGTGGAACCTGGTTATAAATTGGACCCTGGCAGACTAAGCTGTGTATTGAGTTGAAATACAGCCAGACAAACCATCATTAAACTAGTGGTTTCTGTGAAGCCTGTCTAAAGAATGATGAGATACTATTGACTGTATCAACACTTGTGGCAAATTCTTCTATACAAATACACCCATTTCAGTCCATGTGGATGCAGAGGGGTGATTAAATTCGGACATCTGCTATGTTGCAAGATACCAATAACTGCTAATGTCTTCTTCCTAGGAAGCATTCTTACTCTCTGTGAAATATTAGCTGCTCTACCACAGCATCAGCTATTCTGTAATACTTAAGACTACCGTTGGCAGGAATTAATATGGACTTCAATGATAAAAAATTTTGTTGTCTGTTTTCTTTTCCTTTTTGTGGCAGCATGTGTTTCTCTAATACGTAGTATAGGTTATTTGCTCTGTAGTAATAAAGGATATTTGTTCCTATCCATGTGGACTCTTAGCACAGTTACAGCTGCTCCAATACCATGTACTGACATTTGGCACTGAAATTGTTATTTACCAACCAGAAGTATTTCTTCATTATTTAGATACCAAGCATTGAAGGGAAGAAATAACTAACAAACATACTTGGTGTAAACCCTTGCAGTTTAGTATTAAGCTGGACAGACTGAGTTTGTATTTTGTGGCTTTTATCAACAGCCCATTTACAAATGTGGTATGAGTGGGAGGAAGACAGAGACTCACAAGACAGGTTAGCCTGCCTTGTTTGAAAGACTAGTTTAAATGTGTTTATAATACTGTAGTTCAGGTTTGATGAGAAGCTAGTACTCTAGCTTCAGTTAGAGTAACTAAACTTCAGTTTCAGATAGTCAGTGGGTAGCTAAGGGGCTGGACATTTAGCTTGCATTCTGAGATGCTACCTGTTTAATGTTCCACTGGTAAAAGAAAATACACTAAAGCTCACCAAGTTTTATTATAGCCCAGTAGTTTCAAATATGAGGAACTTTCTCAAAAAAATAAGAGTGTTTTTGTTCTTTCTATATTTCTGACTTTGAATTCAAAGGTAAACTGCTGGAGATGATGCCTGTACTATTAGACGTCTTCTTGCCTTGAAATGGAGAGCAAGCTTTTTTCCTGTTTAGATCAGGATTTTTAAGGTTCAAACAAGCTGTTTGGTTTTGAGGTGGATTTTGGTGATGCCATGATGTCACCACAGAGCTAAGCCAGGCTTTGCAGAAGCATGTGCACTCTGCAGGGCTCCCAGCTCTGTAGAGTGGAGTACATTGTTTCTGTGGTTCAGTGCCAACCTCTGCCTGCCTGTGTAAGTGTGGTGCATTTTGTTGACCTTGCCTTCCTCAACATAAATAAGTCCTTGCTATGTATGTCCTTATAGACTTTTTCAAAGGCAAGTGCTTTGAAACAGTGCTGAATTTCCTTAAGTAGGAGAGGGAGCTTATGGAGGAGACATAAGTTGCTTGGCCATGTGGGATATTGGGAGTTGTGTAGCAATGAAGGTGCTGCCTGTGGAACACACAGCAAGCAAGAGCAGCTGTGTATTTGAGCAGCATGGGGGAGCATGACAAGAATTGAACTGCTAGGAGTGTCCAGGTCTACTTCCAAGTACTTGATTTAAATCCAAATGTTTGCTGTGATCTTGATGATGATCTGCTGCTTTCATCCAGGCAATGAGCAGCTGCCTTGAATGCTTGGCAGTGTTGCAGAGGCAACAGAGCACTGTTTGGTGCAGTTATCCAGCAGCTCCAAATAACAAGAACTGCCTGGCCTCTTGAGGGCAATGCCTTTGACTTAGGACAGCGAGATTGGATAGTGCCATTAGGAGGGCATAAATTTTAATTGTTTTGTGTATATCTCTTCAGTAGTGAAGAGACACTTGCTTACGCTTTAGACAAGAGGCACAGTGCTGAGATAGAAGGGTGATACCTACTGACAGTAGTCATTTCATGACTTCAGTATGTTTTCTGCATGACACACGCTGCTTGGACTCCTGTGGCACGGTTTTTACTGCATGCATTACTTTTAGGCTTACCTGATGGTAGGGTGACTATTTTGTTCTTGGTGACTTATGTCCTGAATGTTCGTTTGGCTGAGTATCACTGTGTTTGACCTCATGATCCTTTTGGAGCAAGCCTTGTTGCTCTTACCTTCCTTGTTCCTGTTTTCCCTCATTCCCCCTTGTTATGCTGTTAATACTGCTTCTTCCCTCCAAGTTCTTAAAAGTCGTTGATACCCAGGGCATTAGAAGAGAATGAAACAGCACCAGAACTGAAAAGGACTCTAGAATAATAAGAGTAGGGGAGATATTAATAAAATGTCGGTGAAGTGATGGATGTGGGTACCACAAAACTATTGAAAAGACAGGGACTGATATGGTAGTAGGTTCAAGGCACTGGGGTTGTTGAGGGTAGAGAGTTGTGAGTGATACCAGGATGGGAATGAGGGCTGCTGCATCTTGACTGAGAAAGGATGGGGAGCTGCTGAAATGATATGGTCTTTCTGCTGTAGTGTGGTTTTTTTCCCCTCTGTCCATTCCAGCTCTTCTTTTTCTCATTGCTTGTTTGCGCAGGTTTTTTTCTTTTCTGAAATGAATAGGGAATGGGGGAAGTTCCGAAGAGCAAGGAAGGAGTATATGAATCCACAAAGCCCAGCCAAATCTCTGTGTCTTGTCTGAGACACAGCCCACATCACTGATGGAGTATGCCTTGATGCTGTGGTTCAGCTGCATTCTTGTTGCCACAAGCTGTGTGTGGAGTGGATGTCCTGTCAAGTAGATTAATCTTTTTCTTGTGGAAGCATACCCTTTTGACTATTTAACCACAAAGGCACTTCACAGTGTGCACAGGGGCTGCAGTGTGGGTTTTATCATATGAGCATTTCTTCACTCAAAATAGTGATTGTTTGAAGTGTCTTGGGGCACGTTGAAGCAGAGTCATTGTGTAGACCAAATGGGTCTATTTTACAAGCAAAAAGGGTTTTCTTGATTAAGGAAACATTTTATGGTGTGTAATTTCCGTGGTAGAAAATAAGGAGCAGGTAGACAAATGAAGGAAGCTGTGTTTTGAAAAAACAGTGCAGAAAAGGAAACTTCAGGTTTCGATATAAATCCTATGCAATAGGGGGAGAAAAATGGGAAAGAGAATATGACAAGCCATAAGAAAATTATGGTCTAATGTCTGTCTTTACTTAGATCCTGTTTAGTACTTTACCATGACCTTGCAATAACACTTATTTCTGAAAGTTCACTGACTTGAGGTAATTAAACCCTTAGCAAGTAAATCCTAATAATTGTTTGAAGTGTGCATTTGCTTATTTCCAAAGTAATACCAGTTTACTTAAATAAGGAAAGATAACCATTAAAGTAAAAATTTACAGCAGGTGAAGAATATCCCACAGAGGAATCAAAGCTATGAACAAAAATCTAACTAGTCATAAATATTTTTATTTAGTTTTTTAAAAAACAAATGGCTTAATAAAAAGAACTTGGATACATAGCTTCAAAAACTAGAATGTTGATTGCCATAAAAAATTAATTTAAAAATTACTTACAAAGTTTTACAGAAAAGTGGTGGACTTTGCAAAGATCGTAGACTGTAAGATAGTTTGATAAAATTTTGTGATCTGGGAAACTAAATCTAAGATAATAGAGATACTTGATTCTTTTTGTGTGTAATGTGTTTATTTTGAAGAACTGGATGACATTCAGTAGCTTATGTTGCAAGTTGGTGGTTTCAGCTCATTTCCCCGTTGACTTTTGGCTGCATCTCTCACAAATTTCTGTATTGTCAAGCAAATAACCCAAATTTAAAATCAAAATGACTAATGGACTGTTAATTCCTACAGGGCAGGGCTGAGGGTGCAGGAGAGGGAAGCAGGGGAAAATCTGTGCTGCTGAAGTGGATAAACAGGATGTCAGTTTTCCATGCAGCTTGTCTGAATCGGTTTAATGAGTGTTTGCTCCATTTTTAAAAAAGATAGCTGAATTAATCATTAAAATAATCTTGTTAGCTTGTAAACTGACAAAGATAAAGGGGACCATAGCTTGCAAGTTATCGAAGAAGGAAGGACTTGGTAGATTTTACACGGAAAGATTCTGGTTTCTGTTGGTGGTGATGGTCATCTGAGGTTTCCCTGGGGGCAGAGAGATGTTTGGATGGCTTGCATCTCACAAGATCAAGGCTGATGCTCTCAGGCTGTTAGCCATTGGGAAATGCTATGCATAACTCTTAAATCTGTTGGCATTTGCTTTACATACCATGTACTCTGGTCTTTTAGAGGTTATGGTAAGGTTTCATTCTGCAGCTGCCCTCTTGGAAGTTCCTTCAGCCCCTGCCCTTTCCAGATCTTTCTTCACCTCCAATGCCATATGGAACATGTTGCTCAAGAAAGCAGTGTGAGACAGAAAGTCTGAGGAGGCTGGAGTTGTTCATCAGCTACTCTTTGTTTGCTCTGGCATAAGGGCTGGGTTTTTTCTTGAGTTTGACTGGGAAAAAAAAGGTTTTATATCTTCTGGGAGAAAAATGTTTGGGAGCAGAGTAGTAAAGCTTGAAAAAAAGATGTTTATGAAATAAAATACAGGTGATGTGAATGATGATTCATTAATAAGTACACTGATCCTTCTAAGAAGGGTGCATTTGCTCAGAAAATGAAGGACTTCTACAGTCTTGGAGAACAGGTTCTCCAAAAGCTCCCCATGCTCTCGCTTTTCTTCACTATATTGCAACTTCTGACTCCAGCAGTTAGCCCCTGCCTGCCATTGCTATTTGTTTTCATACACATAATGCACTCTTGCTTTCTCACTGTCTGGAAGTGGACTTAAGAAGTCAGTATTTTGACTGTGTTTTGTGATGGGATATGTTTGTTCTCTATGGATTAATTAAATAGATTTTGAAGTCTGCTCAGGTTGACAGTACTTAACCAGGAAGCTGTCAGAACAGAAGAGCATGATGCAACATAAAACCAAAACGTCTGAGTGAGGAAAAAGATAAATTAAACCATTCTTGTGCCTTTCTAGTTCTGATGAAATTTGGGTTGACACAGAACCCTGTTTCTGTTCACGTTCTTAGCTCTTGCTTCCAAATCAGACTTGCAAACTGCAAACGAAATGATCACTGGTATCTGCAGGCTCAAGGGAGCATGGCTGTGGATGTGTTCAGGTCTTTGATTCTCCTTGTGCATAGGCTAACAGCCCAGTTTTACTGGTTATAGTAGCTGCTTGCTAATGAAGCATTTCATAGGTAATTGGCAACAGATTACTGGAGCCATTGGTGGCAGAGTAAAAAAGCACACGTGGAAAAAACTCATCAGTTTCAGAATATAGCTGGGTGTACTCAGCATTGTAGGATGGCAGCCCTTATCTGCTTGGACTGCTTGGCAACAGAGTGCCGTAGTGACTTGGTCACTAAATACCCAAAGTCACCAAATTTTCTCTAAGAGTTCCTGGTCTTAGCTTCATTTCTGACATAATGTTTGCACGGGGTTTAGAAGGGCATCCTCAGAGGACGGTCATGCCGGTTGTGTATCTATGCCAGTGGGATCATCATGGTGGCTGAAGCAGGGCTCTGGCTGTTGACATTGCCCTGGCTGTCGCACTGAAGGAAACTACTGTAGGGCACTAGAGTTTTAACGCCAGTTTTCCTTTGCTAAATGTAGTTAGAATTCAGTATTTCTGCTGTGAAAAATTCTCTGAGAAGAATTTAAAATCTCTCTGCATGTACTGTGTTTTCTGAAGTTCCAGTTTTCTCCATCATCCTGCCATGTTGCCTTGTTAGTAACAGGAATAGACGATTTTTCACCAGTTTTTGTCACCTGTTGCCTGAAAAACATAGACAAATTACATTAAGTTATTAATTGCAGGAATCATGTGGTGTATTCAACACAAAATCTCTAGAACTACAGTAAGAGTTTTATATTATATCTCTGGAAAAGACATAAGACGTGCTTCACACTTTACATCCTTCCCTAAGTTGCCCACAGTTGCACCAAAAAATCCTGTACTCAGCAGGATGGAAAGCCATGAGGGAGAGATTTAATGCTGGGAGACACTTCATGTGTGTGCTCTTTGCTCTTACTCTGAACAGAATGGGAATTGTTGGAACAAACACCTTTTAAACAAATGTAAAATGCCTTAGATTCAGTAACAGTGATTTTGTGCTTGCATTTGCTATTTTTATTTGTGTTTTTATTGAAGTGGTTGAGATGGTTAAGAAAGAAATACGTTCCTGGAATATATTTGGTGGTGGTGGACATCAGTTTAGTTTGGAAGAACAAATGTAATAGCAAAAAAGCCTGTTGAAATTTATTTAGGATAAACTAATTTTGTAGATTAGTTTTTAGCATTAGATGGAGAGATAGGAAGACATTTTGGGCAGATGCCAGAGCAGATATGCTCCATGTATGGAGTGCTGGCATACACTGGCATATATGGAGCTTGCACCCTCTTGTGGGGTGCCACTGTGGTGTGCAGAAATTCTATTCAGACTAAATCTTTTGATTGTATTTACACAGCCTATACAGATCTTTATAAAAATAGGTTTTAATTACTTTGGTTTTTAATGCATATCGGAAAATACCATGTACGTTTTTAGTGCTTTGTCAGGTTCTGATAGCCTTTATGCAGATGACTGAATTAGGACAAAACCTGTTCAGTACTAGTCCCTGTTTTTTTGTTTGATAGGTGTTGGTTTTGTTTTGGTTTGGTTTTTGACTTTTTTACTTGATGGTTACCTCCCTTCTGTGGCAGAAATTTATAATAATGGGGTTTGCATTCACTATCCCCCTGTCCTTTCTGTCTTATATATGAATTCCCTGTGGATGTGAACTTGGGGTTGTTTGACTTGCACAGGAGCAAGAGCTCTGTGGAGGCTGTTAAAAGTTGCAGTAGGTGAGTATAAGCTGGTAGCATTTGTGCACTAGTAGGTAGTATTTCAGTGGTGGGATTCCATGCCGTTATTGCGTGTGGGCGTTGCAGGTTTCAGGATTTAAATACTGGCTGTGGTCACTTTTGCACCTGTACCACATGACGAGTATTCCAGCAGAACAAGGTCTGGTGATTACGTAGGGGATATCTTTACTATCTTTCCTTGGCCCTTCATGCCTCTTTATATCTCTGAAACTGGTTTTCACAGTAATGACTCTGTTTCTATTCCCACTTCTTAAATGTTTAGTCTCTTGCACAAGAAAGGAAGGAGAACAGGATTCTCCTGAGCCCCCAAGTTCTTCACCTCTCTTTCAGGACTGATGTGCCAGATAAAGAGTTATTTAAGCCTCTGCAGTCTGTTGGTGCTGCAAATCCACATGCTCGTGCAATATTCCAGTTACTAGATGAAATGTTTCTGTTGGAAAACTACTGCTTTACAGAGCTGCTGCCTCCCTCTCTTCTCCCTCCTTCCCTTCTACCATGTGACCTGTGGTAGAGCAGGCTTAACAAGGAGGTTGCAGGAGAACCAGCTCCTTCTAACTGACAACATCCATTTTACAGTGAAGGGATGCTGAAGTTTAGTATCTTGGCCACAAGCATGACTTTTGGAGCAGTAAATGTCTAATGCTTTATTTATTTTTAAGTTGGCAAATATTTTTACTTCGATTTATTACTCTCTGAAGAGTGTTTTCTGCCAGCATTTCAGTCATTCAGCTTCTCTTAAAGAAGCAACAGTTCAGGTTTTTCACAGTTTTGCTGGAGGAAATCCTTCAGTGAAACGGGTGGGTTTGTAACAGGATCAAGGCACCACTCCAATTTTCTGATTACTTTGCACAGTCAGAGTAAGGAGAGAATGATAGTGATTAGCAATTGCCTGCAAAAGGGAAGTGTTAAAAGCCTGTAGGATTTGCCCTGTAAAGGATCTTCAGTTCTTAAAGTGATCACAACTGTGGCTTTATTTCATGATAGATTGTAGGTGTCTGCAAAACTGTTCACTCCTTTGTGTGCCTTCCTCTTCTTACCCTCTGTCTGCCAGAAAAAGAAAAAAAGCAAACGAAAAGCAGTAAAAAATATCTCAGCAATGGCCAAGAGTACTCTGGGGCAGACGTTTTGTACAAGGTAATATTAGTGACGTCCTGGTGCAGTTTCGAGTGTGATATACAGCTGTGCTCCTCAGTGAGTTACTCATCTTTACAACATGTAGCCACTCAGCCCCCACGAAGAAATGTTAAGCCTGCTCTAAAATCAAGTCCCTGTTTCTGGTAAGAATCAGAAGCATGGAAATGCAAGAAGATGCATTTAGCATTCAGACTCTTGCGGGAATTTAACTGGGGACAAGGAATAAGCATTGAAGCCAGTAATAATTTCTAGATGTAGAAGATGGAAATTAGGGGTAATAAATTTAAATAATGATTCGAGGATGTTTTTTCCCCCACAAAACTTTCGTTTTGAAAACCATTATGTAGAGAGAAGTGTAGTAGTCCCCTTCAGTAGCAGAGAGAAACAACCTCGTATGTGCGAGGTCGGTGTGCCTGCAGTTGCTTAGTTCCGAGCTTGGCCTTTCCCGTGTGTAAACTCGTTGTGTGTTTTCTCTTTTGTGTTGTGGACAGAGATGGACTTCCTCAGGACAGAAGGCTTGATTCTGCAGTGCCCTGATATGTGTAGATCTAGCTAGTCAGGAGTGCTCAGTCCTTGGCAGATCCAGAAGTGGTTTATGAGTGAATCTGGCTAAATAGTTTTCTATCTTGGGCTGTATTCAGTAATGGGAGAAAATCTTGGGTTTGGCTCTTCTGTCTCCTACTACTACCGCAAACACTTACATGCTGAGAAAGATGAAGTTTCAAATGTTAAGCTTGATGAACAAATTAAATGTTACAAAGGACTGCAAATTAATAGTTTTGCAGAGAATGCCATATGTATGCTCCCAGATGTATCGCTTTCACCACAATCAGTGATTTTTGTATAAGATTCAGGGATAGCAGACAGTCCCAGTCTTGTTATTCAGTTAGAGTATAAACCCACTGAAGTGTCTTTTGACAGCCAAGAAGTGAAATGCGCTTTTCATTGAAACATTTAGCTGTTCTCCCTCTCAAAAATGTCGGTTTAAGGGTATTAGTCATAATGTTTAAGGGTATTAGTCATAATGCCCTTAAACATTTTTTACTATAATTATTAATTAAAAGAGCATGTGACACTAAAGCATGTGGCATTCTTTCCTGCTTTCAAAATGAATACTTAGAAACGTAGATTTCCATGTTTGGGATTTTTTTAAAGAACCCTTTGCATAGCTACTAGGCACTGCAGTGCTAGTAGATACATTGCATAGAAGCTCATGAATTTATTTTTTAGAGAAAGCACCATTGTTCTTGGAAGGTGTGACTCATGTTTTTCCTCTTTTGGACCTTTGGAGGATGAACATATTGGTTACTGAAGACCATACTGGAGCTGCATGTGCTTACGGTGTTGATATGTAAGGAAATTCAGTGTGTTGTTCAGCTGTAATGACTGTAAAGATGCAATGTAACATGATGAAGACTAGTGAAACAGGAATCCTTCTTTGAGTACCATCTTTATTGGATAGACCTTTGCAGGGAGAGGGTATGGGTACAGGTTTCTCCTGAAAATTAAAGTGAGTATTTTTACATGCACTTCTTACATGTCTCTGTGTGCATCTACATATCTAATTAGATATGTAATTAGAGTTAGATTTGTTGAGCAAGTAGAGATTAAGGCAAGACCAGTAGCTGCCAAGATATCTGAATTACTCAGTTCCAGACCAGATGAATGAAAAAGGTGTTATGTAGATAACTGTTAAAGCCTAATATTTGTGGATTTATACTCTGTTTTAAACAATACATCTTATTAACCCTTTAAAAAAACTCCAAACCTATCATCAGGACGTGTTTTGCATCCTAAATAGATTCCAGAATGAAATAACTAAATTAGAAGCCATTTGGCGTGTATCCTACTGATGGAATTGTGTATTTATTCTATTCTGTTTTATATTGTGATGGTGTTTCTTTGATTTTCAAATTAAATTAAAATCCATGAAGATTGTGACTTTCAAGTCTTGCATACCGAGAGCAAAGGGAAGCTCAGTCCACTGACATGGAAGAAAATTTGGAGTGAAGAATGAATGAGACTATACTTCTGCTTTAAATAAAGGATAAATAGGTTGCATTTAATAGAGAACACCAGTTAAAATAGCGTTAAAGTCCATTTAGCTTTATCCCGCAGTTCAGAAAGGATTTGTTGTTGCTATATAGAAGAAACTCCCGGTCCTTTTAGTTGGAGCAAGCAGTTTTTCTTAAGCATCATTACTAAGGTCTGTACTTCTTCATTTATACTTGTATTTCCTGTTTTTAAATAGTTCAAGGGTTATACCTTGTAATAGAAAAAGTTATTTCAATTAATCTCTAAATATTGCAGTTAGTACAGTTAGACCTGACCTCAAATACCTAAATCACTTTGATAAGAGTGTACTTTTCAAGAAAGAAATGTCCCATGATCTTAGCTTTCATAAAGTTTGCTGCCTGAATCTTTGACATTTTGGTTACAAAAATGCATTTCCATGTCTTCAGTCATGTGAAATTTTAATTATATTTTCGATGTTCTTTAACTTTGAAAAAAGGACTTAACAATATCAAACTTTGAAAATTTTTTATTTCAAAGAGTATAAAAAATAGCTAAGACCATTCTGTTTTCTGCAGTATTTTGGAAGCTTGCTTGTAATATTCTGCATTGAACTGGCCTGTGGTGTTTGGACCTACGAGCAGGAAATAACGGTGAGTCAGAAAAGGAGGCTGCATTTTTTCAGCAGAAGAAAATGAAGTTTTCCATTAGCTAGCTGTTTTCTAATTGCTATAGTGTTTATCTCTGTTCATTATTCTGACAGTTTAATTTCAAGTGACTGCCTTCATTTTAAACAGAGAATTCTCCTGGGAGAGCTCATCTGTCTGGAAGGCCCTGTCTGGATTTCTCCTTACCCCCTCTATATTTGAGAGCCAAATCAGTTGTCCCCTGTTTTAAGAACTTAAATTTCTGTTAATTCTTGCTTAGGCAGGTTCTCACTGAAGTCTTTGATATTTTTGAAGATAAATTATGAACTTCAGGCTTAAATAACAATTTTGAGAGAGGAGATGAGAGGATTTAAAGGGATTTTGCTGCAGAAATGCTTTGTGTTTTAAAGAGTGTACTACATTGTAAACAGACAGCATGTTCTTTCCATAGAGGGCTTGCTGTCTGCTAAAATCTGCACACTGCCTCCACAAGCTATAAATGCCAGTTTTAAGCAAAACACGTCTTGACTATAAAACACTCTTCTGTAAACTCGTGAAGAGGTTTTATCTCTGTCTAGTTTTTATAACTGCACCAACCTTTAATTTTCAAACTAAGGACTTGTAACCATTGTCTAAGAAAATAGGTAAGTGTTGAGCAAATTAAACTGAAATGTAACTGCTGGCTGCTGTATCCTTACATCTTGTACTCAGTCTGGTACATTTTTATGAATAGAGGGACAAATATTTCTCTCTCAGCTGCCAAGATATGCCCAATATAATGGTCTTTCCAACAGTGAATGACAATTATATTGCAGTAAGATGTGAGGGAGCTTTCTTGGTATTTACACAGTACTTGGACCAGAGGAATTTCTGGCAGATTTGAAGTCTGAAGTTACATGGCAGGACTTTGCATCAGAATTCATTCCCTTGCAGTACAGATTACAGAGAGATGTTCTAATATAATAACAATTAAGGCTATTCCTTTGCTTTAAATGTCAGCTTGAGTTGATTCATTTTAAAACTGGGAATACAGACAAGAGGCATTCTTCATGTTATGGGCACAGCTGCCCTCTGCAGGGGTTTTGCCAAGGATGACTCTTACAACTAACATCCATCTTTCCACAGAAATCTTGACAGTGGAAACTGCCTGAAATTACATAGCCTTCACAGCTCTGGAACATACTTTTTCAGCCTTCACTATTCAGTTAGAAAACTTGAAGTTATGGTGTGTTTCAGTGTGACCCCTGAGCTTTTGGTTATCGGCTATTCTACTGAAACCCAAACCTAGAACAGTTTGATAAAAGCTGGCAAAGCCCTACTGTATGTTATATCACTGGTCATGCCATTTCCCTCCAGAAGAAAATACTGCTGTCCCTTCAGCCCTTTGCTAAAGTAAGCAGCACTGGAGTCCATGCCTGAATCTTCTGTAGTGGGTCACAGCAAACCCAGATGCTCTTGCTTTTCTTTGTCTGTTTTCTTCTCTCCCTATATATATGTATTTTTTTTATTCCTCATCTCCTGAAATACTGTGTTGGGTTGGGTCTTTTTGGTTGTTGTTTTTTTGTTGTTTTCTCTTTCTTGATTTCTTACTATTATTCCCTTTGTCCTAACACTGCTGCTCTTTGTGTGATGGGATGGGTTTCTTGCTGCTGAGGACCATAGAGAATGTGGCAGTCTGGAAGAGAACAGTTATTTTTTGGTGGTTCTTGCATACCTGTGCAGGTCATTCCCTAGAAAGTGTTTCCTCCTACTCAATAAAGATAAGACAATTCCCTCTTATAACCATAGGGATATCTTGGTGTCATATTGGTTTCAGTGTAGCATGAAATCACATGAGCCCCTGCTGGGTTTCAGAGATCAGTTGGCATTAGTGTAGGTGGGTGTGTAGTGCAGTGGGGGTGATATTGTCAAAAATGTCACTGAGGCATAACCGCCTCTGCTGATCCAGTATGGGCTTTCCTTGGTGTGTGGACAGCTTGCTCTAAGAGTCCTGGCATAAACAGCTTTCCTTCCAGCTTATGATAGCTCTCAGCATGTAGTGTGCCTCATGACTAATTTATTCCATCCACAAGATTGAAAAGCCAGTGTGAGTTCTTGCCTTATTTAGGCGTTGATTAAGCTTTGATAGTCATCAGAGAAATAATAATGAGTAATTAGATCTCAGTGGCAGACTGAGCTTTATAGAACTTAGGTTAAAATCAAACCAGCATCTCTAGTTTTTGTTTGTCTACAAAAGGGAGAGTATTGGTGTATAGTCAAACAAATGCATCTTAATTGTGTATTATTGTGCGCTACCATGTGTTTGAGCTGACAGAAAGATATTTAATGGATACATCAATATACCTATTACCTGTAGTTTTACGTGTTAGCATTCTTGCAGGAGTCAAACACACAGATTCTGAAAGCTCTCCTTAGCTCCAGCATTCAAATTGCTTTCCTACACTGGGGTTTAGATGGTTTTGCTTTGCTTTTAGTTTCCTTCTCTCATTTCTTGAGGGGTTTTTTTTGCCTGCTTTCCATTGATTGCCTAAAGAAGTTGGATGTATTGTGTTGTGGGCATAACCTTGGACTGTGTTTAACTCAAATAAGTTGATAAAAAATAGTCTAGCAAGCAGGAGCTTAATTGCAGCACTTTTGAAATATTATCCAAAATAAGCAGAGTACTAACTTATAATGCAGAGGAAAGAGAAATGCATTGAGTACAAAACTAAATTAATTTATTATAGTGACCAGTGTAAATGTTTGTGATAGAAATATTCTGTGATAATGCTTTTATGTATCTTTAGTACTCTACTGCTAAAATATTTTTCATTGAACAGTTGTGAGTACAGTTCAAAAATCTGCTCTGTGAAGGGCATGTTAAATTTCTGGGACCTTATTAATACATTGATGATATGAACCTTTACTAGGGCATCAAAGGTGTAGTATAACTTAGCAGTGGTAATATTATCAAATGTTCCTATTTTTACTATGGGTTCAGGCAGGCAGTGATTGTTGTGCTAGATGCTCTACAAAAATATATGGACAAAGACCAGATTCTTTGGGAAGTATTGTGCAAATTTTCTTTCCTTAGATAACATTTGTTGCTACTTACAGAATGCCCTTACTGTTAGCTTCAAATTGAAAAGGAAAGCAAAGTCATGGCTGCTGGAGGAGCTGGGCTCCCCTCCCGTTCAAGTGACAGCTGATACTGCAATTTTGGTTTCTTTCACCATGACTGTTAAGGCTGATGGAAACAAGGCAAAACTCAGCATGGATGGTATGTGCTCCTAGAATGGTGACTGCAGTCTTCAGATCCTTGTTTTGTTTTGGCACACTGAAATTTGTGCTGCTGAATTGAAGTGAGGTTTGGGTCTTGACGCCTACCTTCACTGTATGCCAGGTACCACAGCACTTGGCTCTATTTGTTTGCAACAAATTGCTAACTGAGGTGTCATATTCAGACAATGGAGTTGTGCTGGTTTAGCCAAATTTAGAAATATATATATATATATTCTGAGAGAAAGCAGGTTACAAACCACCCCTCCACCACCAGGTTAGGGAAAAAATAAACTTTTCTCCTCGAAGGAAAGTGAAAGAGATAAAGCTATTTATTTAACAAACACACAGGAAAAGGATGATAATGCTAAACAATAAGCCCCCCTCGCTAGAGAGAGAAAAACCTGGGAAAAAATCCAAAAGTCCTCCCGTGGGTCTAGTCTCTCCTCTCTCCGAAGCTGAAGTTTGGCGTGGGGGGGCGAGGGCCCACCTCCGGGGCCTCGGTGGACGGCTCTCCCGGATGAGGTGTTTGGTGTTGCTGCACTGTTCCAGAGGAAAAGAAGGAGAAGAAACCAAAATCTCAGGGAAACAAAGGAGTTTAACTCTCCGTCACTCTCTCCCGAGAGAGAAAAAAGGGGAAAAAAAAAACTGCCAAGCCAGAAGATCGCTTCCTCGCTTCTCCCCAGCAGAAACAGAAACAACTTATCTCTGTCCTTGAACTGTTTCTGAGTAGCTCGCTTGGTTTAGAGGCACAGAAAAAAACTCAGGAATCATGTCTGGGCATAGAACGGTAATGTGGGATACAAGATCATAAAGTCACCCCAAGACGGGAGTGCACCAGCACCTTCTGAGTTGTCACATTTGAAACAAAAATACTTCAGGAATCCTTTCAGAAGAAAAGATTTTCACAAGGCTATAAGTGAGAAAAAAAGGTCATAGGCTCTTTTCTACACTTCCTTGTTACTGTTTTTGAGCACGTTACCGAAATGGATTCAGGATACCTGCATGCAGGACTCCAAACAAAGCCAGAAAATGGCTGAAAAAACTCCGTAGGTAGAATTAATCTCAACTCATTTTATATATGTAGAAGTTAGACATTTAAATCAGTTTTTCACCTTAGACAATGAAGTGGATTTCAAACTTCAAAAGATTGATTCATCTGCTCTGTTTAAATTATTTATCATGAGATGAATTTCCCCATTTGGCTGCCTGTTTATTTTTATTATCTAAGATAACACCAGGGGAGTATCTAAACTGGGGCAGATACCATTCCTGATGACTTGGATGGGACTCAGTTCAAGTTTTATGCCAGGTAAACAATCTGGTAATGATATAAATAAATTGTACCAAATCATCCCTGAATCTCTCCAACATGTAACTGCTTTTCAATTTACATTAATTTGTAAGCAAAGGAAACAAATAACTTTTCCTTGATATTTTAAGAAAGGCTTATAAAGTATTAGCATCATAAAAATTGCAACACTTGGTTTCCTGTTTCATTTGTATACAAAGTTATTTTAGTCCTTGCACTGGAAAGATCTCAGTATAGATGGAACCTGTGGGTTTGGAGCCACAAGCCTTCTGATCTGTTGTGTGAGTCACCTCTCTCTCCTTGCTCCAGGTTCCAGTGCAGTGGTCTGATATGATCTCACTGAAAGCCAGGATGACCAATTATGGCCTACCTAGGTACCAGTGGCTGACCCATGCTTGGAATTTCTTCCAGAGGGAGGTAAGATGACAGTTAATTCATTAACTAAAGTAATACCTGCTCAGTGAGTGTTATTTATCTGCTAAGGGAAAAGTTTTGGTTTTAAGTGAATAGGCAAATAAATGCAAGTTCATTTAGTGTGAAACACTGTAGTGACGCTTTTAACATCACTTGATATAGAATTCTTTAGTTTGTAGGTCCTAAAGGTACTTAAACATCAAAACCAGAATGTTAATAAATTCATTTAAATTGCTAACATTCTCATATCCTTTTTCAGTAAGGTTAGGACACCATTACCTTTTAGGATTACTATAGGATTGAAGGGTATGATGTATATAAAATTAAAAATCTGCAGGTAAAGTAAAATGAATGTGTCTATATGTTGTTTTAATATTAAACTGTGCTCCCCTTCCCATAGGCTCTGTTAGTTTCCTTTCATGGAGCTGTCATGGTTAAGATATGTTTAGCTGGAAAGGAATGGGAAAGGAAGTTTCCAAAAAGATGCCAACACTGTCTCTTTGGCCGAGGTTTGTGAAAGTGATGAGGGTTTTTATTTCCTTTGACTGGGGGGTGGGAAACAAACCAAAAAGCTTCCTTGTATTCACAGCTTTGCCCTCTAGCCTACTGAAATTCAGAACTGTTTTTATAGAATGAAGTATTATGTTACAGAAACATGAAATTGCCCAAGGTAAAACCCATTAACTCCAAATATAACTCACATGCAGGAAGAGAACTCTTTAAATGCCTGTCATTGTGCTGCCCATGTTGAAATGTTGAAATCTATCATTGTTGCACAGATTTCCTGTTTATTGAAACATTTCCTGGCAGCACTTGATTAGTCCGTATTTATACTAAAACCTGAAAGAAAGAGGTTACACACCAGCACACACACTCCCCGCACCCCCCTCCCCCAGTTCCCTGCTCTGGCCATGCAAGTGCTCTGTGAAACTGAGTAATTCTTCATATGCAGGTAGAGTGCTTATGTCTGTTCTGTACCTGAGATAATATAATGAAATGGTCTCAGTCACCTTCTATTGAATAGAGCTGGTACTGTATCCTGGTTTAAATGTATAGGTTGATTAAGTTAAATACTGCCTCTTACTCCCCTAGTTGTTTCATTATAATGGCTGGTTATAATATGAATATTAAGAATAAAACTTCAGCTAAGCCTTAATTTTTCTAGGGGAGAAGAACTTCCTTTTAGAAGTTAGAAGTTTTGGAAGTTAGATTTTCCATATGGCATCTGTGACCAGATGAATGATTTGGGGAAATGAGAAAGCTCTTTTACAGTTTCTACTTAATTGGTGGGCTCTCATTCATATTCCATCGACTCATAGTTCAGATGCTGGATGTATGAGCCTGGTATGTGCTTTGTGTCTGAATAAGCACTCTACTTGTGGCCCTTCTTCAGTCAGCAAAATTGTAATTACAATTCTGTTACCAGAGGTTCAGCCCTGATCAGCCTGGTATTCTTTCTTCTGTATCTTTTAATGTCTGAGAGAGATGGGAAATGTGTTCTCCCCCAGTCCTCTTGCTGGTTAAATGTCAGAGTTGTGACCATGCTATGGAAAGGGTCAGCTGAAGTCAGGAAACAAGAACTGGTCTGGGGAAGAAAAGATACAAGAATAAGAAAAGGATGTTTAATGAGGTGGTCTTTGCAATTGCAGTGAGGAGCCAAAGCTTGAGCTTTCTGTAAAGTCCAGTGCTGGGAGGATTTTGACTGAGTAACAAACCAATAAAAACTGAGACGTGAGAGCTGTGGTAAAGAAGGAAAAAGTGAGATTTTCAAGAGGACTGATGAATTAAAGGCACAGTGTGTGCCAACTTGTCTGGGCACTGATCTGCTTGATTGCGAACAATGAGTGGTGTGAAGTACAGGACTCTGGCTCTGAAGTGGGTTAAGAGGGGCAAATACGATCCCAAGCCTGTGGATCAGAGGAACCAGGGAATGACTTACACTCAGGCTGATCCTGGAGGACATTCAGGCACAAAAAACTAGCATCTTGTTTCTGCAGCAAAGCATATTTTCAGTCATGTCAAGTCCACATCCAATGCCAAACCAAATCTAATGTAGCTGCTTCATCCCTCTTCTGTGTGAAAACAGCTGCTAATGTGGTAGACTGGTCATTTGGCTTTAAATCTCAGGGGGTGCTTTGCAGAGGAGAGACAGGTTGTTAGTCCTGTGGGTTTTACAGCCAGTTACAGCTCATCTGCTTTGCAGCCAAACTTCTTTTTTTTATGGTTGATTCTGTTGCAGTATTTAGTTTAATGTGATACCCCTATCTTCCAGTTTCGGTTTTCCTTTCAGCATTTGGAATTCTATACATATTTGCTTACTCTTTTAATTTTTTTTCCGTATATTCAGGTAGATCTGTGCTTTTTCTGTTTTCAACAAATATATCTGTTGTTGTAGCGTTGCAGGAATAGTCCACTAGTAAGACCTTTTCCTGCTACTTACTCATTTCAGCCATAGGTATACTTGCTCATTAGTCCCCATTTTGACAGGAAATTGTGTTAGTTCCTTGTAGTAAGGACAGGAGAATCCCGTGATAGGACAACTTCTGTGAAACATCCTTTGAGGACGCAATTGGGATTTAAAGCACAGAGCAGGATCATTGGCTGTTTCTGAAGTGTTCATTGGTCACTACATTACATTTTTTTATGTGGCTTTTATGTCAAAGTACAGCAAAACAAGATACGTGGAAGCACTTGTAGATGTTTTTAGTTCTATGTAAATATTTTGGAAGTTGGTATTAGGAACTTATTTAGGTTTCTTGATTTGCCTGCTGAAGAAGTAGCATCATTATTACTGATCTTGACTAATCCTTCCTTTGCAGTTTAAATGTTGTGGCGTGGTGTACTTCACAGACTGGCTAGAAATGACAGAACTGGACTGGCCACCTGACTCCTGTTGTGTCAGAGAGTTCCCAGGGTGCTCTAAGCAGGCACATCATGAGGATCTCAGTGACCTTTATCAGGAGGTAAGGAGAAAACTGTGGAGGTATTGGAAAGTTTCATACATTCTTCCTGATCCAATAATCTTCCAAATTCATCATTTACGTTGCAGTAGAGTAATTTGTTTGTAGACTAGTTGTGTTTATGGAAAGTGTTTATGATTGTTATTTGCTAATGCTGAAGCAGGGGGAGGAAAGAAGGAAGGAAGAATGAAGCCACCCACCCACCCTTACCTGGTTATGAGATGAGTTAGTGGCAGTGCAGTTAAAATCTGAGATGGGCTTTAACTTTGAAGTGTTTGTTTTGTATCAGTTAGGTTGGAGTTCAAATTTATTCCAATCCAAAAGTTATAAATTAGGTGTGAAATAATTTATAACTAGTTTTAAATTAGGCTCCACACCATCAAACTACCACAGGGTAAGTGGAAGAGTACTTTAGTGAAATGTACAGTCAAGGATGCTTTTGAGAATCCCTTTGGGAGATGAGAGCTCTCTTGTTAACAGGTCTCATACCAGGAGGCAAGTAATTCAGTTTTTGTGCTCTGAGCATGCATGGAAACTTGTGAAAATGCTCTTTCTCTCTACCTTACAGTATGATTATTTAAAAAGAGTTACAAAAAAGCCTTAAAACAAGGCGAGGACCTTTTTGAACTCAAAGTGGGTAAGGGAGGTCCTCATGGTAACAACATTGTTGTTCTTACGGTGAAAATTATAAAAACAAGTAAACATGTTCTTTACTAAAACTCTATTCTCACAAATATTATTTTAAGTCACCTTTGTCTGGAAACTACTTTGTTAGCTGCTATTTTTTTTATGCTAACAGACCTCTGGAGACCTATAATTGTACATTCAGTAATAGCAAAATGAGCAACAGCAACAGAAAGCATGTCTCAGTCATATAGTTATGAGGATCTGGGAAGAGGTGTGTTCTTCACTGGATTGCATTTAGAGTGATGCAGGGTGTATAGGAAGGAGGATGGGCCTGAGAATCATGCTTTCAGATGCTGTGGCATGAACATTTCTTCAGTGGATGGTGTAGCTCTGCATTATGGAAAATCACCCAAAGAACCATTTTATTTTCTCCCAGTCTCTTTAAGGCTGTTTAAGACTCGTTCTTAAAAGAATCTATTGCATGGCTCTTGTTCAGGAGCTATGGAGCAACACCTCTGAAGCAGAGGAGATTAGCTATATAAACAAGCTAAAATGAATCTTGGCTATTGGCAGTAAACAATCAAGTGCTGGGGAAATGAATTTGTATGTTATTGTCTCTCTATGAACAGAAATTATTTAATCTAATCTGGACTTCCAGACATCCATCCTAGAAGGCTGTGTGCTTCCACTAGGAAGAGAGAAGATAGAGCTGCCAAAAGGCAGGTGCCTCAGAAGGCCAGTCTGTGCTAAGGAACCTTAAAGACAATGGCAGAGGTTGGTTTTTTTCCCACCGGATACTAGTAGACCCTCTCTTCCCTTATGGCAGGGCTCACAGCACTGACAGCACTAGTTATGCTTTAGAAGTGTCAGTCCCTGAATGAGAAAGCCATTCAGGCTGCTTCTGGGGCCTGACAGTCTCTTACATATTTTGAAAAACTAAAAATTCTGGCTCACTCTGCAGTAATGGTTGCTTTTTGTAATACTGTTGCTACTGTTAATACCATAGAAGTCTGTCATAGAGAGCCTTCAAGGAATGTATGGAAGCTGTAGAACATTCATTTGCCCCCTGCTTCCTTCTTAGGTGAGAAGGCAGGAGTATGTAAGCAGTGTCACTCAGTGAAAAACTGTTCTTTGAGCACAGGAAGCTCAAAAATTTATGAGAAGTATTAGTCACTGGAATGTAGTGTCTAAAGTGCAAGGTTTTCTTCTGTCATCTCTTTTGCTAACCTTTAATGCCCATGTCATATTCCAGGAAAGTGTTTCTCTGAGCACTTCATATGTTTTTTTGGTTCTACTTGGAGAAAATTAATAGCTAAAGATGATTATGATGTAGGACATAAGGGCCGTGTTATGACCCACTTGATAAAAGAAAGGCTGCTTAGCTTTTTTTTAAAAAGAAATCTGAAGGGCACATTTATGGTTCTTCCCCTGCTGTACCATGGAGGATTTTGGGTGGATTCAGCACTTAGCAAAAATTTATTTTTGGTTCTCTACCGCAGAATCCATTCCAAAAAGGGACAGGCTGTGTTCAGTTGTATCAGCCACAAAAATACTTCATTTCTCTTTGAGATATGTACAATATTTTGTTGGCAAAATGTTTCTTTCCATGGCATTTGCCTGTGGGGTGTTTCACAGACTCTTACAGTATGCTTGCTAATAAGTTTATCAGTATCATGCAAAACCAGCTCCCAAGACTAATCTGCCTAACTTCTGCTTTGGGGAAGGGAAAAAGCTTTTTTAGAACGTGATTCAAACCAAACTAGCATAGTCTGGTGGTTTGAGAGGGAGCCTGATAAGATTAGCCTCGCTAGCCTAAAATAGGTTTATGCAAATATTTGGCAAGTCCATTCTGGTACTTCAGAAAAATTCTTTGTAGTACTTCAGAAAACTGAAGTTTGGTTTGTCTGGGACTGATAAATGTGTTTTGTTGTAGCCGTGCTGTGATTTTTTTGTGGGAACTCAGAACTTTCTATAGTCTAAGTTGGAATCCTTCACAATTTAATTTTTGTAGAAAGAAAGGTGACTTACAGTTCTGCTTGAAAGTATTTTTGGCAGGAATCATGTTCTCCCTGCTGGATATTGAGAGCTATTTTTCAATTGTACTAGTCTTCTTGAATTGCTTTTATTCTGATGAGCTTCACCTTTGGTGCAGTTTCATGAACAGACTGACCTTAGAAAGAGCATGGTTGTGAGGGAAGTGTGAAGATGATGATGTGGCCTTGGAGGTTTGTTGTGGTCTGAAAACAGGAGGAGCTCTGCCCATCTTGTGATTGGGGACTACAGCCTAGATAAAATGATAGGTAGGCATTGATATCTTAAAAAAAAAAACTTGCATGTTCAATATTTTCTTTTGTTTTCTGGCATAATTTTCAGTATATTCAAAATTCATTTTAATTACATTAATTTTGTTTTAATTTTTAATTTTACAATTTGCTTTAGTATACTTTTAATTATACTCAAAATTTGAGTGTACAAAAGACTGGTTGAATTTGCTGATGGCTTATCGTTTCTGCTCAGAGAAGTGCCTTAGTTCAGTTCAAGTTCTTATTCTATGATGTAGTAAATCACTAATATATGCTAAATAAGAAATACGTGCTTTTTTCTGTTTCAAGACTGAAAATATAAAATAGCCTGTTTAATACATATGAATTAAGCCTTTAATCCGTAGCGTTGTAGGAATCTGAAGCTGACTCTTTGGAATGATTGCTGCAAAGTTTTATACTATATTTGACTTGTCAACAAGAGCTCCCCATTTAGTGACAAACTTTTACTTTTGCTGAGGAAAGTATATTTATGTACTGTTTAATTGCAGGCTACCAACTATCAAAGTGTTACATAAGCAGAAATAAAATGCATGAATGTGAAGTTGACAGGGCTGGCTGGGTGTTTCTCAGTTTTGAAGCTGATTTTGAACGTGTGTTAGAGCAGAGCTATAAGAAGATCATTAAATGGAGGAAAACAGTCTATCTAGGTTGGGCGTAATTTGTCTCAGTTATGTGCCTGTGTACTGCAGGAGATGCAGGCATTAATGTTATTGCTCTCGGTTAGTGGATGTTTTCTCTAGGCAACAAATGAACTGAGTTTGAATATTGCTGTGGTGGAGCATTTTTAAATTGTGACCAGCATCCACCTTCATCCCTTAAAGTTATCAAAAGTATTAAAATGCAGCCAGTTTCTCTGTAATTAACAACAAATTTGGGAAATAGTATAACTACAACTGCCTTCCAGTTGAAGAAAAGAAGGTGCCAACGTGACAGTTTTTGTCATTCCTCCACCCTCCCCGGCCCAAGTCCAATTACATTACATTGTGTTGGGTTTTTTTTCTTCTGAAATTTCAGAGAATGCATACTTGCTTCTTTTTCTGTGTTTGCTGCTGTTTAGAAAATGAAATAGTGAAACGAGGAAAGACATTGAGATCCTTTAATTTACTCTGGTACAATTATCATAGAGTACATTAATTTTATATAGATCCTAAATGAAAATCTGTTGACTACAGTGTGAATTTTGTGTGTGGTGCAAAAATGGGGCCTTTCATCAAATATATTTAGTACTGTAGCATTTGAAATTGGCTTTGTGGAATTTCAGTGTGATTGAAAAGCATTATTTATTGTGTCCTGTCTTCAAATTCCATCACTTTGATCGATTGCTTTATTTTCTTAGAAAAGCCATAAGAAATATGAAGTGAGGGTATAAATGCAAAAAATAACATTCTCAAGACAGTGCCCATTTTGATGAGTTCCTGATGTCTGCTTCTGAGACCAGTGCCCATCCAGTTTTTTACTCTGAATTTTCCCTTGATATGTATGTTGCTTTGATAATTGTGCTGTGAAACCCTGCAGAGCTTAGAATAGAGGATAAGCATCATGCAGAGTAGCAGAGGCCCCTCTCTTCATGGTCTGATTGTCTCTTAAGACGGGGCATTGCCCTTACTGAGCAACGAGCATTCTAACCTGTGTTTTGCACTGTTAGCCAATAGTTCCCAAAGCTGCTGCCTCTCTGTGGATCCTTGCTGCCTTACAAAGGCTTTTCTGAAGCCTTGTGTGATAGGTAGTTGGCCATGTAAGCAAACTGGAGGGCCTGCATTAAAGGTTTGGAAAGAGCTAAATTCCATTTTTGTGAGCATCAACTTAAAATGTTTTAACATAGTTTTCATTATATCTTTTCTGATGAGGTTACGCAGGTCCGTAGATCTTTCCTACAATACTGTTTTAGCTTCAGTGTGGTATTCTCTGTAGAAAAAGTCTAAAAAAAGTTTAAAATAGTTGACAACCCTGCAGATCTTCCATTTAAGAAGAGAAACAAGATGGTAAGAGGACTTTACTGGCTTTTAAACCTTCACAAAACCAATTGAGTTTCTGTAACCATTAGTGAGAGTTGATAGGAACTCAGATCAACTTTGAGTGATTTCTGAATTGAAAAGCAGCACAGATCTCCTCCAGTAAAGTCTCTGTATATGAGAAAACTTAAAGTTGGCATTATGGAAGCACTTAAAAACTAGGCAAAATAATTTCCAAAGTATTGTTTGAAGGAGCTGAGAGAGAGATTCTTGGGAGCCAGAAAAGACAGCAGCGGGTAGGATGAGCTAGTAAGCCTTGGGAACTGCAAAACAAATATTACTGACTGTTTTTTAAAATCTATTTTTGTTTTATAGGGATGCGGTAAAAAAATGTACACTTTTTTGAGGGGGACGAAGCAATTGCAAGTGCTGAGATTTCTTGGAATCTCTATTGGAGTAACGCAGATCCTGGCTATGATCCTCACTATTACTTTGCTGTGGGCTCTGTACTATGACAGAAGAGATCCCAGAGCAGATCAGATCATGGCACTGAAGAGTGATACCTCACAGGAGCTGTCATGTCATTCCATGGAGCTACTGAAACCAAGCCTGACCAGGATCTTTGAACATACATCCATGGCAAACAGCTTTAATACACACTTTGAAATGGAAGAGCTATAAGTGATGCAATGAATCTGCGAAGTCGTAGAGGATTTTTATTTTTTTGTTGTTAATCTTGTTCTGTTCCATCAAATATGCCAAATATATCAGTCTTCTTATGCATCAGAAACCAGGTAATGAATGGAAGTGAGGAGACCAGCAAAGAGAGATGAGCCTGTCATCAGCCTCTGAGCCATGGCCTCAGCGGTGAAACAGAGTTGATTTTGTGTGTTTGTTTTTTAAAAGGCACTCATTCAGTTGGGCACAGTAATACTCATTGTCACAAGCTGTGTGAAGTGTAAAACACTGACTCATTCACAGGTAGACTGAACCTGTAAGGAAGCATCATGGGAAGGGAAGAGAAGTATTCATCTTCTGAAGAAACCGCTGTGCTTTGAGCAAACAACATGTGACTTCAGCTGAAATTGACTTTTGATAAGCCATTTGGAAAATGTCTTAATCAGGGATCTATGTATGTATAATTGTGTGTTTTCATGTGTGCATGGAAAGCAGAGCTGCAATTCAAGTTAATACTTGGATTTAAAAATTTGCAAGATTTTTTAAAAGGGTGAGACTTTCTTTTTTCTAACAAAACCTTTATCTTAGCTTTTGTTGTTAAAGATGTTCTAAAACTTCTATTTTTATCTAACATAACGATTTTTTAATTTCAAATGTATTAAACAGAGATTGAATACAAAACTATAGCTCTGGACAATAGACTATAGTTTTCTGGAGAATTCTTCTATCAAACAGTTTGTTCTGTGGACTGTTTCTTAGTAAAAAGGAAGAAAACCTTAAACATTCTTTCCAAAATGGGAATCAGTATGGGAGTAGCGCATTTTTATAGATAAATCTTTTCTCCTGTGATTCCCCTGAAGCTAGGAACAAAAGACTGCAAGAAAAATGCCTACAGTTCTGGATGCTATTGCAATAATTGTAAAAGTACACAGGGAAAAATTTTACTTTGGTGACTGCTTCATTAAGAGCTCTCTAGTGGCTTAAAATGCCAGCCAGAAACATGATTAAAATGTATTTATTGAGGTGGGGAAAGTGCATTTTACTGTATTTTTATGAACAATGTCTATGTCATAGGACTATTTTTACAATTGGCCACGCTCTTGAAATATGTATTTGTTCCACAGAGTATAGTAGTTTGTGGCAAATGGGCTTTTTACATAATACTACATTTAAAAAATTCTTTCATTCGTTTTGGAATTTGTAAAAGAAAAAAAAAAGCAAGATGTGATTTGGTAGACAATAAAATTGCTTTTCTCTTAAATTCCATAATGACTTTTTTATTTTTAAGTCTTAGAGTGAGAATGCTTTGGATGGGCATTGGGAGGGTCCTCCTGCTAGTGTGAGTTAATTTGACATGTCTTTACCCATTCCACTGACTCTGTTGTGGAGAAACTGCAGTGTAAGTGTAATTGTCTTTTTTTTTTTTATTGCTTCTGAGAATAACTTCTTCAGGGCTTGTGAAATTAAGCTCTTCAGTTGTGTGGGCTGTTGTTTGCTTTTTAGCAGTCTGCATGTGGGTGTAATTATTTCAAGGGTACTGTTGCGAGCAAGATTACCTTTCTGCTTTTGTACTTCTTCTATAGATGCTAATACTTATTTTGGAAGGTAAAAAGAAGAGACCATCTAATGGTAATGGAGAGACCATCCCAAAATTTTGTTTGGACTATCTTTGTCAGGAGTACTTTCTTATGTTCTGTTTTGGGAAGCCTTGGCCCAGTGCTACTGCACAAGTACAGCTGAGTTCCACCCCTCCCACTGCTCAGCCTGGGTAGTGTTGCTGTAGCTAAGGGTAAGGTTCCTGTGTGGACAAGGAGCGGGTGTCTGACAAAGTCTGGGTGTAGAGCAACTCCAGGCTTCGGAGTACTACGGAGACCAGTGGTGCTGTGCAGTGGACTGAGTCGTCATTTGCCCCAGTTTAAAAACAAAAAAAAATGTCCGTACAAACCACAAATTGTGGAATCTTGATTGTGGATTACATGTACACTGCTACATTTGGCAGTGAATTACTGCTGAATGTAGGGAATTTCATTTAAGTAATGTAAAAAAAGTAATGTAAAAAAAGTAATGTAAAAAAAGTAATGTAAAAAGAAATACAAAATTCCCTTTTGCCAGGAAACATCAGCCCTTAAGAAGCTTTACTCAAGGAGTGTCTGTGGAAGCTCCTTTAGTCATGCTTCAAATATCCCTAGTCTTTCCAGGTGAGGACTGCTCAGACTATCAGTGGGGGTTGCCTGTGTACCTTCTTGTGTCCAGGTTAGAGCTCATGAAGGACCAAATACAGGAACCCAAGGGAGGGGGATGCGTTGGAGTTCAGAGATACTTACAGCCCAGGTCATTTGGTTTTAGGCTGTCTGAGTGCTGAGGAAGCACTGCTTTGAGGTGTAGTCAGGTTTTTTTAACAGCAGAGGGATTGCTTTGGGGAGGCCTCCTTTGATGCAGAACCAACCTCCCCAAGCAGTGTTTATGGACCGCCACAACAACAAACATCTACAGTCAGGGAATCCTCCCGTGGGCTTGGCTACCCAACTCCTGAGCCAGTCTACATTCTGGGAGAGAATCTTTCTGAATATTTAACCACACTTGCAGAAGTAGGTCTCAGCTGTAAATAGGAACACTTTTAAGAATTTTTTCTTTGACTGCTCAGGCTATGAGGTGTCTGTTTTTGTAGGGCTTCTTCAAAGAGCCTTAGAATTAATTGACTCAACTGCAGTGAGCCTGCTCTTTTCCTGTAGAGCTTTAGAATATATGTAGGAGAGAGGCTGCTTGACAAGACCAGAACATTCAGAGATACTTGAGGCAGTGAAAACTACTTCCTCTTATTTTTTTCCCCTCAGTTTTACAGGAGTACTTGGAGAAGGATGGTGTGTTTTTTGTTCTCTGCAGCATAAAATGTAATGAACTAAATCTTTCTTGTTGCAACAAAAAACTACGGAGATGCTCCTTAACATTTTTCACAGAGCACTCTAGGACCAACTGTATCAGAAAAAGGGGTCACTCCCTGCTAGCACCAAGTTTTCTGTTCAGCACAGTGATTATACTGAGTCCATGGGACTGTGCCTGTTGCTGTGGGGCTGAGCAGTCATTAGATTAAGTGGATGCTTTGAGGAGGCAAAAATCACTATTTCTGGTCCTCGGATAAGGTATTGATTCATCTGCCAACAAGTTGTGTGACAAGATTTTTGAAAGGAAAGAGCTACATTTTCTCCTTTATAACTTTGCATTTTGTAAAAGCATATATGAATTTAAGGGAATATATAAAGAATGAATAGTAAAAAGAGGCTGTTGGTCACAGGAATTATACAGTTAAATATGATGGAGGAGGGGCTTTATAAATAGCTTTTAAAGTTTTTATTTCAAAAGCATTGTATTTGGTCTCAGAGCATGGTGCTAATAACGCTAGGGTTGCAAGATCTATACCCATATGGGCCATTCACTTAAGAGTTGGACTTGATCCTTGTGTGTCTCTTCCAACTCAGAATATTCTGTGATTCTGTAAACTATGCAGAAGAACACAGATTAATTATTAAAGTCCTACAACACTGAAATACATAGGGTTTGCATGGCACTGTAGTGGGGAGGCTGTAGGGGTGATTTGTGTGAGAAGCTGAGAAGCTTCCCTCATGTCTGACAGAGTCAGAGCCAACCAGCTCCAGCACAGACCCACTGCTGGCCAAGGCCAAGCCCTTCAGTGACAGCCCTAACACCTCTGGGATGAGTATTTAGGAAGCAGAAAAAGTGGTTGTGGCAGCAGCAACTGCAGCTGGAAAGGCATGAGAGGAAGTGCTCTGCGGAGACCAAGGTCAGTGAAGAAGGAAGGGCAGGAGGTGCTCCAGGCACCAGGGCAGAGATTGCCCTGCAGCCTGTGATGAAGTCTATGGCTGTGCCCCTGCAGCCCATGGAGGACCATGGTGGGGCAGAGATCCGCCTGCAGCCCGTGGAGAGCCCCACACCAGAGCAGGTGGATGGATGCCTGAAGGAAGCTGTGACCTTGAGCATAGCTCCCACTGGAGCAGGCTCCTGGCAGGACCTGTGGAGAGAGGAGCCCACGCTGGAGCAGGTTTGCTGGCAGGTTTGTGTGACGCTGTGGGGGACCCACGCTGGAGCAGTTAATGAAGAACTGCAGTCCATGGGAAGGACTCGTGTTGGAGAAGTTTGTGGAGAACCATCTCCCATGGAAAGGACTCCATACTGGAGCAGGTAAAGAGTGTGAGGAGCCCTTCCGGGGAGGAGGAAGGAGCATTAGAAAAAACGTGTGATGAACTGACCACAGACCCCATTGCCTGCCTCTCTGCACCTCTGAGGAGGAAGAGGTAGAGAATTCAGGAATAAAGTTGAGCTTGGGAAGAAGGGAAGGATGGAGGAAACGTGTTTTATTTTTTATTACCTTCTCTGTATTTGATTGGTAATAAATTAATTGCCCAAAATGAAGTCTGTTTTTCCTATGAAAGCAGTTGGTGAGTGATCTCTCCCTGACTTTATCTCAACCCAAGATGTATTATTTTGTTACATTTTCTCTTCCCTGCCCAGTTGAGAAGGGAAGTGATAGAGTGGCTTTGATGGACATCTGGCATCCTGCCGGTGTTGTCAGCCCGCCACAAGCATTGCATTTAATCCATGCAAAATGCTATTGTCAAAGTGAGATTGTATCTAAACCTTTCCAACTTGTGTATGATGGACTACTTCCTGTTAAAAAAAATGTGATGCCCTAAACTTCTGAGAATATTTATACATCTACTTCCTTTTTATTCAGCACTCCCCCACTACAGCTGTTCCTTGTGCAGAGATATTCTAAAAAGCAGATAACCAGATAATATAGGCAAGTAAGAAACTAAGCTGTCTGGATTTCATATATCTTCTGGACATTGCCAACCTATATATAGTGTTCACTCCTGACCCTCCTCTTTTAGCCACATGTTTACATATCCCATCAGCTGATGGCTCTTCTAGAATAGGCGATAATCCTAAAATATTCCCATGGTCAATGGGAAAATAAAGCCCTGGTGGGCCCTAGATGCAGCAAAGAGAGCTTATGACCTCCTAAGCACCCTCCCTGCCCAATATTTAATGATCTTGCGGCTTTCGTAATTTGTCCTCCTCCAGATCAACTTCCTCTCTAAAGGCCCTGCTTCTCTCTTCAGCAGCTGAGGCTGCATCATGTTCTCTGCTGTGAAAGCCTTCTGTTGGTAGCGTGCTTTCACCGAGGGTATATCCACAACTTCAGAATGTAAAGTGTATGTTTTCAGTTTGTCTCCTGTAGGTATTTCATGAGAACACAGTTCTCAAAAATGCTCTGGGATGGTTCAGACAGGTACTCCTTTTATCTTGCCCCAACACCCAGGGCAGTGAGCTCCTCCCAGAGGTGACCATCACATGTGCTAGTGCTGATTGGCATTGTCTGCAGCTGGTCGCCCTTTATTAGTGATGCATGGTGTGTTGTTACCCACTCTTAGGCTACAAAAAGAGTTTGATCTTCTCTGTGCACTAATATTTTATCAGGGGAATTTGATACCAGCTATGAGGAGACTCTGTAGGCTGAGAAGTTCAGCAGAGCAGTTTGGTTTTTGGATGTATGTAGCGGACATTTTTTAAAGTACAGATAAAGAAGTGGAGTTCATACTGCTGGAAAAAATGCTCCAATTCTTTCTGCTGCTGCAGGCTGGGAAGGGAAAGGTAATGGCTGGTGTCTCAAGACAAGGGCAACTCTGTAGTGGAGCTGTGGTATCCTGGTCTTGATGGCTCTAGTATCGTTTAAATACACTCACAGCTTGCCGGGAATTACTGTCTAGGACATTTGCTGACTTCAGATTTAGTGTTCCTTTCAAATTATTAGAGGGGGGTAAAAAAAAAGTTTCATGAATAAGTTATTGCAAAACCAGGTTGACCCATTCAAGCATGCAGATGTTTTATTTAAATATTCCTCAAATGTCTATTTACTCAGCATAACACATGTATTATGCTGCCTTCTGAAATACGATATATGACTGTCAAACAAAACTGTCAAAACAACAACCTTGGTTTCTTTGTATGATACACAGAAATAATTACATTTCATGTACAGTACAGATGCATTTTACACAGTCATCAACAGTCATTCACTACCAAAACAGCATTTAAATCACCTAAAACACCAAAAAAATGTGTATTTCCCAAATTCAGAATAAATTAATGGTTTTGCATTTGACATATGGAAAGATGGAGACAGGACTGGAATTCTGAAAAATCTTACTAAATTATCTCTTAAGCTGCATTTTAAAAATGAAAGTACAAGTTGCTTCAGGGGTATAACTGTTATGCAAGTGTATTGCTGTAGTGCGTTCTTTCTAGTGCCTATGAACAAGAGGATAAAGAGCTTTTTAAAAGACACATGACCTGATGGAGTCAGTAGATTTCCTGGGTTGTGTGTAGTCTGTACCAAAGTAGGTTTACTAACTGCCTCTTTGCATTATTACACTGATACGACTAGTCATGAAGTACCATGCGATGTGAAGAAGTTGCAGTTTGCTGACATCAAGGCAGTTTTTTTATCAGTAACTGTTTGGCAAAAAGTGGGGACCACGTATGAGTAACCATGTGTAGAAGTAGGATGCAAGTAAAAATTCTGATGTGTTCTGCCTGTCCTTTAAATCCATTAAAGTTTATGTAACCTACCAGCTTCAGCAGATCTGCTGCAGTTTTCTAACAGGGTGGAAGAGAGGGCAGCACTGGGTAATGGACTTGGGCAGGGTTGCTCAGAAGGAGCACCCCTCCTCTGGCTCAGAGGACAGCCTGTGCTTCTGCTCTCTGATGTTTGAAAGAAATGGAGAAGCTCACTTTACAATGAGTTAATCGTTCTGATTTGAAAACAAAATGGGAAGTTAATTGCAAGTTAACCAAGAATGCATTAACTTCAGAATAAGTAAATGATAAAAGAGTAATGAATGGCATCATCTACTCTTTTTACTTGCAGTTTAATTCTAATATGTGATGCTGTATTTTGATGTATATACTGTAGCATGATAGTCTATCATCTACTCTTCACTGTTGACAGGTAGAGAGAAAGACCAGTATTTGTGTGCAAGAAAAAGTGTATCATCAGCAAGTTTCAGTTTTTAGTGGGTATTTAATGTAAATTTTCAGGTCAGTAGAATGCTAGCAAATACTATACTGAAACATACACTACTCAAACTATTAAATAACTGTGTTAATCATTTATTGTAATGGCATCTAATGCACTGAGCCTTTTGATTTATATGCATATTGTATTTTGCAGACATGCAATTATTTCTGATCCAGTGTTTTTGATGTATATATGTATGTATTGATATGCACATATTCCATGTATATTTGATGTATATGGTGTATGGTATGTCATGAATATAAGAAGCATTATGATACATCTAACGTACTTTCATGAAGAAAAACTACCTTTTTTAATAGGAAAAGTTTCTGATAATATCAATATCTTTTATAAATGATGCCAAGAAGCCTTAACTTGTAAAACCTTCATATTACCTTTTAGGCCTGCCCATGTAGGCAAATTCCAATTGTAATCAATTATATTTTTATAGCTTTGGGACTCAATCCATTATTCTATCATTGTTTTTAGGTAATTAAATATTTTTCACACAATATAAATTTTCAAACAAGTTTTAAGATGCGAGTTCACAGATAATTACAAAAAGAATTTAGCCATCATTTTTACTGAATGTCTTTCTGTGTCTTCCAGTGTAGCTAATACTCTGGATGCTGCAGAATGTAAGCAAGGATCATTTGGAGATAAGTGTTAGCTGATCCCCAAAACACCTTTGTGGTAATTTGAATTCAAATAGGATTGCTCCTGTAGCAGTAAATTGCGACAAGAGGTTTGTTCTGAAAATACAGAAGTAGACAAGTTGTCTGTGGAAGAAAGGACTGTGTTTTCATCAGTATCCTTGAAATCCCAAATGGTATAGTTATGCTGGAGTGGGCAATGAACTGTCAGAGAAATAAAGAACAGTGAACAAAAAGAACAGTGACTGAATAGCAGTTTGTGGTGCACAGTTTGGCTGTAAGATTATTTAAATGTTTGCCATTAGAAGTTTATAGTGTAGATGAAGTTGTGTAAAATACTTTAAAAAAAAAAAAATCCTGATTCCTGATACAACAGGTGTACAATGATTTATTGCGGTTGTAACAGTACCTAGGAAGCAAGATAAAACAATAGTAAATATTGAACTAACTGAACACCTTTAGTTCACTAATGAGTGTTTGAATAAGAAATACTGCGTTTTTCAAAGGGAAGTTATTTGTACAACTACCATGGAACATTAACAATCAGCTTGTTGTAAGTGCACGGAAATGCCCCTTTCTACAGTATTATTTTATCATGCCTAATCTGAAAAACAACAAAAGTAAACTGAGATCACAGCTCCAAATAATTTCAGCATGCATTATGGTTGTAGTTCTTTCAGTCAGTATAAACATATTTCATATGAGCATTTTTTCATTCATTTTTTGACAGTTCTTCAACAAGTTTGTGGTTTATTAACAGGGAAAAAAAAGACAAGTTATCAAAATGTTTCTCGTTGTTTTGCATTCAGCAGGAACATAGGTTTCTATTTTTTCGTTTGTGTTTTTTTCTAAAAAGAGCTTTCATGATAAGAAGAAGCATCAATGGGGACATTTCATTGTGCTCATATAGTAAGTCAGGATGGTCACAGAAGATTCCACCACACGTCAGTTCGGACAGGGGTTTAGAAACTCCTTTTGGTTCACACCCTATGACACCAAAACCCACAAAGTGTTTTGTTTCTCCTGAACCTCTTGCTCTGTGGCCACTGGCACACTCGTCAAGGGGCGTTGTCAGCTCTCTCATTCCTCACGACTCATTTTTCACTGCTTGAGCTCAGCTTGCAATTGGTCTTTATGCTAATTTATAAATAATTCCTTGTTTTATAATGCAGATACTCTGACAATGTTTCCTCCCGAATACTCGGGAGAGTCTGGCCTATCGTCTCCTTCAGGTGTGGTGACTGGAGGTGTTGGGATGCTGATTATTGCTGTAGTGACGTAAGGCTGCTCACAGTTTAGTTTAACGCACTCATCCACTTTGGCATTTAAGCTGGAACGGCTGGAGGAAAAAACAAAAATCCATGAAGAAAGTGTAGTTACCACAATCCTCTCATGCCTGATTCCATTCCCTCAGCCAGCCATCTCCATCCTGCCCCACTGGAGAGCTCTAAGTATGGAGCAGCACCACCCCACCGCCCTGTGCCCCAGCAGCAGGTGGTCCTCGGCTGTGCTCATGTCCATGTCCCTCTCTCCCTTCCCTCCCACCATTTCAGCACTTCTCAGCCAACCACCTGTGTTTCTGAACAGGGGAAGCATTGCAAACTTAGCATAGCCAAGTTGCTTACTATGCAGGAAAGTGGAAACTAAGGGCCAGTCCAAGTCTCCTGCATATTCCTCAGTGGCATGCATATTTAAGAACATGAACATATTAGGAATAGTTTCTTCACTGAAACGGTTGTCAGACATTGGAACAGGTTGCCAAGGGAAGTGGTTGAATCACCACCCTTGGAAATGTTCAAAAGGTATGTGGATGTGGCACTTGGGACACTCACGTTTAGTGGTGAACATGGTGGTGCCAGGTTAATAATTGGCCTCAATGATCCTGGAGGTCTTTTCCAACCCTAGTGTTTCTGTCATTCTGTGATTCTGTGTATATTCTGTTTCCTCAATAGTAAGGCACTCTAATATGCACTAAGTTTGTGTTAATATGTTCATGGAGTTGCTGTAGTACCTCCCAGTTGTAAAAAACATATAAAACTCAGACTATTTCAAGGCGAAACTGGCATTTTGTGCTTGTGTTTTTGTTTTCTAGCACAAAGCTGGTGCTTTTTGTTTTTATGTACATGGTGTCTGGAAGTATGATCCTGGCAAGTCCTCTAGCAGAAAAAGAATGGATCCAGGTAGAATATTTCCTGAAAAACTAAGATAGATTGGAGCTTTGTGCTGGCCAGAAGGTTTCATTGCATAACAGTTGAAAAACTTCAGTAGTTCCAAGCTGTTGGATTGTTAATGGAAGTGAAATCCAAAGCTAGTAACTATACAAAGGAAGCTACTCAAAATGTAGCTTAACAAGACAATCTCTAGCAATTTGTGCTGAAAATGCTTCTTTATTAAAGGGTGGCATGTATGAGATCAATAGAAAAGACTTCTGGGTCTCCTGAGACCTCTGCTGTATTTTCAGAGGTGGTATTTGGATATATGTGAAAGCCAAGTACTTTACTTTTGAGAGTACAGGGACATTCAGTAAACTACAGACTCTTAAACTGCACTTTTCTCACTTCTGTAATAACTGCTCAAACTAGGAAATACATTTTTCTTATCCATTTCATATTTTTCATTTAGAAGAGTCTTCCGTATGACTGTTACATTTAGGACTCTGGGAATCAGTTTTATTTCTCTGCTCTGCAGAAATGCAAGGAAGTCTCATTTCCTATGCCTCTGAACCAAGAAGGGGCAGACAGAGCACTTGTTCATCTCGTATATCTAAATCGGACATTTTTTGATGTGAAATTTTTCTTCTTATGCACTTGTCCACAGCATATAATCTTTGGTGCTCTATTTTATTTGGGATCCGTGGATGCTGCTTCCTGCAAATAGTGCACAGTAGTTTGTGAGGAGGGCCTGGGAGGGCAGAAATGGATAGACAGAGACTATTCTATTATTTTGCATTAAGCTTGAAGCAAACGAAGCACAAAATATTTCAGTACCAGTACCCATTTTTAGATGAATATTGGACTCTCATCTTTAGCCTTACTGCCTGCCTGTGGAGGCCACAACAGCTTCACATCTCTTCCCTAACAAAGCCAGGGGCCTCAGCTCTGGGTGTGCTGATGCACGTGAGGTACCTGTTAGACAGAGGCGTCCTCTCCACACATCTGATCTGGATGGTGCTGAGCTCCTGCACGCTGCCGGGGCGGCTGCCGGTGATGGTGGCGTTTGGGATGCGGTACGTCTTTTTATGTCTTCGGGAGCAGCACGTGCTGGTCACGCCTTGTTGAGACGAAAGAGAGGGGCTGTGGCTCGGGGGTCTGTTCACTGTAGAAACCTCCATGCAGCTCTCTTCATAGACTTGCTCATCCACAAACTCGTGGTTCTAGCCCAGAGGAATCCAACAAAGGGACAAAGCACACACAGAAAGATAATTGAAGTGAACATATTAATCATGATTGCTTAACAGTTTAAATTGACACAACTGAATAAACTGGGAAAGTTAGACAGCTTATTCTTGATTATAGTGTTTAGCCCATATTAGTCTGGGCTGAATACCAATACAAATGTAAACACTGGAACAAAATTAACAAGAAAATGTTAATCCAAATTATTTTGCAAACTAGAGTGTGGTTGTAATGTAGTTTGCATTATAAATATCTGTATAATCTTTGAAGTGCCACAAAATAGAGGATTATGTTTATTAATAAAATGCAAGTGGTGCTTATGTAAATACTCTAAATGTCGGTTGAAAATAAATGCGATTTATTATATTGAACTATAATATAATAAAATTCATAAATATTTTTCAGATAAGTTCATAAGGCTTCCTTTTGAATTACATGTTAGAAATCAGGATTCAAACCAATATTTTTTGAGGTATGCATATATCTAAAAGAAAAATATTTAAACAAATAGAAATTTTGATTAGAGGAGATGAGTTATTTAAGTGTCCTAACAGTTCCTAATTACTGTAGATGGATGTGTCAAAAGCAGTTTGGAGGACTGACTATTTTAGTTAAATGAAGTCCTCTTTATTCACACAGTCTTTGTTTGATCCCAGCAAAGACAGTAGTTTTATAGGGTGGTCACAAAGATGAATCCAAATTCACTCAAACAACCAGTTTACATTAATTTGTCAAGTGATTAGGGAGTATTTCACACCCAGTCACAATTTCCACATTTTCTATGCGTGCAAAAGAGCATGAAATAGTGTTATTCATGGTGGCAAGGGAGGGGAGAAGATGCAGGGCAGTGGGAGAAATTTTTAGACTCATTTAAAAGTATAAGGCCAAACTAGGCAGAGATTGAGATATGTTTGCATGCAGTTTGAGAAAGCCTCCTATTTCAAGAAAAGTCTTTCCATTTACTGTTGGAATTAGTCCGTGTATCCCAAGAATATTTTACGGAAATTGTTTAAGGAGCATTTTCTGGATTGTTTTACACTCTACTCAGTCTCACATCAAATTTTCCAGCCTGTTGCATTTTTGTGTATTAGACTGAGGTAAATTATTTTTCCCCTAAAAATTTTTCCTCTAATTGGAAAGGTGCTGATGTTTTTCAGAATTGCTATATGGGGCCAATATAAAATATGTGAACAAAGTAAAGAGAATAACAACTCTGGCCAAGTGTTTATGACAAATGGAAATACCTTTACAGGCATAGCATTTTTATTTCCATTTCTTCTGTTCTTCTTCACTCATAGATAAGTTTGTGTGAATTAAGTGGTGTTGAAGAATGCAAATTTCACGTGATAAGGAAAAAAAGGAACTTGCTTGACAAATGACTTTTATAAGGCATATGTCAGCCATAATCAAGATTTTGAACATGATCACACAGTAGACGTAAAATTCAGAGAGCAAAATAACCTAATTGCTCTCATGAGATTACGTTCAGGGGCTTAGAGTATGTTTACCAAGAACTCTGCTATTTTTCTGATTAAAAGTACTTTTGTGCTTCCTAAAACTTTTATGGAGCAATGATTAAAGAGTTTTATTGATTGAACTTTTAATGTAGAGTGGGAACATTTTGAAATGCTATAATAACACAAGTTAATTGATTTAATTATATGTATTAATTAACTGTTCTTAAATTAGCTAAAAGTAATTTGTAAAATATAATTTTTAGTGCAATTAGTTTTATTATTAATGTAATCTTCACAGAATTCCATGACATTGCCCACTCTGCATTTCTGAGAGTGGATGAGATCTTATCCTATTGACTTTTCAGTGACAGAAAAGAGAAAATAGGCCTTTTCTCAGTATCACGATGCTTATACCACAAAGGATGGTGACAGTCTAAGAAGACACACCACCCTTCCAATCAGAAACATGCCAGATTCCAAATCCTGATAGCCCAAAATGTCAAGTTCCCTCTAAAATTTTAGGAATGCATAATCTCCAGAATACAACTTGGCACTGCTGCATATATTTTTGTGTTACTATGTCGTATCAACTCAGGGCCATTAGCAGGACCTGACAGAGGAAAAAGGAATGTAGATTCAAGAAACAAGACAATACTTGCTTTATAGACTTGGTTTTTAAAAGAAAAATAAAAAAGAAATTAAAAGTTTTACAGATTCCACCATTATGATTAGAGGAAAGGTGAAACTTTGGGAGCTGAAATCCACTCATACCAAATGAATAGAAATTTTTTTCCATGATTTCTATGATAGTTTGACAAGACCTGTGGTTATTACTCAGGTTTTAAAATATGTTTGTAATATTCAACTCTGGAAAATTTTTAAAGGCAAATTGCTGTTATCAGGTTCTGGTACAAAATGTCTCAAAAATGTTTCGAAAAGACCTGACAAGAATCTTAGCAAAAGAAACCACAGTATGCTCTGAATAGGAAATAAAACATTCTGTCCTACAGCACATTTTATAAAATTAATACTTCTAAAGAATGGAGGAGACATGAGCACAACAAACATATGGGTGATGTATTGCTGGCTAAGTGTCCTAACTGGGCCCTTTTATTTCAAAGAAATGCTGTCAAAAGGAGAACATTAACTTCCACGCATACATATATCAGGTTTTAATTTATCAAAATTTAGCAATGTTTGTTGTGGGAAAACCTTTTACTCTTGTTTGTTTGTTTGTTTGTTTGTTTGTTTGTTTGTGGGGGGTTGTTGTTGGGGTTTTTTTGAGAAAAAGCAGAAAGACTTTCACAGTGTTCTCCATCAAATACAGCAGAAGCTATGTCTCTCTGTTATTTATATGCATTGAGTATAATGCCTTAAAATAAGATAAAATGGCTTTTCTTCCCAGCTAACTGCTTTAATATAAAGGCTTATTAATTAGAAGAGATAGCTGAAAACATTCAAAACTAGGCTGGGTGTTGCAATTCACAGGAAAATACAGTTCTCTTTTCTTACCGTAGTTTTTTCCAGGCAGTGAAGCAGGTGGTGGTGCTGTGTTTCAAAGGAAGAGCCAGATTTGCCAACAAAGGCCTGTTCTTCTTCATTGGAGGACTGTTGATACATAGAACTCTGATTATTCTCAGTTTTGAACAAGAGGGTTCTTATCCAAATATTTGATCAGAACTAATCTGTATTGCACATGGTAGCGTAACTGCAATGCTTCATCTACAAACTATAACAAGAAGTATTTTTCAGCTTAATTTTCTTTTGCTTGTTTTTAAATCAAAATATTTTCGTCCCTCCCCTTGCACGTCTTTTTAAATGTTTTCATCTTAGGTCTTTTATGCATAGATAAAATAGTACAATTTACAAGTGCAGTCAACACATAAACATTGAATGCTGGATCAACACATGCTTAAAATTATAATCAATTTAAGTGACAGTAAAATGTTTGTTTTTCCTGGGAATATGCCTCATTTGAAGAAAACTAAAAATAGTTGTCCTCCCAGGATCATTTCATAACAGTAAAGAATTTGTGGTATTGCTGCTTACACAAAAATTCATGTCAGTGATCCCAATCTACTTGGTTTAGAAAGCATATAAAAATGTTACTGACACAGAATGAAGAATTGAGTAGAAAGCATCCCCTGTTTATTAATTGTTTTAATAATTATTCCCTAGAAAGCAAAAAACTAAATAGGGAAAGAAGGAGTATAATAGAAAAGATTACAATTAAAACTTGGGATATTTGAAATCTGCACAGTTATTAAGCTATGTGGTGTCTTTTTAGTTCAAATATTTGAGTTCTTTCAAGCGAAAGAGGAAACAAGGGCTCCAACTGCTCATCTTCTGTGCTAGACAGGATGGATGGACAGACAGCCACTTCCTCCTCTTCTGGCTATAGGTTAAAGTATCCGGCTGTTTAACATGTATTGAACAGAAAGGGCATAGAGGAATAAAAGCCTTCCTGTATCCCTCAGGGAACAGCCTAAATGCCAGAAAATGGCAGGGATTAAAAACCACTCTGTCTGCAGTCTTTCTCAGCTGGGTACAGCTTTGAGCAGCCAAGGGGCTGTCTCCCAGCAGCGTGGGTCACTGTGGATCCCAGTCCCAGATGCTGGTCCTGGCTTCCTTGGCAGGGGTGAGCAGGGAATTTGCTTCAGACAACATTAGATTACAATGCATTTGAGGTAATCACAAAGATTCTCCTGAAACCAAAGTAGGTTCTTTGAGGGAACACTTCGCTCTGCAACACCCCTCTGTGCAAACAGTACTCAAGAGCTGCCTTTTCCTTTACTGATGATGAAACCTGGTTTTGTCGCCCATGTTCGACCTGTATAGAGCCAAGTGAGATAAATCCAACCCACCTCCTAAGAGGCAAATGGTTTGTACTTTCCTTAATGAGTTCTGCTACAGGATCTAGCTCTAAAAATGTGGGTTATATTGAATTCAGCATGTCTATCATTTCCCTCATCTCTTAATACCCCACCATTGGCTCTCATAAGCTTCCTTTAACAATAGTAATTGTCCATTTTATCCTTCCTTAATCTACCTCTAAAGATAACATTGCCCAAAGCCCCAAGGTGACTTGCCCTGGTGATAAGCAGAATAAACTACTGCTGGGCTGCCATTAAGTGGTTACTCCAGAGGTGGAGGGAACACAAACATTACCTGCTGCAGCTGGTTACTCAGCAAGCCATTTCGTTTGCTCTGCATGTAAGCATTAGCACTCCCACTCTTTGCTGCGCGGATTCGAGCAAGCCTGGCTTTCTGTGTAAATAGACAAAAGGAAGAGTGTCATTTGTACTCATATTCATTATCCTGTTTATCTAAAACTGCTAATTGGAATCAGTTGCTTATGAATACCAATCTCACAGAGACTGACAGACTGCATTGCATCTGTCCTCCAGGTGGAGCAAATAACAAGTGTCTTCCCATTTAAAATGCATATGATAGAAGTTTTTATTTGTTTGTATGTATCAGCTACAAAGGACAATGACTTTGGAGAAGGGATTAGACAGATCAGTATGGACATGCTGCCTTTTTTTTTTTTTTTTGCATTGCTGCAACTGCCACTCCTTATGTCTTGTGGGGCAGGAACACGGAGATCCATTTCAGTTGCTATTGCAGTGAGAATCTCTTCAAAGGGAAATAATTGGTTCAGAAAAAACCATAATATTGCAACATCTATGAGTGGGTTTCTCAGAGTCTTCTGGGTTTCAGGAGTACCAAAATGTGGTAGCGCTGTCTCTCAGCTAAGTTACTGAATATTTGCCAGGCCATTTTAGAATCATAGAATGGTTTGGGTTGGAAGGGGCCTTAAAGGTCTTCTAGTTCCAACCCCCCCACCATGGGCAGAGATGCCATGTACTACATCAGGATGCTCAGGGCCCCATCCAGCCCAGCCTTGAACACTCCAGGGATAGGGCATACACAACTTCTCTGGCAACCTGCTCCTGTGCCTCACCACCTTCTTAATAAAGAATTTCTTTCCAGCATCCAATATAAACCTGCCCTCTTTCAGTTTTAAACCATTGCACTTTGTCCTGTCCCTATCTGCCTGTATAATAAGTCTCTCCCTCCTTTTTATAATCCCTTCTAGGTACTGGAAGGCTGCTCTAAAGTCTCCCTGCAAACATCTCTTCTCGAGGCTGAACAGCCTCATCTCTCTCAGCCTGTCTTCATAGGAGAGAGGCTCCAGCCCTTGGATTATCTCTGTGGCCCTCCTCTGGACCCTCTCCAACAGGTCCATGTCTTTCTCGTGTTGAAGACTCCAGAGCTGGATGCAGCACTCCAGGTGGGGTCTTACCAGGGCAGAGTAGAGTGGGAGAACCACCTCCCTCACCCTCCTGGCCATGCTGCTTTTTGATGCAGCCCAGGTTGTGGCTGGCTTTCTGGGCTGTGAGTGCACAGTGCTGCCTCATGTTCAGCTTTTCATCCACGAGAACTTCCAGGTTCTTCTCCACAGGGCTGCTCTCAATGACTTCCTCTGCCAACCTATACTCATATGTGGAATTGCCCTGACCCAGGTGCAACCACTCTGCAATTGAATTTTTTGATCTTCATGAAGTTCTCATGGGCCTACTTCTCAAGTTTGTCCAGGTCCCTCCGGTTGGTGGCTCTTCCTTCTGTTGTGTCAACTGCATTGCTCACCTTTGTGTCATCTGCAAACTTGCTGAGGGTCACCTGATCTCAGAGTTGGTGTCATTGATGAACATACTGAAGGGCACTGGTCTGAAGACAAAGCCCTGAGAGACACCACACCTCACCAGCCTCCACCTATCTCTTCACATCTGTTGGTATCACCAGACTTAGTGCTTATCATCTTTGGTAATAGACTGTTCACAACCTGATTTTTCAGAGACTGCAGGTATCAAATTGCTGAGAGAATTTTGTGACTTCTCAGGTGAACCTCATTGCTTGTGAAGGTGACTTTCATCCAGAGTAGGAGGCTCCTGAGTGAGGGACATTTTGCATCCACTGAATTTTGTACAGCACCTAGAACCCAGAATTAGGGGAAAGCATGAAGAATGGAATCTCTCAAACATTAATGTGGAAAACAAAAGCTTTTATGGAATTACTAGGATGGCATTCTGGTTCTGTATTTTTTGTGGCTGGTTACATGTATAAGAGGAAATCTGGGTTTATCTTCATGGTTAGATTTCTGATTCTGAAAGCCAAATGTCTAGCAGCATCTGGAATTAAACGGCTGCTGAAGCATAGAAGGAGATACAGTGAAGAACTTGAAAATCCAGCTTTGATATATTAGTAGGGATTTTAATATCTGATATTTACTCAGTTGATATTTTCAAAAAATAGAGGGAGTATTTTCCCCCCTTCCCCAAGTTTCTGTGACATTAAATGTCAGCATGCACTTACAGAGGGAAGCAGCCTCATCACTGCAGCCACCAGATCTAGCTGGCATGATTAATAATTACCTGACTTAGAGGAATGGCTCAACACCACTTTTCTTTGCACTTACTGTGAGCCTCAAACTCACAGATCTTCTCAACAGCAAGCCAAGAAATTTATGACAGCTAACAGCTAACATGGCTGAAATCTGGCTTACGCTGTGTCATGCATATATTATCAGTTAATTGTTCTGAAAGAAAATAAAGCAATGCTCTGCATGTGTGCATCCTTGAGCCAAAAAGCTCACATGAGAGGTTATTGACTGATTTTGTGATATATTGCCCATTTTAGAATAACACATTGGTTTATCAACTTCCTCAGTGCAAACAGCTTTTCCAGCAATGCAGTTAATGCATCTTATTCTAGTGGTAAGGAGAAAAGATCCCTGATGACCTGGCCTGGGGTCCCCAGGAGCAACCAATGTGGGGAACTGTCACAGCTCCCATCCTCCTGGCTCACTTGGACTCTTAGGTGGCACGTCCAAGGCTACCAGCACGGTTAGGGCTCAGCCCTCAGGGCTAGCAATTAAAAAGCTGCTTGGGCAGGCAGAAAATAGGTTGTTTTCAAAGTGATGCTCCTGCGATGCAACCCCAGCATGCTGGGTTGAACGGAAGGCGAGTTTTACCTGCACCACAGAATAGTCATGGGCTGGGACAAGTGCACTTGGTTATGTTCATAAATATATAGAAGTTTACTCTTAGGAGCTCGAGACGCTTTGGAAATGCCTTTACAGGCTGCAGCTTGGAGTCCCCTATTTAAGTGATTTCAGTCACAAATGTTTTAGCTGTGGTACTTTTCAGTCTGCTCTTTATACAGGGAGATTCATTAGATTTAATGAGCAGACATTTAACATACATTAGTTCTGCTTTTCCTTTTAGCATGCATATTCATTTTCTCTTTAGTGATTGAAGTAATAATTATGGTGCAGCACCGTTTAATAAAGAAATATGAAAAACATAACAGTCCATCAGACTATCTTAATATATCAAAGTGCTATGACACATGTAATATGAAGGTTGTACTTTCTATGTGAAGATTTAAAATTGCTTTGCAAGTATGAATTTATTGCATCTTAGAAAGCTTTTGTGAGCTAGAAAGTAATAGCTTACATCTTTCTAGCTGAGACTCACTCAGATGGCCTGAATTTATATCATTTACCAGAGAGAAGACAGTAAATCTATTACCAAGAGAGGAACCAGATACTGTGGCTTCCATGTTTATACTTCAGCTTACAGAAAATACTGCTGAAACTGGAGGTGTTTACAAATCTGTTAAGGTGATAAGATTTATTTTCAATGCTTCTGCCTGATTTATATATGAGCTTGTAGCGTGAGCAGTATAGTGACTTCTCACCTTTCCTGTCAAGGCATCATTAAAAGCTCATGCCATCCACAGCATTTTAAGGGCTGTGTGCTGGGGATAGAATTCCCATGAAAGGCATCAGAATGATGTGATGACATCAGGAAAAATGTGGTTGCAGAAGTACTGCATTTTCCTTTAGTCTGCATTTTCTGTCATGTATAACAGAATGGGAGTGACAACTGCCCCTTTCAACCACTGCAAAGCCCTTCCTAATCTTCCTCTTTCATGGAATATCTAGGGGAAAAAAAAAATATTAAGTTCTCCTGAATTAGATGACATCTTTGCTATGAAGTTTTCCTGAGTATGCAACTTTGATTTTGGTAATTTTTACATGGTCTAGGACTAAATATATGTAGTTCTGAAATATAGTTCTTTTACATATTCTAATGAAATTCCACCATAATCATCTCCATCTTCCTAAAGAAGTTGATGACAAGCTCTAATTCTTGCCACATCCCTTGTATTTGCACTGAACTTCTCTTTTAAATGCATGTCTTTCTTCAAATTTTACAACGTCGAGTTGGATCCTTATCTATGGCTGCATTCATAGAAACCTCACAAAGGGAATTCACTGTTATTCAACAACAGTTAGCTCTGTCAGTTTTAGAAATATAAACATTTATTTTCACAAGGTTTTAAGTAGTGCTAAATGTAGCACTGGGGGGTATTTACAATGTCCAGCTTTTAACATTCAGATGCCCTCAGCTGTCCAGCTATTTTAAGAGAATGATTTTATCAGGAAGACTTTAGGACAGGGCTTACTGCAGTACTGGGAATCATTTCTGGCACGATTCTCTTCAACTTGCTATGCAGGAAGCCAGGGTAGCCCAGGTAATTTAATACTTAGCTCCTGTTGTCTCCTGCTGCTCTCCAGGCTACATAATTATCTTACTATGAAAACTCAAAAGTTATTAATTACTTACCTTATAGTAATTATTGTTTAATAATTTTGTACATTTAAAATATTAATATTCACAGCCATTCTGTGTGCATAGGTTTTGGTCAGGGCAGAGGTGGTTTTCTCCACAGTAGCTGTTATGGGGCTATGTTTTGGATTTGTGCTGAAAGCAGTGTTTATAACTCAGGGATGTTTTAGTTACTGCTGCACAGTGCTTGCACAGAGCCAAGGCCTTTTCTGCTCCTCTGACTGTCCCGCTGAGGAGGCTGGGGTGGACAAAGAGTTAGGAGGGACATGGATGAGACAGCTGACCCCAGCAGACCAGAGGGTTATTGCACACCACAGGGCATCATGCTCAGCAATAAAACTGGATGCTGGTGGGGGCTGCCAGGGGCTGCTCTTCCTCTGAGACAGGGTGCAGAGGTGCTGGGTGCTGAGCAATTGTTTTCTTTTGTATCACTTTTTCCCCCTGCATTTGTTTCCCTTCCCCCCTTTCTGGTGGTTTATTTCCCTTCCTTATAAAAAAGATTAGACTGTCTTTATCCCCACCCACAAATTTTTGCAGTTTTACCTTTCTGATTTTCACCCCATTCTTCTGGGGAGGAGGGAGAGAGTGAGGAGCAGGGTGGGGTTTAGCTGCCTGCCTGCGCTGAACCACAACGCTGTGGCTCCTAGAGCAAGGGCGAAAATTGTCCAAAAAATCAGTTACATTTTTGGTTATATAATTTTTTTTTTGTTTGGTCCTTCATAAATCCACCCTATGTGTTTAAGTGAAAAATCACACCCATAGTTCATGCTCTGATTTTCTAAGTTGCAGTAATTGCAAATGATTGATTTCATATTGGCTAACAATAATTTACATGACATCAATACGCAGCAGAGAAGAAAATGCTGTTTACTTTGCACATTAATGGATATGGAAATAAATAAGGTTCATACATTTCTTGAGTGGTGCCTTTCACAATCTATTCAAATTATTGTTCAGTAAACATGAGTTCTACATGCTTTTTTTTTGCTAAACTCAAAAATCCTGGATAAGTTACTGTTAGTTATGTTTCTGAAATGCCCCTGATATTAATAGCCTGTCTTATATAAAGAAGTCAAAATAGCTAGCAGGGTTTCCTACTGCAAACACTCAGTTCTAGACTGCCAGATGCTGTTAAGCAGTGGTTGCAGTTTATCCTAGAGCTATTTATAATTATCTAGTAACTGATTATTCATAACTTGACAGAAAAATGCATCATGTACAATTAATAAATAATAAAGCCAAGCCAATCTTCAGGATATATTTTGCTAGGTGAAGGTAGAAGAACATACTTTCATTAAAGATTCAGGTTGAATTTTATGTCTAAAGTCAAGTTTTGGAGCTGATGATGGTTGTTTGGCTTTTCTGTTGAGGCATCATGCAAAGTCACTCTAGGCAGGAAGTGCTTGGGCAACTAATATTAAGGGTCTTTCATTCCTCAGGTAATGAGCAGCACTGGACAGATGTACCTGCACTTAGGCACTTGCTGGCCAAAAGGACACAAGGCTCCTGCCTTCCAAAGACATGTATGGAAAACAGAAAAAGCATATAGCAAGGGATACTTTATTCAGGGTGTGGAGGACTTTATAATCATAATTGCTGCTGCAGTATACTCGGATGGACCTTCAGGTCCAAGCTGCTATGGAGTGGCCAGACACCCATTCCAAGAGGGAAGCTGTGTCCCCTCCTGTCTCTTCCCTGGCCTGGTAGTCATCCCAGTGAGTATACCACAGTAAGGGTCCTGTCAAATCTGAGCCCTTCCTACCTATCACATAGATAATAGGAAATGATATCCAACCTTGCCTAAACCTTTCTTCTTCCCTTCCCTTCCCTTCCCTTCCCTTCCCTTCCCTTCCCTTCCCTTCCCTTCCCTT